>OZ034805.1:32523630-33068630 GCA_964028335.1 Altica lythri | reverse complement strand
TAAATATCCATTCAGAAAAAATTTAAAATTATTTCAACCCTGAACGGGAGAAATAGAGGTTGAAAGGAAAAATCTTAAAATCGCCACCGATTTTTTATAAAAATTGAAATTTACTCTTAAAAATATTTCATTGTTTATTAGAATTCACCCCTTTATAGTACAAAAACGGGGTTGAAACTTTGTATAAAAACCATTATGCGGAATCCTACAGAAAAAATCTTGGAAAATGTTGAAATCCCTAAGATTTTGTTACAAATCCTAAAAAAAAACGGGTGTGGCAGGCAGTGGGACTGCCAGTAGAAGTTTTACTTCCATACACGCGCCAGGGCTTAGAAATTTGTATGGGAATGATTAAGCAAAATCATTATATGCTTGAAGCGTGGACCTACTATACTATAAATCAGAACTTCCATGTTTATTTACTAGGTTAAAATGCAATGTACAGTCAAAAAAAGGTTCCCATCGTATAACAAAACTTTTCATCGTTCTAATAATATGTTACAAAATATCACTTATCAATCAAAATCTAAAAATATTTTTGCGAAAATTTAAATATATCATGTGTACATAAAACTAAAAACTGTATAAAGAATAAGATTAGTCAGTGCCGCCAACATTTGCAGTGTCAAATATTTTGACTAGCGTATAGGTTGGCAACAAGGTAAAGTGCCTCTTTAATAGAGAAAGATAGAAGAAAGAGTGTGATATAAAAACTAGCATTAAATAGCGAAACTTCAGGAAAAATCACGTAGGTAGCGTATTTATTGATCGTTTTTACCAGTTATTCATGCCAAGTCATAAAAAGTTGAACACGAAATTTCTCGAAGAAGTAACCTATACGCATATATAATGCGATGAATGATAGAATATTTAAAATATTTATAATAATTTTGTGGAAATAATAAAAGAATATTTATAAAATACATTATAATGTCCCAAAAAACTAACTCAAAATACATTTCTTAAAAATTCTGTTTATGTAGTCAACAATATCAAAAGCATAGTGCATGATATAATAGCAACCATGTGACGGTACTTTAGAGTCTTTAGACTACAATACAATCGGGGTTTTCGAATTCTGCCACATTAGAGATAAGGTTCCCAAATCATTAGGGGGTCTCTATGAACCAATCAAGAGATTATCAATGTAGGTATCCAAAAAGTTAATGATATTGTTTACTATATGTTACTGAATTACATAAAAAATAATATAAAAAAGATAAGATATGATTTGAATTTATTTTATATTCTTGATTTTATCAATATACAAATTAAAACACTATACACTCTGAGATGAAATTTGCAACCCAAAAGAATAAGCTCTCAACCAATATATTTTTACATTGCATTGTGAATACTTAATTCAAAGTCTACAATAATCTCTTTTGGCTTAAAATATAAACAAAACGTTTGACACTTATTACTTATAAGGAGGAATACGTTGTTCTATCGGACAGTAAAAAAACAACCCGTACATAATAGCCATTTTTAAAACTGTGAATCTGGTAAAAAAAATTGTACAAAATTTGAATGTTCCGTTTATTAAATTACGTAAACAAAAATGTTAGGTTAGAAAAACAGGAAAAAACAATTATATTTTTGCTTGATCTCTTTCACGCGATTTCTACTAAAATGTCACTCACAATCATTATTCTTGGTTTTAGGTATATTGGCAAGATTTTGCTTCTTGCCGCATGAATATTTTGTCTTATTTAATTAACATCTTCTGAGTTTATGTTCTCCGCAAAATTATTTGATTGCAATTCTCGTTTATTACTTTTGATGGTTTCTTAGCTTGACAACAAATTGCTATCCTTTTTACACTATTACTTACTGTATTTCTTGCAAGCTTCTTTTCAAAACCCTGATTGTGTTCTCCTTTGACCTCTACTACTACTCTAGCTGTACATTTAACGTTACAATATTTAAATCCCCAATACTTAATACGAGTAAACGTAATTGTTTCTTTCAGAGTTTGAATTCTTTACTAATCCCTTAAGTCTTAAAAATCAAGGTAATATTTTCATATGTGGTAGAATGGAGATACGGGGTGTTAAAGTTTTTCTTAAAAACTAACTATTTATGTATTGCTCTGAAACCGGTAAAGATATTCAAATAAAATTTGGTGGTTGTTAGGAGGTAGTTATTGCGAATTGGTTGACATGCAATTAAAAATTTTATGTTCATCATTGGCGCGCATACGGGTAATGATCTCAATGTTTTTGAAGGAAAAAATGGTACGCCACTAAGATATTTCAAACTAAAAATAATTTTGGAAATCCTTGTTTAATTTGTGCCAAAATATCCCTTTTATCTTTTTGTCGTATGGGGCGTCGTTTTTATGCAAAAAAGTAAAACATCTTAACGCGCATTTTTTATTCCCTTTTAATCTACCAAGCTATTAAACAGCACTCTCACCAAAACTTTATACATTGCTGGGATGAAACTACGAACTATAGACTGGCTAGAGAGTTATTACCTTATCCTAGAGAGGAAACAGCAAAAAAAAAATTATGGCATTGATCAGACAAAATCTCCGAAGAGCTGTGGGAATCTTAACAGGTCACTACCAATTGCGAAAACATCTCTTTAGGATGAAATTAACAGAATCGCAGCTATGCAGAGGCTGCGAACAATGAGAGGAAACAGTAGAACATATAATATATGACTGCTCTGCTTTTTCTGAAATTAGAAGCCGATATCAGGGAGATCGAAACTTGCGCAAATGCTCGATTTCTGTTGCTGGTACCGCTCAAAAGTGTTCGTTTGCTGTAGTTGAGAAGTGCCATGTGCTTAGGTGTGTTTATATTATTTTTTGAAAAAAAAATATAATGGAATGCTTTATTTGTAATTCTGTTTGCAACAAACCAGGATTTCGTGAAAAAAGAGAAGTTATTAAAAAATTTACAAAAAATATGGAAATACTAGTCATATTACTTTTAAAGAACTACTAATATTGTATAATACAGCATTAATCGCATTTTGCGAATGTTACAGTCAACTGGTAAAATACTCGAATCATGACTTGTTGGACTTGCTTTAAGAATCACTATTTTTGTCAGACAATAAAAATTTATGTTAATATTACATGTAAGTTATCACGTGGTCTCTTTGTCCGACATGTATTAATCACAAAACATAATCTCGTCAAAACGTCATATTTAAGCTGTCGGACAGCAAAAACGCAGCAATAAATTTGTCGGACAATATGAGCATTTGATTTAATACTTAATTATAAACAAATTGTGTAAAAATGAATATATATATATATATATATATATATATTAAGAAACGTAACCTCGTCAATTTCACATGTTCGAGGTGTCGGACAAGATCATCGCAGCAGAATTTTTGTCGGACAATTTTTTTTTATATTTTTTATCAAATTGACAACCAATTGTGTTAAAATAAAGCATATATACATTAAAAAACCACTACTCGGGAAATCCATGTTTTTCAAAATTTCTAGCTCGAAAAAGCAGCAGTTTTAAATTTAGATAATTTTAAACTTTGTCGGACTCGTCAATAGGAAGCTATACACAAAGTTTTAAGTATGTATTAATCATTTAAAAAAAAGTGTTCTGCGCGGTGGACTATATGATTTCGTTTATGACACGTGGACTCTTATTGTATTGAAAATTCAAACCGGAATCCAAACAAGCTCGTTTTTATTAAATAAAAAACTAGCACAACGATAATGGCTAAAATACATAGCAGTATATTAAACCCAGACCGGACATATAATATTATGTATACAATTGTGCGACGAATGTGATTATTCTGCTGTTGACAGATATGCTTATACAGCTTGAAATTTACGCATGGCATTATACAGAAAGCACCCCAATTAAATTTCATCCTCATACGTTTTAGTTAAAAGGTTCTACAATTAAATTTTATAACTACATTTACACAAATATTGAATCCCGTTAAATGGTTGTTATCCTCAAAGTGGCCAATAACCCATTTTATCACTCAACCTAAATCAGTTTTATTCCTGAAAATAACTGAAATGTCAATGATTTTATTTGTTAAAGCAATAATTTTAACTTGTTTTGATTTTCAAAATAATTTTGACTTCAAATTATCCAATTTAAATACATAAGGGTTCAAAATTGGTGGCTCTACTACCTTATTAAGTTTAATTGGACCGCAGAGACTCCTTCATTCTAATTTTTATGGCGACAAATACTTATACTTTCGTTATTTATAGATATTGAATCTACGTTGAAATTTTAAAATATGATTTAATTAGATTACTATCAAAATACGATATTAAGGTTCACACATAATTTATTATATTTTGAGAAATTTTTTAAGGAAGTTTTATTTATAAATTGGACAAACAAAAAGTTTCATTGGTAAGAAATCAAAACAATTTCACATTCAGTAGATTCCTATCTATAGCTGATAGCGTCTTTTATCATTTGGACAAAGATGCCTTAGTGGGTAATTGGCATTTTTATCATATTCCTATTAAACAGTTAGGTACTCTATTTCTGCTTAAACTTATATAACTATGATGATAATAAAAAGGAGATTATTTATTAAATCGACAGTTACAAACTCTATGTTACTTTTTTGGTGCCCTGTTGCAGTGTTTTTTTTTTTATTAAGAGACTAAAAGGTAGAATTTTTAACATTTATTTTAATAATCGTGAGATTTTAAAAATTGTAAATTGAAGCAAACACTGCAAAAATATAACTAAACACATTTAGCGACTATTTACAAATGATGCAAACCCTGTTGTTTAGTTTTATGCTTTTTTATGCTATAAATAAAAAGCACAATAAATAGTAGAGTTCAGAGCTGGAAAGTGGTAGGAGGAGCTAAAAGGCAAGAAATAGAAAGTATAGCAGCAGAAAGAAGGAGCAAATACAAAGAAACCAGAACTTTGAAGATATAGAGAAAGGGTTGAGCAACAAAAAAAGGAAGTGGAGTAGGAAGAAAAGAAAGAATTTTTTTTTTGTTTATAATGACAATCAATTTAAAAATTGTTGAATCCACGACCAGTAGTTTCATTGATTGAAGAGTGTTCCCGCGGGAAGATCCATATCAATATAATAATAATAATAATAATAATAATAATAATAATAATAATAATAATAATAATAATAATAATAATAATAATAATAATAATAATAATAATAATAATAATAATAATAATAATAATAATAATAATAATAATAATAATAATAATAATAATAATAATAATAATAATAATAATAATAATAATAATAATAATAATAATGTATGCGAAAAATGGTATCAACACAAACCAAACCCTGTTGAAGACACAGAAAATTTCAGTATAATTTACGACCAACAAATACATACAGACAGAACCATTACAGCAAACAAACCAGATATAATAATAAAAGATAAAATCAATAAAAAATGCACAATACTTGATGTAGCTATTCCAATGGATGACCATGTTGACAGAAAGGAGGCTGAAAAGTTGCTCAAATACAGAGACTTAGCTATAGAGATTTCTAGGATGTGGAAAATGAAGGTAGATATTATACCCATAGTTGTTGGCTCACTAGGCACCATATCCAACAATTTTCACAAGCATATCACCAAAATGCCCACAAAACTTAACACCAATACCATACAGAATACAACATTATATGGGACCGCACATATAATAAGAAGAGTAATGAAGTAGAACAGAAGCATAAGCGTGAAATCTAAGAAGCATGGTATGCTTCCGATTTCTCAGCAATTATCCTTGGAAAGAGTGTACGAGAGAGGAATAATAATAATAATAATAATAATAATAATAATAATAATAATAATAATAATAATAATAATAATAAAAATAATAATAATAATAATAATGTGTCTTTATTGTTCTTTTGCAAACATAAATAGTTAACAATATTATTACATCGAGGAGGCGACGTTCAACTAGGTTGCTCTTCCCCATACAATACTATACATAGAAATGTGTGTACATAAAATTTTATAATATACGTGACATATAAATTTGCACTAAATATATACTACAGAATACATAGATTAGTTTCTTTGGTATGTTTTTTCAGACGATGTAGACTGGAATTTAAACTAATTTTACTGTTTATGGTGTTAAAAATGTGAGTTGCATTATATATAAACGATCTTTTAAATTGGGAAGTATTATGTCTAGGAACATTGTCTATCAGCTCCTCTAATTAACTTCTCGAACAAGTATTTAGGGCCTTTTTTTTTTCATTTACTTTGTAAATAAGACATGCCATGTGTAGTTTATAGCGCTCCTGAAGAGTGAGCCATTTACTTTGTTGAAGCTTCTCAGAGATATGATCAAACTTACGAAGGTTGTAAGAATATCTTAAGCAATTATTTTGGATTTTTTGCAGACTTTCTTGATCTTTTTTAAGCAATGCTGGCCAATATACTACATTACAATATGCTAGGGCAGATAAAATTAAAGAGTCACATAATTTAAGTTTTACGTAACTTCTATCGGTTTTCGGTGCGGACCGTTACTGACAGCACATGTAGTGCATTTACGACACCAATCTTTAACATCATTAGTGCAATTTACCCAGTAAAATCTATCTCGGATCTTTTGCAGCGTTTTCGTGATACCCAGATGTCCTCCAGAACTACCATCATGCATCTGTTTTAAAATTTCCGGTACAGCATTTCTTGGGACCACTATTTGTTTCCTTGTTTCTGTGCCCTCGGAATTTTCTGCAAGTCTTTTAACGAGCCCACCGTCCAAAACTAAAGAGTTCCATTGGGACCAGTAGGTATGCTTTTAAAGCAGGAGAGGATGAGGATATCTCTCTCCACAACGGACGACGGTCCATTCTCTTTCACTCCCGAATCTTTCTCAGAACGGGATCGTTTTCTTGTTGCTCCTCCAGCATAGAGCTCTCGTCTTCTGGCACAACCTTAACTAAGGCAAGTTTTTTCCTCGTTCTGCTCCATACGGGTACAATGGGGGCAATCAGGTCGAAATGGTCTTCTGGAAAGTGCATCAGCATAACGATGTCTTGTTCCAGGTCTGTGCTCGATTTCAACATCATATTCCTGCAGTTTTTCGAGCCATCTTGCTATCTGTCCTTCTGGGTTCCTAAAGCTAAGTAACCACTTTAAACTAGCATGGTCTGTTCTGATCAGGAATTTTCTGCCATACAGATATTTAAAAAAGTGTTTGATGGATTTTAGAACTGCTAACAGTTCCCTTCGCGTTACACAGTAGTTCTTTTCAGCTTTCGATAAAGTTTTGCTGAAGTAACCAACCACTCTTTCCTTACCATCTTGTAGCTGTGACAAGACGGCTCCAATTCCCACATTGCTGGCGTTGGTGTCCAGAATAAACTTACCATCAGAAAGTGGATAAGCAAGAACAGGTGCTGACATAAGCTGTTTCTTTAATATTTCAAACGCCTCTTGACATTCCTGATCCAAACAGAAGGACTTATCTTGTTCTGTCAAACGTGTCAAGGGTTTGGCGATGTCTCCAAAATTCTTGACATATCGTCGGTAATAGGAACAAAGACCCAAGAAACTCCGAAGCTGATGTTTGTCGATAGGGATTGGCCATTCCTGAACGGCTTGTATCTTAGCGTTATGTCCTAAATAGTTGACCTGTCTCTGGAACAAGTGGCATTTCTTAAAATTCAATGTTAGATTAGCGTTCTGTAATTTTTTAAAGACTTCTTCCAGGTTAGATAAATGTTCCTTAAAGTTTTTGCCCGTTATGATGATGTCATCTAGATAAACTAGACAAGTTTCCCATGACAAACCCCGCACGATGTTCTCCATTAGCCGTTCAAACGTCGCAGGAGCATTACAGAGGCCAAACGGAAGGACCGTGAATTGCCACAACCCTGATCCACTGGTAAAGGCATTTTTTTCTTTGTCTGCAGGATTCATTTTAACTTGCCAGTATCCGCTTTTAAGGTCCAAGGTAGAAAACAAGGTAGAACCCGCCAAAGCGTCAAGGGCATCATCAATCCTTGGCAGAGGATAACTGTCCTTCTTAGTGACATCATTTAGCTTTCGATAGTCGACACAAAACCGCATTGATCCGTCTTTCTTTTTCACTAATACCACAGGGGAAGCGCACGGACCACTGGATGGTTCGAATATGCCATTTTGAGTCATTTCTTTAAGGGCTCTGTCTGCTTCTTCCTTTTTAACTTGAGGCATCCTTCGGGGTACCTGCCGAATAGGACGTGCATCACCAGTGTCAATTCTATGTTGTACAACATCGGTTCTTCCCAGTTTACTTTTAGAACCAAATACAGGTTTATAACGGTAAAGTAGATCTCTTACCTGTTTCTTTTCTAATTTTGACAAAGAGGGATCTAATTTTGTCATTAATTGTTCACTTCCGTTGGTCTCATCTGTTTCCGTAACGTTTACCTTGTGAACAATGGCCGTTACTGGTTCTAAACTTCCCATTTCCGTGTCCTTTCGGAGAAGAACTGGATGATCGTTCAAGTTCATAACTCGGATGGGGACCTCTTTGGTGGATCTAACAAGAGTCTTACCCACAAGGAGTCCTTTTCCCAATTCATGGTCATGGTTCTTCGGCTCTATCATGGCTGGGGCACCATCTAGCTCCAGTCCATCCAACCGCGCTGTGACGACACATTCGCAGCTCGCCGGAAGTTCGATATCATCGATTAGCTTAATCGAGGCATTGTCAACTTGTTTTGGGTGCAGAAATATTTCTTCATTACCAGTACGAAGGATACGTCGGCGAAGATCCAAATGAAAACCAAAGTGAAGCATAACATCCATGCCCAGAACAACATCTTTATCAACGTCAGCCACCAGCACCGAGTGAACAAGAGAGGTTGAACCAAACTGTAGCGTCACCTGTGTCTCACCGTAGACTCTAGCAGAATCTCCGGTAGCGGTACGCAGTGTCCAACTGGTAGGCCACATCTTCTTTCGCATAATGATGGATGGTCGAACGATAGTTTTCGTAGCTCCAGTGTCTACCAGCATGCTAAAGTTCTTCCCATCAATGAGGCCATCTACATATAAGCTGTCCACGTGATGTCGCAGAGTTGCCAATTTAATGGTGTGAGGGGCTTCAGGAATGTTTGGGATTGATTTTGCTTTCCAGGAGTCGACCCGTTTGAATTTTCCTGCTGCTGGGGTAAAAGATTTTTTTTTTTTTTGGGCAAGTATTTCTTATATGGCCTAGTTCTCCGCAGTTCCAGCATCTCACTGGGCGCCTTCTTTTTGGAGATAACTTCATTAACCTCTCTACTACTGCTTCGACGTCGCTAACGTAATGAACGGCATGGTCGTAGTTACCGGTGACTTCCCTTAGTCGAGCAACACCACGTGAGGCCTCCGTCGCCGCCTCAAACTCCAGGGCAATGGTCAAGGCGTCTACAAGTGACTTCGGCCGCGCCAATCGTACAGCCCGCTGCAACTCGACGTCTCGAAGACCATCGGTGAAGGTTTGGACTGCCAGGCACTCCAGGAAATCCTCCGCTGCATTTGAATACGCAAGTCGTACCATTCTTGCTACTTCCGCCTCAAATTCCTGGATAGTCTTTCCATTTTTAGAAAGTTTTTTATATTTTCGCCGTGTTCTGTGTCTTTGTGTCATTCCGTGGAATTTGTAATCGAATTTAAACCTATTTCCCGACTACCTATAGCTCTGAAATTTTCAAGATAGCTAAGAACTGGATGACAATGCATGTTTCAAGTGTGTTTAGGCATATACATAGATTTCGAAATTTATACCGAATTGATATTAAACATGATCTAAGTTGTGTATAGATAATATTATTTTGAAAGTTATTAAATAAATCGTTCGTAGCGTAGTTGGTTAGGCTGCGGATTAGTCCACTTGTGACAGTTCTGTTATGTTATCATAATGGGATCGATTACGCGACAGAGAAGTTTTTTTTTCTTTTTTTTTTGTTCTTACATGTGAAAACAGTAATTATTATTTTAACTGGTAATAAAATAAACTGTTTTAGAAAGTTTTTAGATACAACTACCCTTGATTTTGTTAACAAGGAAACAATCTTCTCTATGATCAATCACAGCGTTGTATGACTTAATATTTTTGCAAAATCAGGGATGCTGTGCATTGTTGAGATGACACAAAATATGACCTATAAATCAGTAAAAAACTTTCTATTATAAAAAGTTCTTTTTGTAAATTGTGCTTATTCTGCTTTCGGCTCTTTAGCTGCATTCGGTACACCGGTTGTAGATGAGTTTGACCATAACGCCTCTCTAGACAATTCACCAATAACTTGAAGTTGTCAGCTTTATCCGGTGTCAATGATTGCAAGACGTCTAAAGCTTCGCCTCGCAGAGCTACGGTTAGGGACAATGCCTTCTCCTGGGATGACCATTCATTAGCTCTGGCCACTGCGTCGAATTGTTTCAGGTAATTTGGCCAGGAAGTCTTCCCGTCGAAGGTCGGGGGTTTCATCGTCGTTCGTATCTGAGTAGTCTCCACACTTCCTCGTCGGTCGACATCTACGTGGCAGGTTTCCGTCCTTTCTGCATCGCCGTCGCCGTGGTGGATGGGCTTCGTGTTCTCGTTGAAGCTTCCTTATTTCGGACTGCATTTGCTGCTTGATCTGGTTTCGCTCGTCTCGCAAGTTGTCGTCTTGTTGATTTTGCTCGTCTCACATGTTGGTCACTTGCTGATTCAAGTTGTCCACTTTCTGATTTAAGTTGGCCACTTGCTGATTTTGCTCGTCACGAAGATGTGATATTTACTGGGAGAAGGAACTGGATAACTCTTCTGGTAGGGTAGACATCCGTTGTGATAGCTGGGACACCTCTTCGCGCTGGCTTCTTATCTGACTGGATAGCTCCTCTTGTTGGTTCGTCATTCGCTGTGATAGCTCCTCTTGTTGGCTCTTCATCTGACTGGATAGCTCCTCTTGTTGGTTCGTCATTCGTTCTGATAGCTTCTCTTGCAGCCGGGAAAGTTATTGAGTTTGTTCTTCTTGTTCGCTCGTCATTCGTTGTGATAGCTGGTACATGTCTTCGCGCTGGCTCTTCATCTGACTGGATAGCTCCTCATGTTGCCGGGAAAGTTGTTGAGTTAGTTCAGAATTTGCTTTTTGAACTGGGTCTTTGAAATCCACAGCGTCAGGGTCCAAATAATTATTTACGTAGTATTCACGGAGCCTACTCAACAATACGGATTTGGTCCCAGTAGTTTCCAACCCCAATTCTTCGAGCTCTTTTCTGAGCTTAGTCACCAATAGTTCATGTATTTTCTTTCCAAGCATTCTTGTATCTTCACCCCACACCTGACACCAATTTGAAACACTTAGATATGGGGACTTTAACACAATTTTATTTACAAAATTGTTTAAATTACACAGAGCTTATTCCATTTTTACACAAAGTCATTTTTCTATTTGCTTTTATCGAATTTAGTTCCGAGATCCATTGAAACCCATCTGCTTTGACCCTAATAAAACGACATATGTATGTATTTTATCGTCTCAGAAATAATACAAAATATCCAATTTAGCTATACCTATATTTACAAAGACAAATTTATATATCTATGTGTCCTTATATCTACAGCTAGTTCAAAGGAAAAATTTTTACTTTTTCTGAATATTCATGGCTTCTAGCGTGCTTTTATCGCCTATTAAAATCAAATCAAGCAATAGGTACCAGATGTTGATTTAAAATCATTGTTATATATGTTTTACATCTTTTTACAGTAACGAGATCATTACAGGCTTCGAAACATATACCAAGCCAAATTATAACTAATCATTTTCAGTAGCATAATTTTCTGCAATATCACATTGGATTAATCGCTTTTCTTAACTTCTCAAAATCACAAAATCTGGAACCATTTAAAAACAATATAAGTGTTGCAATATTCTAGTTTTCGTGTTTTCTTGCAAAAAGTAAATTAAATTCTGCAATATTATACAAATCATAATATTAATAAATTATCTTTAAAAAATCTTTTATAAGCTATTAATCTCTTTATATCCACATTCCTCTCTTCTTTCTGATGTTACTCTCCTACTGACTAATCCTAGTAGTCCAGTTAATGAAGATAAATAGCTCCAAATTCCGTCCTAATGTATCAATTAACTTGAAATTTTCACAGTTGGTAGCGAATAGCTCAATAAAAAAGTCAAAATATGTTTTTATCTTGAGGGTGGTCACTCCTCTTAACGGGGGTAGAAATTGTTTTGGTCAAAATAATCCTGAAGTCGTCAAGAGAACCTTATTGTTATCAATAAATGATTTATTATTTTTTTTGCGAACTCAATACTTTTTGAGTTATTCGTAATTTAAAACTTTGAAAATTTTAGTGAAAATTATACACCTTTCCGTTTTTTTGCGAATAACTAAAAAACTATGCATGTAACTAAAAAAGTGTATAAAACATAATTGTATTTAATAAAAACCAAAGTGTATCGATTTTTTAAAAAATTACTAGTTGCAATAGAAAGCGAGATATCGTAGGTGAAGATAAACCTTTTTTTGTAAATGCTAGAAACGGTGCATTCAACTTGAAATAACAGCGATCGATTTTACGGGTATGATGTATAATTCTTTCTGTAGTGCTTAAAAAGACCTTTAAAATAAGCGCTGTTAATTGTTTATTACATTTAAACTAAGGGAGATATGTTTAAAAAAAAAATGGATCACTAATATATTTTAAGAAAAATGATCACCCCCGCAGACACCAGAATTTAAATACATCGTTTTTCTTCTACAATATCTTTTATTTTAGTATTATTTCTGTGATGATATATTTAAAACTGTTTCTTGTATTTTTTAAAGATAGGGATTGTTTTTAATGGTAGAGAAATGAAAAAACAAATAATAACATTGACTTAAAATACTGCTATAAAATTGATGTAAATTAGTTATTAATTTAATAAAAAATAAAAATAAATTATCTTTTTACACATTTTCTAAACAAAGGGGGTGGTTTATAAGGGTGAAATTATTCAGCCAACCAATAATAATGTCTTAAAGTATAAGAAGACATTTATTTAATTTCATCAAACGCTATTAAATCCTACAATGTACTTTGATTTACGTTACAACAATTTTTAATCAAATTTTACAATAAAGGGTTGTGTTAACTTGGGATCCAAGCTTTCATAGGCTTGGGACCGTACTTCTTGGTACTGCGAGAACTGGAGCTTGATAATAGAATTTTTTGGATAATCGAAATTATTTTCACAATTTTATCTTCCGCCCGGATATCAAGTTCTTGTTATTGGTCTTCTAGTTTAAAGACTTGTAAATGGTCTTTATAGGTAAATAGTCCAGGTAGAATTCATTCAGTAGGTGATAAGTTTTTGTTCAGGACTACAAAGCAAAGATATTTGCAAAAGCCAGAAATATAAATATACATATTAATAAACAAATGTTACAGTAAACATGACAGTGCTAACAAAGTGTAAAATACGTCTTTATACAATTGTTTTTTATAAACACTATAAATTCAGAATAGCGGTCAAAACAACCCAAGCGAAAGTTTGTGCAACAACTTCCAAACATCAATCAAACTTTCCCACTTTACATGTTGAAACTGGAATTAAATTCGACAGCATTAAAAAATCTGAAACATCTGTTAAAATTACACGGAATATAACATTTTTTCACACGAAATATATTTTAATATGGATTTTTTTCATTTTCCTTTCAATAGATTTCGGAAAATGGGTTGCTAGTTTTAATTTTAATTTTTGTATAAAATATGTCTTTTTTTCTGCGACGATAAAAAAGTTTGACATTTTATCTCTGTTAACGGGTCACAAAAAGTCACTTTTTATGAAATTATTATTTTTTACCATGGGAAAAAAGTGAGTACTTTTTTCCCGGATATATACACATAAATATTTCCTTAACAGATAGTTGATTGATAACGCAGGTCTAATTGTCACTATAAGGACAAAAGCCTACTAGTTTTAAAATTCAAATTTTGCATCAGTAATTTTCTGATTTTATTTAAAATATTAAATCGTCGTCACAGAAAAAAATAGTGCATTATACACGGGAAAAATATTAGATTTTAGCACAACCTCGAGCTAAAATCTAATACTTTTTTCCCTTGTATAATAAATAACTATTTTTCTACAAACGTGTTAAAAATGTCATGTTTAGCACTCCATAGAAGCCTTAAAAATGTCACTTTAAGACACTGAGTGCCTTAAAATCACTTTATAGCACTGAGTGCCTTAAAATGTTTATGGCATTGCTGGTAAAAATGAATTGTCAAATTTTGAAAGCAAACGTCAAAATATTTAGATTTTATTTATCAACATTAATATTAATAGTACAATTTGTGCAATTTAACAAATTAATTTCCTGCACTGCTGTTTTACCATTTTCCGTGGATAAGGAGGAATGATGCGCAGAAAAAATGGAATTTCCAGTCGAGGTTGACGCCACAATATCTTCGGATGTTTGTTGTTGGATTGATGTTGTTGGTAATGCTCGCTGCACTTTCAACAGTTTTTGGGCAATCAAATTCTTATTTTCCAAAGAATCCTCAATGTACCCCTCAGCAACGGTAGAAGATCTCCACCCACCATGACGCTTAATTGTCGTCAAATTTGCGCCAGAATCGGCAAGTAAGGTCGCTGAAGAGCGGCGAAAACAGTGTCCCGTATAAAGGTTCGGATATGGAAGTTCCAGAAATCTTGCTATAGCAGCAGGAATTTTTCCAAACGAATTAATTCCAACCGGATTTCTGGTACATTTACCTTTCACGTATTTCATGTCGGTGTCCGACATTTGCTGGTCGAAGAGCCACATATTTTCGATAAAGATCCAAATAAATGTTTTCAATAATAGTTAAACTTTGTGAAACATTGGTTTTAGTATCTGGTATTTTAATAATTAATAAAGTACCCATATCTTTCATATCGTCAACAGTCAATTGACCAAGCTCCTCCCTGCGGTAGGCACCAAATATTCCCACAATCACAACTACTTTCATTAGAAGATACTCATCATCTAATGCAAAATTCAAAAACTGGTCAATTTGGACTCCAGTCAAGATTTTTGATTTCTTTGGCCGGTAACCTTCTGCTTGACGCTTTAAATACGCGATAAGCTTAATATATTTGCTGATATCTACGTCGCTATTTATACGTAGCATAGATTTGATCATCGAATAATTTGACCACAGAGATGATGCCTTCCATACCTTTGCTTTCTTCTCAAAATAGTCCAGAAATACTTTTTCAGTATATTTTCCAGAAACACATTTTGCTTTACACCATTTCTGAAACTTATTATAGGCTATATCGTATTAAACCCTGGATTTTCTCGGCAACAAATCGAGGATTGCTCTATTGGCCACCGCCTCTATGTCTTCAAATGGATCATTTTCATTACTTTCTTCCATTTTAAGAAAAATCTACAACCCTAACTACGTTTTAAATAAAACTAACAAACGTCTGACAGATGCATCAAAACATTCGTAAACAATTAAATCAACAATGGTTGCTAAGGTACGTAATATACGATGCAATTTAAAATTATCTCCTTTGGATGTATTAATAAAGGTTTTTAAAATTTAATTCAAACTGTATTATTGCATTTTTTGAACGTTTGTAGAAAAAATATTGTATGATATACGTGTTAAAAGTACCTTTTCCGTCGACCGTTTGTTTATGATGAATTTTAACACACTCAAAATCGTTGATTAATAACCCCTATTAATGAATGATTTTCTATTAATCAACGAATTTAACTAAAACATTTAAAATCGAGTAGCCTGTCTGTCATTGTTAGTACTAACTGTCACTGTTTATCATTATTTAGTTTAATGTTTAAAATTCTGTACATTCGAAAAATCAAAAAATCAAGCAGCTCCTCTTGATACTTACTGTCAATGTTAGTAATGTAATAACTGTCATTGTATATCATTATTTACTTTATTTTGTATTTGAAAAATCAAAAAAATGATATTTCTGAAAAGTACGGTCGACGGAAAAGTTTTGTAACGAACTCGTGAATTAAAATGGCGATTAACAATCTCGAACATTACGAAAAATACACTATCTCGATTGTTAATCGCCCTTATTAATACACTTGTTGCTTAATAGTTATTTAAGCAACGAGTTTATTAATATAGAAGTTTAATAATCGAAATATTTTAATGCGCAGGCGATAGCGAGCGCATTAATATTTGAGATTATTAAACTTCATATTAATTTACGAGTTGGTTACAAAATTTTTCCGTCGACTTTTTTTAAGAAAAAAATAGCTTATTTCTTAGCATCGAATATTTTGGCCATAAACTGGCTATTAAGCCTTTTTCAGCATGGTATGAGAAATGTGCTAGTACCTACTGATTCTAAATAATCCTATCCTACTAATATTATATAGGCGAAAGTTTGTTTGGATGGATGTATGGATGTATGGATGTTTGTTCCTCTTTCACGCAAAAACTACTAAACGGATTTTAATGAAACTTTACAGTAATGTAGCTTATAGATCAGAATAACATATAGGCTATAATTTATAAAGATATTGTGTGAATTGTCCAAAATATAACGATAAATGTCATTTAAGTCTGAAAAAATTCTGCAATCTGCGAGCTACTCAGGCGTGTGCTGCAAAAACAGTTAGTGCTACATGTATATAATGTATGGTGAAAATATTTATCTTAAATAGTCCTACAAAAAATTCTGCGACACCATATATATCTATCTTTTATGAGTAAGCCATTATTGTCAAAATAGTGAACCATAAATACAATAAAAATTGATAATTTATTTCTAATGCACATTTGGTAGTAATAAATGGATCCTTATCAAAATGAATACTTTTATCGCTTTTGGTATTTAAAGGAGATAAATTTTGTCCTTCACAATACATCATTTGAGTAGCTACCTATAGGCCTATGATTAGGGGTTTGCAGTGCTTAATTACTGTATTTTTGACAATATTGTTACGTTATTACAGTGCGAATGTAACATCTCAATATTGTCAGACTGTTATATTTTTCAAATACGACCCAAAAATTATGTATGTTATAATTTTAATGTCATAATGTTAGTTCTTTTCACGCTAATATAAGCTACTCGAAATACTAATACTGCGCACACGAAGTCGCGGGCACCAGTTATTGATACATAAAGACCTTGCTTTTATTCGAATTACACGCAGACGAAGGCAAAAGCTAGTGAGTAATATTTTTTTTTTTGTATTACACCATAAAATAAACTCTGCATATGTTTTATTATATAAAGATTTGCTTTGATCAGGCAATAAATTTAATGATGTTTTAAATAAAATGGCATGATAAAAAAAAACGCGACAGAACAAAAATATTGACATTGACAGATCTTAACATTAATAGCCTGTTAACGCTCTTGTTCGTTAATACGACTTATTAATGATCAATTTTAGACAAAAGTTAGTACATTAACATTGTTATTAATTTAAAGTCGACGGAAAATAACTATTTAAGGCACTCATGTGAATTGCAGAATTCGCTTCGCTCATTCTGCAAACCTTTACATGCGTGCCTTAAAAATGTACTTTTAACACTTATATCATACATGACTATTGTTTGTTTTTTGTTAATATGAAAATTAGAAAATCATTAGTCTTGGGGTGTCTTAAAAATTTATAGAGATGTCAGATGAATAAAGTTGTTGAATTATTACAAAAAAAATTAATTTAAGTAAATAAATATATGTAGAATTAAAAAAATAAAGCAGGATCAAATAAAAATAAAAACCAGATCTTAGATCGAAGAGAAGCTAAAAGAAATAGTTTAAGTTATAAAAATCAGAGCAAAAAGAGCGTGTTAGTAGATATAGAGGAGCCGAAAGAGGGAGCTATTAAATCGAGAAGTGAAACGAAAACCCGACAAAGGAACTGTTATATTAATGTAAACAACATTGTTTTTTTTTCTGGTCTTTGCATTAGAATAATTATTTTTCAAAGAATATTAAAACCCAGCCAGTTACAAAGTATTTTTTATCTCCTTTTTTCATAAACCTTTTATTTCAAAAGCTAAAATAAAAATAACTACGTGCTTTAAAAAAAACAAAATATATCGAGAAAAATGTAGAAAAAAATTAGAAAATCTGTATAATAAAAATATACTACAATTCACTCTATTGTAAATTCTAAAATAAACTTCATCTAAATTAACATTAAAAAAATAATAAAATTAGGGAGAGTTTTAACGGAAACAAAATATATTATAAAAAAAAATTAAAAATATGTAGGTATAATAAAGACATAACAGCGACATACTTATCATATTCTTTTATGAACTCTAAAATAAAATTATTAAAATTATATATTTTTTCTTTAGTTCAAATGTAACTAATGCAATGAATGCAGCAGATTGCAGATCCAACTACTGTTATTGTTTGTTTTAATTTACCGCATTTTTTAAACATTTTGATGTATAAATGATAGAAGTACAATAAAATTAACATAAAAACGTGTGCCTAAATCAGTTAATCTAAACAAATTCTTATATTTTATGTAAAAAAATAACTCTTCTCAATACGTTGTGTTTTACTGACTAACTGTATCTGTACTATTCTGTAGGTATATGCAATAATCATAAGTAAATATAAAAATGTAAAATTGCTGTGTTCATCAATCACCATTGTTTTCATCTTTTACCGTAAAAACGGGGTTAATTGTAAATTAAAAAGTAAACAAGAAGTAAAGAAAACACAACTAAATGAATTACGTTGTTGCATTCCAATTTTAAAGCCCACTCCGCCCTATTACAGAAATAGTCTTTTTATGGCAAATTGGTTTAAGAGGTTTTTATGAAGGTAGGGAAAATGTTTTTTTTGTTGCTATACGAAAAGAATTTGTAAATTCACAATAGGAAAACAGGATAAAGAGACTAAAAGGTTGGTTTCTCAGTGAAATATACCTCGCTTCCATTATTACTAAGATTTAAATGCGTACAAAAGCAATCTCTTAAAATGAAAAAAATGACAATGAAAGGGGTACACTTTTAGTAGAAATAAAAAAGCTTTTAACTACTTTGTGTATCACGTTTGGATTAAACTTTAACGATCTTGTATACAGTATAAAGTTATAAAGCAAGTCAGAAAAAAATTAATACCGACGCCACGGTTATTTCACTCCGGGCAGTACAAAATAACAAATAATGTTATATATGTTTTGGGTTTAATACAGTAACAAATGAAAAACAATAAATGTTTTGTTTGGTAATTTAATGGTTTAATATTACAGTCGGGATTATTTTACAATCGTTTTCTTAATTTTTAATTTTTATTATTAACAATTGAACACTTCTGAAGAAATTTCTGCAATAACACTCTAATAGTATATACAAAAAACTTTTTTATCTTAAAAAAAAAAACTTTTTTAAACTAATGACCATTATAGACATTTTTAACTTTTTAACTTTAGTTTCCTGACTGAGCTGATTTCGGCTTTACACACCACCTAAAATTATAAAATGTAGATCAGTTTTAGTATGTTTTTTAAAAAATCTGTTTTTAATGTTTTTAATTATGTTTTTAAACTTATCTTTGCTGTTTTCTATTAACTTCAATGTTTTGGTGGCATTGTCCTCCTAAAATATGATTTTCTTTGAGCATATGGCTTTTATCGTCATCTTCACTTAGTGTAAGTACCTACAAAATTTATATATGTTAACTTAATTGTACATTACAATATACTTACTGTGTGTTCTGGTTTATCAGTGTCCTGATGAAGCTGTAAATAAAACAGCGAAAGCTCGACCAACCTAAAAAGAAGTTTTCTTTCATCGCCAACCCCTGACTACATTGCCCAATCCAATTTGTCCGCTTGCAATTTTTGGGTACTGAATGTTTGCCCTCTTTGGTCCTGGACATGTGTTTCGTTTTCCGTATTTCAGTAAGAGTGCTTGTGTAACTGTACGACGGAAAGTAAGATTGTCTTCACTGTATCCATACTCACGCGCTAAAAGCTATGCATTTGTGAGATATACATCGAACATGTGTGATGCTTGTGAAGTTCCGCTACATAATAAATGGTTTTAATTAAACGTATCATATTCAAATAATATAAAGTTAATAAACCACCTTATATCTCAAGTGTACATTTATTGCACTCCTAAGTCCCAAGGGGTCGTTAACGACCCACCTCAAAACTCAAAAACCAAAAAGGCAGGATTTTTTAAAGTATTTTTCTGATTCATTTCTAACGGTCCTTGAACTGAAAAAGTTATCAGAATAACCAATTTTGGAAAAAAATAGTTCTGGGCCTTAATGGGTTAAATTAATTGTGTTAGCCATTTTACATAGTGTTAAATATTTTTGTAGTAATTGATTGATGAAGAAATAAAATATTTCGAAAGCTCTCAAATAAAGTAAAAAGAGTCCACTTTTTTCCTACCAAGGCTGCTTTCCGATAACTATAATTATTTTGTATATATATATATATATATATATATATATATATAAACTAACAATATCCAAATTGGATTGGGCAATGTAGTCAGGGGTTGGCGATGAAAGAAAACTTCTTTTTAGGTTGGTCGAGCTTTCGCTGTTTTATTTACAGCTTCATCAGGACACTGATAAACCAGAACACACAGTAAGTATATTGTAATGTACAATTAAGTTAACATATATAAATTTGTAGGTACTTACACTAAGTGAAGATGACGATAAAAGCCATATGCTCAAAGAAAATCATATTTTAGGAGGACAATGCCACCAAAACATTGAAGTTAATAGAAAACAGCAAAGATAAGTTTAAAAACATAATTAAAAACATTAAAAACAGATTTTTTAAAAAACATACTAAAACTGATCTACATTTTATAATTTTAGGTGGTGTGTAAAGCCGAAATCAGCTCAGTCAGGAAACTAAAGTTAAAAAGTTAAAAATGTCTATAATGGTCATTAGTTTAAAAAAGTTTTTTTTTTTAAGATAAAAAAGTTTTTTGTATATACTATTAGAGTGTTATTGCAGAAATTTTTTCAGAAGTGTTCAATTGTTAATAATAAAAATTAAAAATTAAGAAAACGATTGTAAAATAATCCCCACTGTAATATTAAACCATTAAATTACCAAACAAAACATTTATTGTTTTTCATTTGTTACTGTATTAAACCCAAAACATATATAACATTATTTGTTATTTTGTACTGCCCGGAGTGAAATAACCGTGGCGTCGGTATTAATTTTTTTCTGACTTGCTTTATAACTTTATACTGTATACAAGATCGTTAAAGTTTAATCCAAACGTGATACACAAAGTAGTTAAAAGCTTTTTTATTTCTACTAAAAGTGTACCCCTTTCATTGTCATTTTTTTCATTTTAAGAGATTGCTTTTGTACGCATTTAAATCTTAGTAATAATGGAAGCGAGGTATATTTCACTGAGAAACCAACCTTTTAGTCTCTTTATCCTGTTTTCCTATTGTGAATTTACAAATTCTTTTCGTATAGCAACAAAAAAAACATTTTCCCTACCTTCATAAAAACCTCTTAAACCAATTTGCCATAAAAAGACTATTTCTGTAATAGGGCGGAGTGGGCTTTAAAATTGGAATGCAACAACGTAATTCATTTAGTTGTGTTTTCTTTACTTCTTGTTTACTTTTTAATTTACAATTAACCCCGTTTTTACGGTAAAAGATGAAAACAATGGTGATTGATGAACACAGCAATTTTACATTTTTATATTTACTTATGATTATTGCATATACCTACAGAATAGTACAGATACAGTTAGTCAGTAAAACACAACGTATTGAGAAGAGTTATTTTTTTACATAAAATATAAGAATTTGTTTAGATTAACTGATTTAGGCACACGTTTTTATGTTAATTTTATTGTACTTCTATCATTTATACATCAAAATGTTTAAAAAATGCGGTAAATTAAAACAAACAATAACAGTAGTTGGATCTGCAATCTGCTGCATTCATTGCATTAGTTACATTTGAACTAAAGAAAAAATATATAATTTTAATAATTTTATTTTAGAGTTCATAAAAGAATATGATAAGTATGTCGCTGTTATGTCTTTATTATACCTACATATTTTTAATTTTTTTTTTATAATATATTTTGTTTCCGTTAAAACTCTCCCTAATTGTATTATTTTTTTAATGTTAATTTAGATGAAGTTTATTTTAGAATTTACAATAGAGTGAATTGTAGTATATTTTTATTATACAGATTTTCTAATTTTTTTCTACATTTTTCTCGATATATTTTGTTTTTTTTAAAGCACGTAGTTATTTTTATTTTAGCTTTTGAAATAAAAGGTTTATGAAAAAAGGAGATAAAAAATACTTTGTAATTGGCTGGGTTTTAATATTCTTTGAAAAATAATTATTCTAATGCAAAGACCAGAAAAAAAAACAATGTTGTTTACATTAATATAACAGTTCCTTTGTCGGGTTTTCGTTTCACTTCTCGATTTAATAGCTCCCTCTTTCGGCTCCTCTATATCTACTAACACGCTCTTTTTGCTCTGATTTTTATAACTTAAACTATTTCTTTTAGCTTCTCTTCGAGCTAAGATCTGGTTTTTATTTTTATTTGATCCTGCTTTATTTTTTTAATTCTACATATATTTATTTACTTAAATTAATTTTTTTTGTAATAATTCAACAACTTTATTCATCTGACATCTCTATAAATTTTTAAGACACCCCAAGACTAATGATTTTCTAATTTTCATATTAACAAAAAACAAACAATAGTCATTTATGATATAAGTGTTAAAAGTACATTTTTAAGGCACGCATGTAAAGGTTTGCAGAATGAGCGAAGCGAATTCTGCAATTCACATGAGTGCCTTAAATAGTTATTTTCCGTCGACTTTACATTAATAACAATGTTAATGTACTAACTTTTGTCTAAAATTGATCATTAATAAGTCGTATTAACGAACAAGAGCGTTAACAGGCTATTAATGTTAAGATCTGTCAATGTCAATATTTTTGTTCTGTCGCGTTTTTTTTTATCATGCCATTTTATTTAAAACATCATTAAATTTATTGCCTGATCAAAGCAAATCTTTATATAATAAAACATATGCAGAGTTTATTTTATGGTGTAATACAAAAAAAAAAATATTACTCACTAGCTTTTGCCCGCGACTTCGTCTGCGTGTAATTCGAATAAAAGCAAGGTCTTTATGTATCAATAACTGGTGCCCGCGACTTCGTGTGCGCAGTATTAGTATTTCGAGTAGCTTATATTAGCGTGAAAAGAACTAACATTATGACATTAAAATTATAACATACATAATTTTTGGGTCGTATTTGAAAAATATAACAGTCTGACAATATTGAGATGTTACATTCGCACTGTAATAACGTAACAATATTGTCAAAAATACAGTAATTAAGCACTGCAAACCCCTAATCATAGGCCTATAGGTAGCTACTCAAATGATGTATTGTGAAGGACAAAATTTATCTCCTTTAAATACCGAAAGCGATAAAAGTATTCATTTTGATAAGGATCCATTTATTACTACCAAATGTGCATTAGAAATAAATTATCAATTTTTATTGTATTTATGGTTCACTATTTTGACAATAATGGCTTACTCATAAAAGATAGATATATATGGTGTCGCAGAATTTTTTGTAGGACTATTTAAGATAAATATTTTCACCATACATTATATACATGTAGCACTAACTGTTTTTGCAGCACACGCCTGAGTAGCTCGCAGATTGCAGAATTTTTTCAGACTTAAATGACATTTATCGTTATATTTTGGACAATTCACACAATATCTTTATAAATTATAGCCTATATGTTATTCTGATCTATAAGCTACATTACTGTAAAGTTTCATTAAAATCCGTTTAGTAGTTTTTGCGTGAAAGAGGAACAAACATCCATACATCCATCCAAACAAACTTTTGCCTATATAATATTAGTATTAATTATTTTTGCATATCACACATCGGAGTCTTCTTTGTCCAGTTAAGATTATGTGTCGTCCGCTTGCAATTTTTGGGTACTGAATGTTTGCCCTCTTTGGTCCTGGACATGTGTTTCGTTTTCCGTATTTCAGTAAGAGTGCTTGTGTAACTGTACGACGGAAAGTAAGATTGTCTTCACTGTATCCATACTCACGCGCTAAAAGCTATGCATTTGTGAGATATACATCGAACATCCAAAAAATTAGCGGAATGTATCACTTTTTGCCTCTAAATGCTATTCGAGAATTTTACTAAATTTTCAATAATTTCTGGGGTCAAAAATAGTTCAAAAACTCTAAAGGATCACTCTTCTAACGATCCTTGAACTGAAAAAGTTATCAGAATAACCAATTTTGGAAAAAAATAGTTCTGGGCCTTAATGGGTTAAGCAGATTCATTAAAGGAAACATTGCTAAAACCAAACCAAACAAATTTGTAACAATTTAAATATAATTGTTGTTTTAGGATAAAAATTATTAAAAACGTGTCAATTTCTTTACTTGTTTTGGCAATTACTGTCACCAACCGACAGGACAGGGAAGGACAAGATTCTATTATTATTCGAGGGTGTCTGATAGGTTGGGTGTTCGAATACTTTTGGTGAAGTCAATTTCTAAGATGTTAGAGTAAATAATACTTAAATTTTTTATGTCAGACCTTTTGTTGATGCTTAAAGGTTCATTGTTAATATGGACCATTTCTAAGAAATTTCTTTTGAAAAGATTGTTTTCACTAGTTAACACCTTAGCCTTGTTGAAATTGAAATTATGGCCATTATCAAAATGATGAGTAGCAAGTGCACAAGACTCCTTTTTTAACTTAATATCACTTCTGTGGGCAGTGATTCTATCTTTGAGGGGTCGTGATGTTTGATATGTTTTGTCACAATTACTACAATCAATCTTATAAATAACATTAGATTTCCAACCATCAGTTACTTTGTCTTTAGTTTTGCTAAATAATTGATTTACACTTTTTACTATTTTATTAGCAATTGTGATTTTTTTTACATTTTTTAGAATTTTTGTAATTTTTGGTAATTTTGGTAATTTCACTTTCACGTTTTAAAAAATTTTGATAGAAATTAACGGTTAGGTTAGGTTAGCTAATCAAAAGTTTTGACGTACGTATCGCAAAATGTATCGCAAGTAAGTCAGTAAAAACATAAAGAACTGTGTGTGTGAAAATCATGAGAAATCTGATAATTTCTTCCGTATTTTAAATGTTAACTGTCAATCAATTTCTAACAAAACTAATAGAATAGACCTAATCTTAAAGCAATATGAACCAGACATATTATGTCTATTCGAAACGTGGTCCAATAATGACAATATCGGCTACATACGATTTAATAATTACTCTGTTACTGTTACTTCAATAGAACTAATAAATCACATGACGGTGTACTAATTTTGACAAAATCTTCCATAGAAATTAAGAAACACGATTTTTTGACCAATTTATTACTTAAAGTAGATATTGAAATATCCAGTATCTCTTCTAAAATACTTCAAACCACCTGTTGTATACTAAATATTTATAGATCCCCATCTGGAAATTTCAATATATTTATAGATAGACTTTATAGTGCATTAATTTTCTATACAAATAACTTTATATCTTTTATTCTTAGTGGACATTTCAACATTGATTTTTTAAAGGATTTACAGGAAAATAAAATGTATGCATATAGAGTACTCACTTATTTTCATTCAATATTTTTTCATCACTTTTTTTATTAATAAATTCACTTTGTTTATTCGTATTTAAAACAAACACTTTATACACAAATTGTAGGCGTAAAACTATTCACCAACAATGTGTTTCGGTTAACAAGCTGTCAATTTGACAAGTCAGCAAAATATAAAAATTATGTTGCCTACCATAATATACAATTACAGATTTAACTTTTATTTAATATAGTAGGCGGAATCGTGTTAGGTTTTTTAACTTCCCGCTAAAAAAAATTAAATTTTTTTTTAAAATCGGGAAGTTATTGGTTTCACCCCGTTTTTCGAAAATCGAGTTTTCATCGGATCTCAACGTTTTGAGGTCTTAGGAACCTCCCCTGACTATTTTTACGAGGGTGTCTGTATGTACTTGTGGATGTGTGTGTGGATGTATGTAAACCTCTTATAACTTTTGAACGGCTTGACCGATCGGAATGAAATAAAAAGCATTCCAAAGAGATCAATCTAACTTAAATTCCCTGTAAGGTTGAAGCGATTCGAGCTGGTAGATTTCGAGAAATTTCAAAATAACCGAAAAAAACAATTGGTAAAAATGATGTTTTTTGGGCATATCTTTTTGGCTATTGCATCGATCAATTTCATAACCTAATCAGCTCTTAAGCTTAAAAAGCCACGTCGAATGCCGTTTTGCAGATTAAAATGGGTTGATCCGTTCGTGAGATATCGTTAACGAAAAATTTCAAAAAAAGAGTTTTTTTTCAATAACTTAGAGATTTTTTGACTAACCGATTTTGCACTGCGTCGAACTGCGTCGAATGCCATCTTGAACATCAAAATCGAATAAGGTGTTAAAAAGTTATGGCTTTTTAATCATTTCAAAAAAAGTCAAAAACGTCAAAATACGTCACGTTACTATAGTTTTGCGGTTAAAACTAGCGGAAAGTTGCAAGGAAGGCCTTTAAGGTCAACCTCTTTTCAAATTTTTGTATCAGGTTTTTTGCGTTACGTAGAATATGACGTCACGTCCGTTAGAATTACTGAGTTACCCCTAGTCGCGCCTAAAGAAGTTTTACTTCAAAATTGAAATATAAAATTAAAATGATGTGTTTTTTTATTGTTCTTTATCTCAAGATATGACCTAAATGGACATTAATAATTAAATAATCATGTAACTATGACATCAGAAGTAATACTATTAGGTAGATTTTAGTATTTTTAAAGTACAAGTTTTAATATGATTATAAATAGGTTATTTAACAAACCAAGGGGTATACTTTATTACTTTTTTTAGGGACAAACTTTAATACTAGGTTCGGAGGAGAAGATTACCTACCTTCGATTTGTTACCAGCTATCGTTTTGTGATTAAAGATTCTTAAAAACATTTTTTTAAATTTGTTATTAAACATACTTACTTGCTTCCTAGCTAATTCTTATATATAATTAAATTCCTAATTTGCACAACTTTATATTATGTATCTTAAGTCTTTAAAGTTAAGTCTTTAACAACCGTTAACAAATCTAATCAACCCATAAAATTGGTGTCAAGTTGCAAAACTAATTATTTATAACTTTTGAACGCCGCACTTTTCGTTTTTTTAAGGTTGATATTCCAGTTCACTCAAAAATTTAAAATAAGCCCTTAATTTTCCGGGCACCTAAAAGCGTCACGGAAGGTATTGGCAGCTCCCTAACTACATACCTACACAATAATACAACATAATATCATAACAATACATAACATCTGATCTATATAAATTAAAATTAAATGTGTATTTATTTATAACCGGTACCCTCAGAACGTTTATATCGGCACCTATTAAGTTTTGGCATAATATTATAGTTATCAATAGATTGGGGTAGAGTATTGCCTGTTGTTATTTATATTGTTTTTGTTATATAAAAGAATGTTTGCCGAGTGCTTCAGTTGAACAAGCATTTATTTTTAATCATCTGATAATGAGATGCAAAATGTGGCCCCAGTGCTGACAGAGCACTAGCTCGCCCCTCCACAAATTTCCAGATCCAGATTCCAGAATGAAAGATTTAAATCTTTGGAAATAAGACTTTTTTGTATATATAATTAAATTTTTAATTTTAAAATTAACTTGAATGTTAACAGATAATAATTACATTTTATTTTTATTTACTTATTTATTTATTTAAATAATCATTTTTTTAAATCCAAGCATATAAAATTACACTTCTGTCAGTTCCCTAATAGTCCGGGTTCCCACGTGGTAAAAATGGCATAAAGAATAACTGGCTGAAACTTTCAGAATCGCTTAATTGCACTTAGACCTACAAACTTCCATAGCAACAATATCGATGGATGGGGCGTTTTTTCTTCAGCAGCGGTTAAACATGTCGAAAGATATAACCCTCCCCGGAGTGATGGATAACCGATTTATTTTTTGTGAATCAACAGTTTTTTATTATTACTACATAATAAAACACGTGACCTACAAAAAGAGGAGAGCGTTTGGCGGGGCCTACGCGCTTAACATGTAATAGTTACGACTGCCAACAACTTAACAAATAACCAGTTAACGCCCTCTTCTTTTGTAGGTCACATAAAATAATAAAAAACTGTTGATTCACAAAAAATAACTCGGTAATCCATCACTCTAGGGAGAGTTATAACTTTCGACATGTTTGACCACTGCTGAAGAAAAAACGCCCCATCCATTGATATTGTTGCTATGGAAGTTTGTAGGTCTAAGTGCAATTAAGCGATTCTGAAAGTTTCAGCCGGTTATTCTTTATTCCTTTTTTACCACGTGGGAACCCGGACTATAAGTGTCATACCTTAATATTTTTAAAGTTATACTTCTATTCGTGCACTCGGTGGAAAAGATTTGTGTGGGAAAAAATGTCTATTAATGATATTAAACGTTTATAATCTCGACTTTTTCGTTTGAAATCATCCCAAAATAAAATTTTAGTTCATAGGTTTCGGATGCAGATCACGTGAAATTTTTTTATAGGTACTTACGTTATATGAGATACAAATAATTAAAAAGTTTTCCATACGAGACAGACTTTCTGTAAGGCACTGTAAAATGGAAAGCTTTCCACAAAGCTTATTGAATTTTCTACTTCATCTACATTTTCTTAATATGTTTTTAGTCTTTATACAATGGTTTAAAGTATGTAATGTACAACAGATTTCTGTAGAGCTTAACTACAGACATTGACAATGCTACAGATAAGTTGTTGCAAGAAGAAAACTGCGTTGCATGAATCGTGCTCTAGCGGCGCTTTTCCAAGTTTCGCTTTATGCAGTTTCCACACTACGTTACTGGAAACGATAGTAGAGGGCGCTATATTAATTGAAGGTTTTCATTGCCCTCTATCTGTATAATGTTTAATAAATGTGTATTGACTATTACACTCCAGGGTATCAATCTTGCATACTGTAAATTTGGTATTATCGGTCAGATGGCTCTACTATATATAAACCTTAAAACAAAATCATTAATGTATTTGAACCCTTTGTTGGTTGTTGTATAGCTGTGATATAATAAGGTTTATAGAGAAACTTGCAAAGCGCAAAGCTACTTGAAAATATGGTTGAATAATAAAACAGAATAATTAGGTGATATATCAGACCAGTAAAAATATGACGATAGACTTTATGTTAAGCGTAAAAAGCATAAGGTTATTTGAAATATATCTAAGGTCTAAAAATTAATTTGTGTTTGTTAATAACCTCTCATATTTACTAAATAGTTATTGTTTTGAATTGGAAGCAGCTAACTGCTTCCCCAAAAACAGCAAAATATTAAATATTGATTTAAAAAATTTGTTTAAAATTCAGCAACAATAAAATTTAAGGGAAAATTAATTTCATTATACTGACCTTCTGTCTAAAAACGTGACACGTTTTGAGTTAACACGGGCGGGGGTTTCGACGTAACAAGTTTTCAAAGTTAATGAAAAACAAATGGCTACCTTGCAACTAAAGTTTTAATTTATTTTTAACGTTTTAGATCAAACAACTATACAAAACCAATTATTGCGCTGCATTATTTTACAAAAATGAATTACCTTGACTTTTAAACTGTAAACAAACCGTAGTTTAAATTCATAGATAAAAATAAAAAAATAATTTATAGAAGTAAGGAAGAGTGTTTATTTAAATAAAAAAATACTAAAAAGGTACTATACGAGTACTTATGATTTAGAAACGGTGTTAATCTAATTCTATTTTTTTATTAACTCCCAGTTTATTTACAATAGTTATAAAAAAGAAACTTAACAAAAAACAAATTTCAACACGGGATTTGGGGTTTATACAAAAAATTAAACTGTTTAAAAACACTAAGATATTTTTTTTAAACCAGTCAGAAATTGGTTCTTTCCAGTTTATTTTTAGGTCAGAATACTTATTTTGTCGGACAAGGCCAGAAAATAAAAATGAGTCCGGTAAAGGCATTTACCGGACTATCACAATATTTTTCTGGCCCGGTCTGACAAAATGAGATTTTCTGACCCAAAAATAAACTGGAAATTACTAAATTCTGGCCGCTTTTAAAAAAATTGTTGTAAAATCCGCCCCAAAAGTGCTTTTACTGGACTCGAAGGCTTGCAGGCCTCGCCTGCGGCTCCTCCTGCTATTGCCCACTCGTCCTGTAAATGACCACTTTCGGGACTTGTTACGTAAACTACTATTTTACAATGTTGGTAAGATTTATAAACTCGATAATAAAATAAACCATAAATTTTATAGCTACAACACAAAATAAATAGAACTAATCCCTATTGAACTACTAAAATGTATTAAGAGAACATTATATAAGCAAAAGAGAAGTTTAAACATAAACTTTAACAGTTTGATTTGGTTTGAGTACCTATTTCCCGCTACCGTGAACGACATGCTCTGTGACATCTAAGACATTTTTTGATATGGTCACGTCTATTTATGGGTAAAAATAGGACGCTTGCTATATAGTAGTATTAAAAGATGCATACCCAAGTATTTCACACTATCTGCTTTTGTACTTGGCTGTTATTTAGATTTCCTGGTAACACTGATCTCGTTTCATCGTAAAAGTGACGTAAATTGATTTGAATTAGTTCGCTTTTATTTTTTACTTTTTTAGCAATAACAACAGTGATAACATCCTTTGGCTAAAATTAACACTAAAAGCCTCTAGCAAATATATATGTTGTATTTATCGGCCATCAGACTGTAATTGCGACGAACTACTAGACTATATATAACAAAAGATCGACTTCCTTAATAGTGAGTACCCGTCTGCTGAGATAATTGTGCTTAATGTGCATTACGAAAAATGGCTTAAGTCTAACAAAACGGACACAGAAGGCAGGCTAACTGAAGAGTTTACAATTAGCTACTTTCTCAGAGCTGCCAATCACAGTTCTAATACTCTGGATATTTTTCTGACCACTCGCCCTGAGCAATATAATGTAAATGTTTTGTCTCTCCTAGGTAATTTTGATCATGCTGTAGTAGAAGTCAAATGTCCAATCGAATCCCACCCATTCGAGGCACCACCTAAGAGAACTTTTTAGAACTTAAAAAAGCAGATTGGAAAGGCCTTTTAGACTACTTTGCAACTTTTTCCTGGAATCCAGTCTGTTTTATTAACGAAGATCCATCGGCAGTTTGCAACAGTATAACTGAAATCATTAAGTGTGCCATGGAAGCTTACATTTCTCACTTTAGCAAACACTTGAAGGCCAAACAGAAGCCATGGTTTAATAAAGATTGCGATGTAGCTCGGAGAGCTAAGATCAAGTTTCACAAATTAGTTATACAAAATCCATCATAGGAAACAAAACATGATAATATAAACGCTAGAAATAGTCTGTTTTTAAATATTTCTTTAATAAAGTTAGTATAAAATAGTTCTTAATTCATTATATTTGCTTTATATTTTTCGTAACTTGTTTTGAACTTAAGTTTTCAAAACCAGTTACGTAAAGTTTTACTTTTCTAAACTAGTAATGAAAAGTAATGACTTTCAAAACTGACAGCAATTTTGAAAAATGTCACTTTACTTGTCAAAATTATAAAAAGAGATATTTTCTGAATTAAAATGCGTGCGGGAAAGTTGTTTTACACATGCTTGTAGAAAAAAAAAAGATTCCCGTACACAGGTACATAAAAGTTAGTTGCTCAGCAACGGACTAAAATACAAGAATAATGTATAGTGTTAAATCAAACTGGTTCAAAAAGCGTTAAAGTTTATTTAAACTGAATTGTAACACTTCTTGTAAGAAAAATGTATAAACGTTCATTTAAAATAATTTAATAATTGGTGGATACGAAAATCTAAAATTTTTAGCTAATGCGCTCACCTTAAAATAAGAATAAGACATTTTAGCTTATACAAAGGGTATATGAAAACATCAACATACTTTGTCGACTTAAATATTACTGTTATTGCTTTACTGTATATTTTAAAAATGTTGGAAATAAAATTAAATTATTGCTTTTGTATCTTTACTCCATAATCTTTAAAGACCTATACGATGGATGAACTTCAATAATAGTAAAGCCTCTCGAATTTATTGGTTGCCCGCTGACACCCACTAGACGTATCCTACGGTTGTATTTGTTATAAGGTCATTTCTGTGTTAGTCCAAGTTTTTTATTAATATCAATGACTTGAAAATTAAATCAACAAATATGCATTCAATTTTACTTAAAATGTGGTAAGGCTAGTTTGGAAACTAAAATTTGGGATGAGTATATAGGCAAAATATAAATAAAAGACTCATTTCAAAAGTGGCCACACACGTTAAATGGTGATCCTAGCTGTTGCGAACCTTAACAACAAGAACACGTTTGTGATTTGCAATTAAAGAAAATCGACGTTTGACTGTATATAAATCAAAAGATAGTCATGGGTTACTGAATTCAAGAAATTTGGTTTTAATTTATAAACGACGTTTTTGTATCCATACCGAAATTGCTCAGTGCAAATCAAAATTCCTGTGTAAAGAAATCGTTTAGGACAACTGGAAATAGTCAGTTATGATAATAATGTCCTTAAATAGAGCGTTGGTCCGAACAACGGCCAAAAAAAGAATATTTAGGTCGGTTCAATTTTAAACCAATGCTGATTCTGCATTGATTACGTTATGCGGTCAGAAAACCGACCTTATTTTTGTGGTCTCTACTTTGTCTAACAGGATATTGTGCCAGTTCTTCGATAAAAAATAATGCGAGGACGAAGATGTGAAGGTAACATACTGTTACGTTCTAGGGGTTCAAAATAAAATCACTGCTGAACGAAAATGTCTAATTTATTTACACACACAATAAACTAAACGAATTATAACTAAATAACTAAACTAACTATAACACACTAATTTATGTACAACAATTAACTTCGATTTATATTCACTATTTATTTTTACTTCGTAGATCGCTCAACTATTTAGACTGTCGCTGTTAACTTTTTACTTCCCCTGTGGTCCGCCGTTCTCCGCTTATATACCAGTCCACTGCTTCCAGAAGATCCTTCGAAAACAGTTTCTCGACGCGCGTAGAAGAAAAGGAATATTCTTGGTATGTCTGAACCTACAGGTATCTCCCTTTCTGCAGCTCCCCTGCTTTTCGAAATAGCAATCCATAGTCTTCTCCTTCATTGTGTTTCCGCTCGGGTTGAAAATGCACACGAGTATCTCTATTCCTGTCTTATGGAAAAGCACCTCGAGCATGTTCCGGACGACTCTCTAGTTGAGTTGATCTAGACCACAACCCAACTTAGGCACAGCCAGCTTCTTCACTTCCAACCTGGTGAGTTCGTTTCTTAGGTTCAGCAAGGTATTCCACATACTTCTATAGCTAGGCTTGTGATCGGAAAACCTCTTAGTCACCATGTAGAAGAGGTGACGATGACCGTCAGTGAGACTTAGAATTTTTCCGGGATGGGGCTGTTGTCTGGAGAGCTCAGATACACGGCCAAACTTCTTCCTGAAGACTAATGCTATTCCCCTGGACATACGCAGATCTTCGGCGACACAATGGGCTAGGGAATAATCTCCAGGCACAGAGAAGAGGTCCTGCTGCTGCTCGGTGGTAACTCCGAATCGTGCCTTCCCAGTTCCACCATAGTTCTCCATGAACTGGTCGAAACTCATCTCAACATGCTCTGGGCAAGTCGTCCCTCTCAGATGGGTCTCGTCTTGTTCGTCGTAGTCCGCCTCGTATTTCGCCAACCGATTTACATGGACCACGCGCCTCTTGCCCCTTGGTAGTTTTTGTATACGGTACACTACATCATTGATCCTCTTTACCACTCTGTATGGACCCTCCCAATTCCTCTGTAGCTTAGGTGATAATCCTCTCTTCTTCTGGGGGTTGTACAGCCAGACCAAATCTTCAGCGTTGAAACCACCTTCTGTAGCTTTGCTGTCATAGCGGGTCTTCATTCGGTCACTAGCAATTTGTATGTTTTGTCGGACCTTCTCATGAATGTAGTGTAGCCTGCCCCTCAATGTGCTCACGTAGTCCTCACCAGCTATCTCTGTTCCGGGCTTACATCCAAACTTGAGGTCACAGGGTAATCTTATTTCCCGGCCGAACATGACACAAGCTGGTGTCTCTCTAGTAGACTCTTGCACCGCTGATCTATAGGCCATGGTGAACAGATGAAGGTACCGGTCCCAGTCTTTTTGATGGTCAGAGACCACTTTAGCCAAATATTTTCCCACAGTTTTATTCATTCTTTCGACTAGGCCATCTGACTGTGGGTGAAGAGGCGTTGTCCTGGTCTTCTTGACTCCGAGTATTTCACAAATGCTCTGGAATAGGCCAGACTCGAAATTTCGTCCCTGATCAGAATGTTGCTCCAGTGGCACTCCAAACCGACTAAACATCTCTTTTATCAGCACGTCTGCCACTGTCGAGGCCTCTTGGTTTGGGATGGCATGTGCTTCAACCCATTTGGTAAAGTAATCCGATGCCACCAATATGTACTTGTTCCCATCGTCGGTCTCTGGGAATGGGCCTGCGATGTCTATAGCAACTCTTTCCATAGGACTGCCTACGTTATATTGATTCATTGGCGCTCGTCGTTTTCCTCTTGGGCCATTCGTTAAAGCACAAAGTCTACATTTTCGGCACCAGTCCTTGACGTCTTCTTTGCAGTTGACCCAGTAAAAACGTTCTCTGACCTTTTCCAACGTTTTCTTGATGCCGAAGTGTCCACCGGAGGTTCCATTATGAAGTTTCTCCAAAACTTCTGTCGTCCGACTCCGGGGAATTATCAGCTGAGTCCTAGCTGCAGTACCCTCGTCATTCTCGACGGACCTCTTCAACAATCCATCCTCTAAAATGATGGAGTCCCACTGCGCCCAGTAGGACTTGACCCTAGGACTCAGGTGACTCACTTCTTCCCATCTTGGTCTCTGTCCTTTTGCTTTCTAGTCAAGCAACATCTTTAGTTCGGTGTCACCTTCTTGGTCTCGCTTCAGGGATTCTGGCAGCCAATCTAGATCCACGACGGTTGTTCTTAAACAGGATTCCTTCTCTTCTGCTTTGCTGCAGTGTTTGCAGTCAGAAGGACAAGGTCTCCTAGATAATGCGTCAGCGTTGCCATGTGACTTTCCGGCCCGGTGTTCCACAGAAAAATGATATTCCTGTTCTTGGCGTTGTGGTTTAACCGGCTTCTTGCAGTTACGCCGAATGTGTCCTCTTTCGCCGCAGTTCCAGCATCTTGGTCCACCATTACGTTTCTCCTGGAGAACTCGGCGAATTACTTCCTCAATTCTCTCGTCGCAGACTGGCGAATCATCAAGCTGTCTCACTTTGCTCTGTCCTCTGTGCGAAGCTTGTTTAGCAGCTTCAAATTCTAGGGCATGGGCCAGGGCGTCACCTAGAGTTTTGGGCCGGGCCAACCGCAACGTCTGCCGAGTCTCCGTGTCTCTCAACCCATCGACGAAGGTCTGGACAGCAAGTTGTTCTAGGAAGCTGTCCGGTGCTGAAGGATAGGCCAGCCTTACCAACCTTGCTATGTCTGCTTCGAATTCCTGCAAAGTTTCTGCGCTCTTCTGATGGCGACTCTTGATTTGTGCGTGATACACTTGTTGGAGATGTGCATCACCATATCTCATTTGCAGTCTACTTGTCAGAGTCTTATAATCACCTTGTTGACTTACAGGAATGGTCTGAAGGATATTCAGTGCGTCTCCTCTTAATGCAACAATTAAGGCAGTTGCTTTCTCTTCATCGTCCCAGCAGTTGGCGTTGGCTGCTGCTTCAAATTGTTTCTGATAAGTGCTGCAGGGTGTTTTGCCATCAAAAGTTGGAGGTTTGATCTTTGTTCGCCCTGGCTCACCCCGTTCTCCCAGCTTAACAGAACAATATTTGTTCTTACTCAAACGCTCTTCCATGGTTTTCACATGTTCTTCCAATTTTACCTGCATTTCTTCCTCCATATTAACCAATCTGCCTTCAATGTTTCCAAATCTGTCTTCAAATTTTTCAATTTTATCGTTCACGTTGCCCATCTCGTCTTTTACGCTTCCAATTTCGTTTTCCAGTTTGGAGTAATTAGTCTTTAACTCAATGTCAATTTATCTCCCATTTTCTTAGTGTTTTCTTTCATTTTCTTAGTGTTTTCTTTCATTTTCTTAGTGTTTTCTTCCATTTTATTCTCCATTTTCTGGGTGTTTTCTTCCATTTTATTCTCCATTTTCTGGGTGTTTTTATCCATTATCTTTCTAGTATTTTCTTCTATTTTATTTGTGTTTTCCTCCATTTTTAAGCTCATTTTTTCAAGGGCTTGCTGGAAAAATTCCATTGTCGCCTGATCCATTTTCTTCGTCTGTGATCTCGTAACTGGCATACAAAATATTCACTAATGAAGTTCACAATTTAAATTAACACAGCAGTTCAATTTACCCCACACCTGACACCAATTGTTACGTTCTAGGGGTTCAAAATAAAATCACTGCTGAATGAAAATGTCTAATTTATTTACACACACAATAAACTAAACGAATTATAACTAAATAACTAAACTAACTATAACACACTAATTTATGTACAACAATTAACTTCGATTTATATTCACTATTTATTTTCACTTCGTAGATCGCTCAACTATTTAGACTGTCGCTGTTAACTTTTTACTTCCCCTGTGGTCCGCCGTTCTCCGCTTATATACCAGTCCACCGCTTCCAGAAGATCCTTCGAAAACAGTTTCTCGACGCGCGTAGAAGAAAAGGAATATTCTCGATCGTACGCGCGGTTACTAGACTTCCGGGAATCAGTTGTTTACCTAGCGCTATCAGGGCGACAGGAGCGTACTAGGGAAGTCTCGCTCGTTACAATACTTTCAGATATATCCAGTTAGGGTAATAAATTTTCAATTACAAATTTAAAAGGTTTCACAACATATATGTGCGTACATAGAAATTTTGTAACTATAAAGAACTTGTTTTGAAAGCATTTTATATTAATGTAAAATAGTTGTTTTTGCCATGTATAGACATAGTCACTATTGGTTTTTAAACAGATTAAACATTATCCTTTCCCCACATTACAATCATATGCTGCGATACACAACTGCAATTAGTATCGATTACCATATAATCCCCGAATCTGAAAGCCAGTGCTTGTAGAATTAACATAATTTCGTTCTATTGTCCGATATCTCTTCCACCTATAAACCGTAAATCTCTAGTTGTTCTCAAACCTATATCGGAAATCACTCAGACTAACAACATGACAACCATAAAGTTCTAAATAGCCTGGAGTGGCCGCACAAATTGCCAGCTTGTATGTTGAATACAAGTGAAGGAATAAATTGGTCGAAAGGTTTCCACGACTGGAATTTAAATTTTGTTGGAACAAGGCTTAACTTGATTATTTTCTACATCGTCAAATTGAGAAGACAATTTGTTGGCTAGCTCGTAAGTGAGTTGACAAGACCACCTAAATTGTCAATGAAGTTAATGAAGATATTATTGTGACTATTAGTTCGACCATGAATATTATATAGGTTTCAAAATTTTGCATTTACTTCCAATAAAACTATGTCTTTGAAATATACAGTTAAAATTTTGTGCAGAAATTTACATATAAGGTAGAAATTTGTGTTTCCTTAAAACAAGTTTGAAATTTTAGGCTCGTTGTCAAACTGTGTACTAATGAAATTTAAATGTGTTATTGGACTTAATGTAGCCCTTAAGTTTTTATATATCTACCAAATTTAAAATCGATCAACTGAGATAAAATTTTAATTAGTATAAAGCGCTCTCAGTTAAAAGAATGCTTACCACAGCACGATGAGACTTTCAATGCAATGAAAACTAAGTTAACATCGTTGACAATAAATCTTGAAACGCTTGCCAACTTAAGTTATCCGAAAAATATTCGATCTTATCGTTGCGATTCGGTCGTCATCTCCTTTTTAGTTTCCGTATATCTTGATGGTTTAAATTGAACCGATCGGTTTGGAAAAATCGCCCACGGCTATATGTAACCTCAGGCAGATAATACAGGGGTTAACTAGAAAATATCCTAGATATTTACTTTTTTAATCGGGGAACTTTTGCCATTAAAATCAAAAAAATAAAATGATAAATCAATATTTTGAAAATGACCCTTGCTTATTTATCTTTATATATATGTCAAATTTGTCAAGGGTAGTTTTTTCAAAACTGAAAATGCCTAACAAAAACTAAAATAATTTTCTGTTCTGAGCTTTCGACTACCAGATCGGATGTCGTTTTCAAAGATAAACAGTTTTGGCAAATTTGACATATCAGTTTATTTTTATGATTTTAGTGGCAAAAGTTCCCCAATTAAAGAAGTAAATATATACAATTATGCCACAAAGAAGTTACAGACAATATTTAAATAATATCCTAGATGTTCAGTAGGTATATGTTGATTAGATTCGTGTTTGTTGGCGCAATGGATTTTTAAGTGTACACCTTCATTGTTCTAAAATACCATCTCACTGATTTTTTTAAACAAACCTAAATTAAATATATAGTAGGATTGTGTTGTGTAAAAGTTGTGTTTTTGGCTGTTTATTCCTAATAAAGAGGATTTGGTACAAAGGATAAGGCAAAAACCTTAACGGTTTTTAATCACAAGAACAATTAATGCACACTTAAATTGTTGCAATTCCTGAAACAAGTATTTTATGAGTAAAATGGTTAATCCTTAATAATTAAACTTAAATAATTAAAAGATTGTTATTAAAAATTACGTAGAAATTTGTCAGATGATAGTTATAATATAATAAAGTATTAGTCAAAACGTATAATAAGAAATAAAAATTAAGGTGCAATTAGAAATAGAGGCCAGAGCTGAAACGTGGTAGAGCGGAGAGGCAAGAGATGAAAGTTAAGCAACAGAAATAAGGAGTTGGAAAAAAGTGAAGCGGGAAGAAAAGAAAGAAAAGAAATTTGTTTTTTTAATATTTTTTTTCTTATAGCAATTAAAATTAATAAGTGCTGAAATCCACAACCCAATTATTCTATTAATTGTAGGGTGTTCCTGCAGAGAGATTTATATACATAAAGTAGTTTGGTAGTCTTTGTTAACTAGTTACGAATAAGCCTAATTAAATAACAGGGATTGCCAAAAAAAGTTAAGAAAACTGTTTTAAAATTTTCCTAGCTTTCAAATATATTTTTGATTCATCATCAATTGTATAATTTTTGTTACTTACATCTTAGTGAGAATGAACCAACAATTGATGTTCTTTGATTTGTTGCACATTATTTATTTAATGTGATGTTTTTTTTATTTAAGGATATACTCGTAGGTATAGACCTAAATGCAAATGTACCGAGAACATCTATTGGGGCAGAAGAGCCCATTTATTAATTTGGGATTTAAAGGAGTTAGGACGAGTGGGGAGGACGTGGGAAGGTAAGGAGTTGCACAATCTGGAGACCCTAGGGATGAAGGAACGATCGAATTGATCTGTTCTTGATGTCTGACACTGAACATTATAAGGGTGCATGAAGTTGGCACGTCGCGTTGCACTGGCTTGTCTGGCAAGTGGAGGCATTATAGAGCGGAGTTCTTCTGAGCAAAATCCGTTTATGTATGGGTAAAACAAGAAAAGATCAGACACTGCTCTCCGTTTGGATAATGGGGCTGGGTTTTTGGTGATACTGGTGTCGTTTATTAGTAAAACTTCTCTTCTCTGTATTGCATCAAAAACTCAGAGCCTTGACGGAGCTGCCGAAGTCCATACATGCGAGCAGTATTCAAGATTAGGCCGTATTTGGACTTTGTAAAGAGTAATTAAGATGGATGAAGGGATATATTTCCGTGCTCTAAACAGAAAGCCTAATTTCTTTCCTGCTGCACTTGCTATGGATGCAATCTGTTCGTTCCAGAGTAAATCCTGTGGGATCGTTATACCAAATAGAGTAATGGAGTCGCTTGCTACTAGTGTCTGATCTTTCATTGTAATGGATAAGTCGTTTGTTTGCCTCTTTTGCTTGGAAGCGTTGAAATTAACAAGATTCTTTCTTCCCCACTCGTCAACAATTCTCAAATCTTGATTGAGAGAAGCCGTTTTGGATTTTCTGTTCTCTTCCAAAATATTTAGAGGTATGGGACGGTTGTGCGCTTTGCTGCAGTGAAGGTTGCTATCATCTGCAAAACCGTGTATCGGGTTATTAGTTGCTTCTAGTAGATCATTAATGTGTAAAAGGAATAAAGTAGGAACTGGAGCCGATCCTTAGGAAACTCCAGCGTTGATCTTGTACAGGTTGGAAGAATGTCCATCTAAAGCAACTTGGATGTGCTTGTTGGAGAAAAAGTTGGATATCCATCTGTAAAGGTTTTGCAAGAGTTTGTATGAAGATAGTTTGTTCAAAAGAGCTGCATGCCACACTTGATCAAATGCTTTTGAGATGTCTAGTGATACTATTTTAGTCTCCCCCATAGCCATGGATGGCATAACTCTAGACATGAGTTACATATGCTAGCAAATCGGCTGTTGATCTTTGTTGGCGAAAACCATATTGCCTGTCACTTAAAAGGTTATGTGTCTCAAGGTAGCTCAGGATCTCGTGATTGACGTATTTCTCCATAGTTTTGCTAATAACAGATAGAAGAGCTATGAGTCTGTAGTTTAAAGGCAAGGCTTTACAGCCTTTCTTGGGTACTCGAGCAGTTTTCCAGGATTTTGAAAAAATACCAGTATCATATGATAGTTAAAATAGGTTAGTGAAAACTGGCGCTAGTTCAGGAGCACAAGCCTTTAAGAGTAAAGCATGTATTTCATCAAGGCCGCTTGCTTTGTTGGTATTTAGAGTAGCAAAGACTCTCTGCACACGCTTAACCCTAAATTTGATATTTCTCATGGTGTGGGGTGCCCGTGGAATAAAAGGTAGCTCTATGTTGTCCGGTGGGTTAAGTGTCGAGTTCGAAGAGAACATTTTGGCAGAGTTCTGCCTTTCCTGTGGAGGACGCAACTATTGAGCCGTCATCTGATTTAAGTGGAGGGAACAAGCTATTTGTACAATTGTTACTGATATGTTTGGCGAAAGTCGTAGAATTGAAAACTTAAACATTTACTTGCACATTACACATTAAAACTTTTTTAAAACTTTTTAAATTTGAACCACACGTGTTTTAACCTCTAAATTTGTAAATCGTTAGGTTTGATATTTAGTAATAGTCATTTACTAATTATCGATAATTATTTATTTTATCAACTTTTCACGGAATGCTCTAAACTTCATACAAGGTCATTATGTCACTTAGAGCTATCTACCCTTATCAGGCTTCTAAAATAATTCAAATTCAATTCAATTTAATTCAAAACAACTTTATTTCCAAATAATTTCTTGCCACAATGGCATGTCAGAGCGTGGCAAGGAGTAGTTTTTTAGTCCAAGAGTAAATAATATACGTATAAATAAAAATAACAATTATAAAATATAAAAGAAAATGTCTAATTAAACGATTGTGATAAAATAAACTAATAAACATGGGTTAATAATAATCTGTTAATAACTGTTTTTGGTAGAAGCAAAAAATAACATATTTCTTGATTAAAGATACTGTTATAAAGAAAATTACAATTCAACTTAAATAAAATTAAAAACATTGCGTCAGTTTATTGTGAATGAATAAATTTTAGAATTTTTTTTGTATTTTTATTTTTTTATTTATTTTTTTAAATTATTTATTTTTTAATTTATAAAGTATTGTAGGCAAATAAATTAAATTGACTTCTTATGTGGAAGTTGATAATTTGAATTTCTAGTGGTGTGTTGGCAGCTATGGATCTAAGTTTCTGATTAAATATAATTTTAGGCTTGAGGAAAAACCTCTAATCGAGTTTGAAATTCGAATCTCCATAGCGAGGACGTTGTACATATTTTGGACCCAGGTACGTATGGTGTCTTGTGCCGAAGGTGGTATGTTTTCTTGGAACAATTAACGTTCGACCTGTCTCCCCTCTCGGCCCATGACCATGTTCAACCCTGTCTAACTGATCTCGATATTTCCAAACTTTTTTTAGAACGATGTATTTGTGCAATTTTGTTAGGCATAAAAGGTCAAGTTCTTGGTAGGTACATAATTCTCGCAGAGTCTATCCTTAGTCTGCACAACATCGATCTCAGTATATTATTCTGGGCTACTGTGGCACTGTGCATTGTGGTGATTGTGATTGTGATTGTGGTGATTGTTTTTATAATATTGTTATAAGCCATAATTAAATATTATAATTTTATTGTTATTTAGTATTAATCTTTATCATCTTATATGCTGTAGTATATAATAGGGAATATGCATGTATTTTTTTTATTCGTTTAATTCACTTTTCACTTCGTTTTAATATAGTAAAAAATAAAAGTATTGTTGAAAATGTACTAATTAAATTTTAAAAAAATAAATAAAAAGTCGCTTAAATTTGTCATGTTCAAACGCCTCCATTTTGCGCGCGCTTCGGAAACGTCACATCGCACCACCTGTCAGTGACATTTGTTTACATTCAGTGTGATTATTTGAGATTTTTGAGTTTAATTCGCTGTGAAATCATGCAAAAAGATAAAAAACCATTTTACCGATATTTACTACACATATGTTCCCCTATCGTTTTACTTGAACATAGCCCACAGCTGAATCACCATAAGATTCTCTTTGAGATCTGTAACAATAATTTTAGGCAAATTCACCCAAAAAGATTCAATTGGTCACCTACATCCTCATTTACCTAATTCTAAATCAATTAAACAAAATTCTTTAAGCTTTTCATACATAAGTATAATATGATCTAAAACATTTATTAGCAGGTAAATGTAAACAACATTTACTTGAAATATAACCTTAAAGTTAAGGTTATGTTTAAATGAGTATTTATGAGTGCACGAAGTTTTAAAATCTATTTGATAGATAATACAGTATGTAATATTATATAATTTGTTATATAATTACCTTAAAGCTTTTACTCTTTTGACTTCAACGGATACAAAATCTGAATTCGATGCAAAATATGTCATCATAAAAGCATCTATTTTTGGTAAATTGTCCGACTGTGCTTTCACAAAACCACTTTCCGTCATTGTTTTTGATAATAACTAATGTATTCACACCGTTTACACAGTACAAAACAACACAGGATATAATTAAAACACAATTCTAAGCACAAATATCTTGTAAAATGTAAACACATGTAAACAACTCAAAGGGATGCGATGTGACGTAACGTCGCTTCGACCAATGATGGGTCGTTTTCTCAGATTTGAATATCGCGCACAAAATTAACATTTTAATTTAAGTTTTATGGAATGAAGTCCAAATTAAATATAGAAATAATGGTTTAGATATAATTTTAAGAGCATAAAGTATTGTTGATATTAAAATCAAATAAATCTAAATTACATGCATATTCCCTATTGAGCCTAATTTTTTTGCTTAGTTAAAAGGAATAAATTTTACTTAAATGGTTTATGTCTGTTTTTTTGTTGATAATATTATCATTCTCTTTAAAGATGTTAGTCACTTCTAGAAAGAGCTTTTTTTTACAATTTACATTGTCGTCCGGGAATGTAGGTATCGCATTTTTTACAATATACTATTTTCGTATATTAGTCCGTTGCTGAGCAACGAACTTTTCCGTACATCGTACTGTACGGGAATAATCCATAAAACGTTAATAGGCAAATTAATATTTTGCCTTGGATTTATTTGGCAATAAGTTTAAAAACACATTAGTAGCGGTGTTTAATAACTCTGGAGGCGTTTTGCCCCTCTGGACATCATCGTCACTGTCCATTTTAAATATACTTTAAAATACATATTTTAAACAATATTTAATCAACCGAACTGATCCTTTTGTGACACTAATAAACAATGATAAACAAACAATGTCAACGAAACAGTTTCATAGAAAATAAGATGATAATCAAAAACAGTTATGCACATATAAAACTTGATTTACAATTATATTTAATTTGATTTTAGAAAAAAAGGTATGTGTATCTCGTAGTAAAAGCAGATTCCTGGACTTCAATTTACATTGTCGTCCAGGAATGTATCGCTTTTCCTACTAGATACACAATATACTATTGGTACTTTACCTTGACTTGTTAATACCAAATCCGAAAGTGACATCTCAAATTTTGTTTATAAAGTTTTGTAAAGTACCTTTGTGTTAAAGTCCTATGGAGAATTATTAATGTATTTATTATTTTGTTCGTAATTTTTTAACTAATTGAGTGCGACCTGTGTTTACTTACAACTCAACCGAGAGAGGATCGGTGGTTTGCTTGAAAGTGGCACCTCTTTTAGAATGACTAGAGGCGTCTCATTCTTATTGCGTGAAAAGCTGCAACAAAAAGATAGACGACAGAACTGCAGCCAGTTAATACAAAACCATGATTAAGGTTTATTGTTATTCTGATATCGCGCAAATCCATCGACGGAACTGAGTATATGGGCGAAGGGCGAAAGACTTATTGAACCATCTGTTAGCTAGTTGCCTCCTAAGTTACCCTCAAGATAGCTAGTACTCTTTGCAAACAAACTTCATCGAGTAAAGCGAATCATTAAAGGAGTGAAAACCCGCTTTAGAAATAAAAAAAAAAACTGGAATTCGAGTGGGTCACCTTGTGGTAAAGTGAACTGGCACTATGGCATGAACGATTCGATTTATTTAGGCATTTATTTTAATAGTACAATAATCACATTATTTGTTTAGTGTATACTGTATTTTAATTATGTACCACTATACTATTTAAAAACTACTATAGGGTGCCAGTGGCCTTACAATACATGTTTTTGTTGCAATTGCTATAAATTGGATCAATAAGCATCGTTTTCTTCAAAAAATATAACTGATTAATATCCAATTGAAAACCATTTATTATTTTTTTTAACATACGAATAATCACTGTATTTATTTAAATTGTCATGACAAGTTTAACGGATTGAACTTGAGCTAAACCAACTACGTTTTTTACTGACAGTTTTCTCAAGACGAACAAAAGACAGTAATCAACAACTCCGAAATGGAAATGCAGTGTGCTTTGTGACGCTTCAGTTGTCACACCCTTCAAAAGATAAAGAGGAAAATGGAGATACCCTAAAGGGTTACACTTGATGTAACTTATTCTTTTGCTAGAAACTTAAACATTACTTTTAGACGGAAACCACTTAAATAGCTTCAAGGGAATACAAAAGATTTATTGACATTGATATCAATTACTCACAGAATTTACTATTAAAAGATACAAATTATAAAAAAAGACTTAACAAAAAATATATAAATAACATAGGATAGAATAAGGTGTTCTTCTTACCTTAAATTTAAGAGTGTCTCCTATGCCGATTTTACCCGAACTTTTATTTATCTTTCAATATGCCCCTGTGATAGAATTATTAGTGCTGTATGATTTCTCTTGAGGCCACAAAAATAAACTCTGCAGTCGTAGGACTGGCTGAAGGCCTTGCAAGGACGCGGTATCTAGTACTGGGAGAGGAGAAACCGGCTGCTCCAAGCGGAGTGGCCACTGTCAAGGCTATTAAGTCTCATTAAGAGGGCAGAGCTGGACAAGGTGCTCTAATCCTATTCCACAGATAATGGGTGTTCACAATAGATCTGCAAGGGTCGCAGTGATATAGGCTAACAGCCAACCCCAAAATATCTATCTATCTAAGACTGGCTGACAAAAGCTATGCTTTTACACGGTATCGCAAAAAAAATCGTTAATATTTAATCGCACCAAAAAAGGTCGCGCACAAAAGTTCGTGCGTCAAAAAGTCGCTGGCCAAATAAGATCGCCGACAAAAAGAGGTCGCGTACAATGGTTGCGCAAGTAAATATATATTTTATATTTTTCAAACTTTTTACAAGCAAATTATAATTTTTTTTAATAAAATAAGTATTTTTCTAAATATTTGAATATTTTTAACTTTCCTTCACAATTTATTCAGGCTTAGAACAGGCAATTGATAACTGGCGCGTTTAAAAGTTTTTTTGTTTTTTTTTTATTTTGTTTGTTTTTATTTTTTTCATGTTTTTGTCATTTGTTTCTATTTTTAAGTATTACTAATATTCTTTACAGCCGACAACCACAAGGTTTTTGCCAGCTTGTTATGTACATAATTGTCATTTTCGCTTTTTATACCTGTAATAACGAGTTATGGGCAATTCCTCTTAAAAATTGTAAATTAAGTCGATCACCTACGCTATTCTTACATATTTTAGGTATTTTATTAAATGCGGAAGTATTTCTTAACAATCAGAGGGAACTAACTACTTTACAACTATATTACTGTGGTTGTCGTTTAACATCTTGTAATATTTTGGGTCCGGCGTATTGAATTTCATCCGAACGCAATGATTTTCGCCCGTTTATGTTAATTCTCAGAGATAAGGAAAATAATCTTCTCGTTTATGACCATGATTTTCGTCCGCCTATAGTTATTACATTGCAATGAATTTTATCCGAAATTTTATGGTAAATAGGTAGATAGACATTTGATAAAAATGTTAAATCTATAATTTCTAGACCATAAACAGAAACTTCTGTTAAAAATTAAATGAAAGTAATAAAAGTACTTATTTGGAAAAAAAATATATTTTTAAATCTTATATTCTACATAAAAATGGGCGCAATGAATTTCATCTGAATTATTTTATGGCACCATGAAACTCGTCCGTTTAGGTACAAGGGATAAAAATACATAATGAATTTCATCCGATACCACAATGATTTTCATCCAAATTTATATTTACACATTTGACACTGGAATTTATATTGGAGTATACAAAAAAATATGTTTACCGAGTTTGCCGTAAATTTTTTTTTTAATTTATTGTACTAAAAATTTGGTATTATTGCTAATTGTATTCTTAATTTATTTAAGATATATAATATTGGGAATTTCATAATTCCTTTTATACAGTAATAAGGAATTAGGAAAAACCAATGGAATATATATATATATATATATATATATATATATATATATATATATATATATATATATATATATATATATATATATATATTCAAAAAGGGTAGGTAGGTAGATTAGATTTTGGGAATTTCAGAAAAATGTTGTATTAAATGATGGTACTAAATGTTTGATTATAGGAGTGAGGTAGTTTTGTTATTATAATCCTATAATTGGTTCTGAAACGGCATTAAGGGAGCAGACGGTAATTCATTTGAAAACTGTTGTTCAAAGTATATTGTGTGTGTATAACGCTATTTCGTAAAAATGAACCGATTGGAAAAAATATTAAGTACACGTGGTAAAGTGATGCTTTTAATGAACGATTTCAAGTTTCAACATAAACATAAATTAATGAATGGTGAAGATAAATGGGTTAGTTCACATAGTGGATGTAGTGCACAGTTCTCTACCAGAGGAGAATATCATGTCGTATGTCGTCAGAATTAAAACTTTGGAACACAACCACGAAGCAGATATCCAAAAAATTCAGCAACAAAAATTAACCTCATCGTGTAAAAGAAAAGCATGCGAAGAAGTGTCAGAAAGACCGTCAAAAATAATAAGAACTGAAATTATGAAATCTGTCGAAGATGAAAATTTAACAGTGAACGATATAAAGCGAATAAGGGAAAATATTTACCATGCGAGAAGAAAACTGCAACCAGCGTTACCTAAGAATATTACAGAAATTCAAGAATATATTAATAGGACAAACATTAAAACACATAGAGAAGAAAATTTTGTTATTGGTAACGATTTACAATCAAAAATTGTTATATTTTCTTGCAAAACAAATTTAAACTTTTTGTGCCGATTGAATAAAATTTATATGGATGGTACATTTGCCTATTGCTGCAAGCATTTTTACCAATTATATACCATTCACGGCTTGGAAAATGGAATTTACATCCCCTTGGTGTTTTGTCTTCTACCAGATAAAACACAGGACACTTATAAGAATTTACTGAAATTAATTGTCGAGACCATAAATAATGAATTTAACGTGCTTTTTAAACCTAGTTCAATATATATTGATTTTGAACGGGCTATGCTAAACGCTATAAAAAGTGTGTGGCCAGAATCAACAATTCGAGGATGCCGCTTTCATTTGCATCAGAGCTGGTATAGAAAAATAAATGAACTGGGTCTGTCTGTGAAATATAAAGATACAAATTCTGTGACAGGTATGTTTTTTCACTCACAACTTACGATTTTAATAAAACATATATTTTTTACTTCAATAGGGCAGTGGTTACGCAATCTATTTGGAATTTCCTTTCTGCATGCTACTGAAGTTTGGGACTGTTTTACAAATGATTTTTGTAGAAACAAACCAGACAACAGAAATATAGACCATTTAATAAAGTATCTATTTGATACATACACTGGTATATCTGCAATGTTTCCTCCTGCGATTTGGGCTGAAAGATCTGCATCTGTTCAAAACACTACAAACAATTGCGAGTCATTTTATTCGCATTTTAAAAATTGTTTTTACCACTCTCATCCTTCGATATTTATATTTTTAGATGGTTTAAAAAAAATTCAAGTGGACACCTACATAAAAATTTAAAGTGTCAACATATGTCCAACTGTTAGATCAGACACTTTAAAAATTTGTCTATATATACAAAATCAAATAGATATGTATACTTCAGGTAAAAAATCAAGGTTGGAATATGTCCAAAGTTTAGCAAATAGGTATAAAATTTAGAATAAAAATAGGATGTAGAATGTAAGATTTAAAAATATATTTTTTTCCAAATAAGTACTTTTATTATTTTTATTTAATTTTTAACAAAAGTTAAATGTTTATGGTCTAGAAATTATAGATTTAACATTTTTATCAAATGTCTATCTTCCTATTTACCATTAAATTTCGGATAAAATTCATTGCAATGTAATAACTATAGGCGGACGAAAATCATGGCCATAAATGAGAGGATTATTTTCCTTATCTCTGAGGATTAACATAAACGGACGAAAATCATTGCGTTCGGATGAAATTCAATACGCCGATAAAAATTTTACGAACCATTTATGTAACTTCAATGTGGCAAAATGCTACAGAATTTCTCACCAGAACAATGGGGATGGACAATAAAATTAAACCGCTTTGGTTCGAAGGTGATCTAACACCTCTTTTAGTTTAAGACATTGTTATGGTAGAACTTGATGAAGTAGAGCTTGATGAAATTATTAATTGTGACGATGGTTATTATGATAATGATGATTACAACAAAAATAAATGATAGTGATCATGACGATAATGACGATGAAAATAATTATGAAAACAGAGGCGATCATGAGGATAATTATGACAGTAGTGACGATAATCATGACGATAATGATGATGATGATCAGGATGATATTTAATGATAATAATTCCATATACAGTGAGGTCCAAACGTAACAGATAAATTCATTTTCTCCGTTAATAATCGTGTAAGAGAAAAATCCTAAAACATATCAATTTATAAATTTAAAATGACACTTTATGACGCTAAAAAACCACCCCCCACTTTAAACCCCTTCCCAATGGCATGAGGGGTTATGTGATACCTCGTCTGAAAGAGCAATTAATTGCCTATTTAGCAATGTAAACATTTTTAGATTTAATTTTTTTATTTTCAAGAAAATTCAATATTTAATACTGTAATAGGTAGTTACAGTTAAATTTCCTAATAATAAAATAATATAGTTGGCATGCTTGGTATATCAATACGACACGTTTCAATATATTTAAACAAACACATTCCAAAATTGTAAATCGAATTTTCTTGAAAATAAAAAAATGAAATCTAAAAATTTTTTCTTCTCGCATGGTAAATATTTCTCCCCATTCGCTTTATATCATTCACTCAAATATAAATTCCAGTGTCAAATGTGTAAATATGAAATCGGATGAAATTCATTGTGGTATCGGATGAAATTCATTATGTATTTTTATCCCTTGCACCTAAACGGACGAGTTTCATGGTGCCATAAAATAATTCAGATGAAATTCATTGCGCCCTTTGGGTCCATACTAAAAGCTTAAATTATACCTGGTTTTATGACTCGAGAATTCAAGAATTTTATCTTACTTCTTAGAAATAGTAGGGTAAAACACCAAATGTTAGTAGTTATAGTTCGTTCGCTATACCTACAAGGGTTTCGGATTAAAAATTTTATAGGTATTTCCAGGTAAGTACTGTAAAGTTTGACCTGTTCTTTGGGGAAATATCAATTGGTTAAATGAAATAAAAAATAATGCACAACTTTTTAATTAAATAATAATAGAGAATCTTTTGTCTAATTAAAAGTATATTAAGCAGAATTAAACTTCTTCATTAATGGAGTCTTATGTGGCTATTATAAACCTAAGAATAATCATATTTTATTATTTAGTTGAAAAAATAATATTTTTATATAAAAAACAATTCTATTAATTATTATTACTTAATTAAAATTATAATCTTAGAACATTAATTAATTAAAAACTCCTCTGTCTTGTAACACATTTATACCTACCCCAATGTTATTTTGATTTAAAATCTGACCATCAGTGCAATTTTGCCTAATTTCTTAGATAGAGGCTTATTGGAACTGGTTGTCAATGACTAATTTGCATAATTTTGTTAATCCGAAACCCTTGTAAGTCTAGCGAATGAACTATAAAAGAAAACTTTAACTTTTAAAATACAATAAAATAAACTTAAAATATAAAATATAATATAAACAGAAGGATTTTTAAACACAATATTTCTACAGTCATCGTTGTAAATTTTTATATTAGATTCACTGTTACTATCGAAATTACTATTATCACTAATATCCAAATCATTTTTATACACTTGTGAATCACATGGTTTTATATCACTAGAGTCATTACTTTTACTCGCACAACTGATAATATTTTGATCACTTCAGCTTGGTTCGTTATCGCCTGAATTAATTTTTTATTTAATGCATGCCATTTTGTGACTCGCAAATAAGAGTCAGACATGGTTATTATATTTGTTGCACCAAACTATATATAGCATAGAATAAGACTTTAACAAAATAATGACAACCATACACATCGAAAATTTCTTTATTACTGCTGCGCAGCTGTCATGAGTTTTTACTTGTACTTTTTTGAGTGCCATCTAGATCAGAATTCAAGATATGGCCGAACTTAGACTCGTCAGTCTTGGGCCGAGGCTGGGAAACCACAGGTATCGCCAATGCTCGGCGGGCCTATCTTGGCCCAGAGTTGAGTAGCCATTGAATGGCCGAGCTTAGGCTCCCCAGTCTAAAGTCGAGGCTGGGAAACTACAGGTATGGCCAATACTTGGCTGGCCTGTCTTGGACCAAGGCTGGGAAACCACAGTCACGGCCAATGTTCGGCTGGCCTATTTTAGCCCAGAGTTGAGTAGCCATTGAATGGCCGAGTTTAGGCTCACCAGTTTTGGGCCGAAGCTGAGAAACCACAGGTATGGCCAATGCTCGGCTGGCCTATCTTGGCCCAGAGTTGAGTAGCCATTGAATGGCCGAGCTTAGGTTTGCCAGTCTTGGGTCGGGGCTGGGAAACCACAAGTATGGCCAATACTCGGTTGGCCTGTCTTGGACCAAGGCTGGGTAACCACAGGTATGGCCAATACTCGGCTGGCCTGTCATGGACCAAGGCTGGGAAATCACAGTCATGGCCAACACTCGGCGGACCTAACTTGGGCCAAGGCTGGCGCGCCAAACCTCGGCTTCCCAATGTTGGTCCAGGCTTGGCCCCGTTTTCCATGTCTGGGGGTTCCTGTATGGGATGCTTAATAGTTCGCTTTACGGAAGACATGGAAGGTAACTGTGCAGTTGTACCCATAGAAACGTCTTGTCAAACAGTAGCTATAATTCCTTGACCATCCATTTCTTTTAATTTGTTACAAAGTTTTCTCGCTTTAATTATGGTTCATCTGTAACATGTTAGTGGCTTGTACTTTTCACTGCATCATCTCTGAGTGTGTGAACTGTCCCGGTTTATTAATACGTTTTATATTGGAAGCTGTGCCAAATTATTTTTTTATTAATCTTTTTTTCCTCAATAAAGGTATATGTATCAATTGTATATCAACAAATCAACCATTTTTTTTTGACTTTTTACCATGAAAATCATCTTGAAAAATCGACAAGTAAATAAATATAAATAAAGCTACAATATTTTTCCAAACTTCCAATACTTTCACAACTTATTAAAAAGCGACATTCTTTTTCAGAATTCAGTGCACAATGTGTATAGAAATGCAATATTTAAGGAGCAATATATCGCATGAAATATTATTTAAAAATAAAATTGGCATATTTAAAATCCCTTAATTCGGATCGTTGCTGCTAAAAAAGTCAAGCAAAGCAGACAATTTTTTTCAGCTTTTTTCTGTCGAATTTAATAAAAACGCTTTGATACTTTGTAAGAATCTTCGAACTTGGTCACTTATAATAATATTGTAACGTGTAAATTTTTTATTTTACAAATTCCATGTATATATATACTATATATACTCGTTTTATTTTTTAGGCACAGTTTACACAGATATGTTCTAACGTTTTTCTTTTTGCTAGAATAAAGAGTCCGTTATTTGTTTTCTATTTGATATTTCTTCGACATGTTCTTAAGTGCCACTACAGTAAGCTTTACTTCAAAATAACTGTAGATACGGTTTTTACTTCCGACAGTACATCACGAAGCCTAATTCCCTCGTAGTAACAGAAAAAATGAATTTGTCTACGACACATTTTCCGATGCTACAATGTAAGTTTTTTTCAAAGCCGTGGGATAAATAAATCTATACTTTTATCATTTATCCCACGATATGTACATTTAAATGGAGAATTTACATTTTTTTAGTCATAACATAGGTGGCTTGCTATCTAGGTTCTTGAGTTTTCTGCTTTTTGTCATAAACTTTAAATCTTTTATAAATTGTAATTTGTTTTTTGATTAAGCTACAAAAAAAGAATAGGTTTTATAAATATCATAAATTTTTTATTATACATGAAAGTGATTATGATAGCACCCCGATAAATACTGAAAAAAGCGACAAATGTCACTCTGCACTTATTACCAGTAACTTCCAGAAAGAAATATGAAATGGCTTACGATAAGTTTATGGTTTAGAAGAAAAATTGTAAAGTGAAATGCCTTTCAGAAAACGCAATTGTAGTTTATTTTGAGCATTTATCTAAAACTGTAAAGGCTTCTACACTGTTGTCCCAGTACTCGATGTTAAGAAGTATAATAAATATAAAAAATAACATAGATATTTCTAAATATGCTAAATTGCGATCTTTTTTAAAAAGAAAACCGGAACAGTATATCCCTAAAAAATCTAAAATTTTATTTATCAGCGGAAGAGCTCCAAAGATTTTTAAACAAGGCTTCCGATGAAATATACTTATTAGTAAAGGTAAGTTTCAGTTAAAAGTATCCAACAATAAATATACCTATATTTTTCATATTACATGGATTGATCCAGCTAGTTTTGATCCCTGTTTTGCCAGTCGAAACAAGACAATTTCAGACTAATGCAACTGTCAGTCAGAAACAAATGTCATTATTTTAAGTCTCTCAGAATTTTTTTTATTAAGGATGTCCTCGTAGGTATATACCTAAATACAAATGTACCGAAAACATCTAAGAATGTTCCTGACTGACAGTTGCATTGGTCTGAAATAGTCTTACTTCGACTGGCTACTAGGGTTGCCAGGTTTACGAGATGAGAAAGCGTGACGGAGGATGGAGGTCGGGAAAAACTATTATTTTTTTAGTTGTGGTTTAAGACCAATAAAAAAAGCACTTTCATATATCACCAACATAACGAAATTTAAGTTTATATTTTGGTGGATTTAACTAAAGCGACTAATAATTGTGTATATACGGCACCATGCACCAGTCTAACCAACACGTAAGTAAAAAGTGATAAAAATAAACATTGGCGATTGCCTTGGCGCAGTCGCATTTCATTTGACTGACAACAGTGTTGTAAGGTTTATCAATTTTTCTTGTGTTCCTCATTAAATTTTAAAAAGCGTGACATTTGGGTAATTTGGCGTGTCGCGTGACAGCAAGTGGAAAAGCGTGACAATCACGCATAAATCGTGACGTCTGGCAACCCTACTGGCTACAGAGATCAAAACTCGCTGTTTCAGTGCATGTGATATGAATATAGTGTGTGGCACGTGATGAAACAAAGACGATTTCTGACCGGGCGATGACAGTCAACTCTCGCCCTAGTCAGAAATCGTTTTGGTTCGCCCCTTGCCACACAATATACTATTTTTATTAAATTTGACGGTGAGTACACAAACGTATTTTTCGAACTTGGTAAGACGTCGGTATCTAACTATTTATAATTGAGAATAAAGTATTACCATATTATTTTATTTTTTAGTTGCAGTCGTCCTAGAAAAAGTATAGTGTGCAACACTTGGAAAAAGTACTTTTCTTACTCGTGTGCTGCAGCACTCGCCTTTTAGACTTTTCCCACTTGTTTCACAATATATTATTCTAGAATTTCGGATCCAGATTTACTTAATATTTTAAACAATCACTCATCAGCATGAATATCGAATGTGTAAGCCACGTCGTAACCAAAAACAGGTTAAGTTTATAAATAGTCTCAACTTCGAGGCTTTTGAACATGGATTTCGGCCTCTTTCCTCTTCCAGAATAATTGACAGCGAGTTAACTTAGTTAAATCAGTTTAGAGATAAGACTTTAAGGGCCGGTTGCATAAAACAATTTTGATCTTCGGTTCAACGGAACGCCGATCAAGCCGTGAACTAAGTTCGTTCGAAATTACGTTGTTCAATGTAAACTGAACTGTGAATCAGCTGAACTCAGATCTGTTTATGTTGGCACTACAGATATTTAGTTACTTTTTTCTATTTACGATTTTTGACAGACAGCATAACCTTAATTTTTGAATTTTGTGATTAGCGGGATATCATTTTATCTATTGTTTGTGTTTCGTTTATGAATTATAGTAATTTTTTAGTTAATTTTTTTGATAGTAAAGTAGGAAGGTACGTACAAACAAATTGTTATTTTTGATAGCTGCAAAATAAATGTTAGTAATTTATGTTAAATTTGTTTCATAAGGTTTTAAAGGTTTTTCTGTTTGTTTGTATAGATTAGTATTTGGTGGTGGATACTTTGTAATATAATGGCTAGTGGCAAAAAAAATTAGTCTAAAGAAGGTTGGCATATTAATGAGTCTCGTACTTAAATTTAAAAGTTCAATAGAATGCAGAAATACTGATAAAATGAATAACGATCTAAAGTTAAAAACTTGGGAGCAGTTATCAGTTGAATTCAATAGCATTTCTGGGGAGCCATTTAGAGATGCCAAAATTTTTTGAGATAAATATGAAAACCAAAAAAAAGAAGACTTCTGGTAAAGGTAAATTTTGAATTTTTATAAAATTTTAGAAGTTTAAGAACTTATTATTATTTGTAGGAAATAAAAATATACTCTCTAATAATGTAACTTTGTGGACGACCAATAAAGCTGAAACAGCTTGTCAACAAAGAGAGTATATGCAAAAGGAACATCAGTTGATAGTGAAACTGATGAAGGAGACACCAACATCAAATGGATTTGGACTCGAAGGAGAGTGAGGAAAGAATCCTTATTCAAGCTAAGAAAGCTGAATTAGAGCTTGAGATCCTTTAATTGCAGAAGGAGTATTTACTTAAACAATTTAATTGTAGTTAAATATTGTCTATAACTTAAAAAACAAAAAGCATTAAATTAAGAAGTATTTAAAAAAAATCTTTGAAAACAACAACCGATCTGGTTGTCGAAAGCTTAGAAAAAAAATTATTTAGTTTTGAAAAAACGACCCTTGACAAATTTGAAGAAGTAAATTTAATTGTAGTATTGAAATTTTAGTTACCTATATATTTATAAATAAGTATATTTTTATAATTTTTGTTTTATTTTATACCAATTTTGCTGAAGTAAAAATGCAAATTAAAAAAAAATACATTTTTAGATAGGTATCAAAGTAATACATTAATTTCCCAGAATATTCGTGGCATTCTAGCATCATTCATTACAACATCCACAAGACCCAAAAAATCTTCATCATCAGTTATATTTTCGTCAATTTCATACATTTTCAAACGATAAACGAATAAGGTAAATAACAGAAATAAAATTTGTGAGGTTAGAAAGTTACTTTGATCGACAGTTCGACTTCCTGAACGGCCGTAAGTGGGCGTTCAACTGAACTCGCGATTTAAACTAAGATCAGTGTAAAATACTGTTCGTGCAACAACTTTTTTAATTTGAACTGAAGTTCGGCTGTGAACTACAGTTCAAAACGTTTATACAACCGGCCCTAAGTAAATAAGACACGCTCTAAGACTTTTGATTGGCTAAATCTGATTCGCGGGATTCTGGGATTTCTACTGTCTTATAAATATGTACATGTAAAAAGAAATTTTTCTGATATTTCACCGATAATTAATGCGATACATTTAACTTTTCCGATAAAAGTACTTAATAAATTAACAGGTATTGTATCCCTAACAAACGCAATTATGCCAACACACATTAAACAATTCCTTATTGTAAAAGAAAACGTGATATAAAGAGTTTATTTACAGTTCCCCCTTAATTTTATTTTGAAGCATATAGAAGTAAAAAACAGAGATTAAGTATGGTACAGTAGGTAGAGTAAATGTTGATGTAATAGAAGATTAAATATATCACTTCCATTAAATCGGGTTTCCCGTACAAAATTGACAAATTCTCCTACATCATTTCCAGTTTCGGATAATCCTAACGGTCGTTTAAAGGTTCAAACGTGGTTTCGGCAAGTCCCTAGAGGAAATAAATGCTACTTTTAAAGTGACAGGAAAATTTATATTGGTGGTCATATAGATTTAAGAAGTATATTTTGTTTTTAATTGACGATCAGTTACTGACTGTGCTTTTTTTTCCTACAGCCACTACCAAATGAATTACATCAAATTTATATAACATATATGAGTGCAAATACTAAAAAAAATCTTTATATTATTTATAGCGACTAAACATAGGTCCCTTTAAAAACAGTTATACTTTAAAAAGTATGAATTTTGTAATTGTAATAAAAAATTAATAATGTCACTAAATTGCTCTGTGGAATGTTTGCATGTATTGAATAGGTATCTAGGAAACTTTCTAGTATACGCTCGTTTTATCTGCGTAATGTTACATATGGGTTTAATTTGTATAATCAAGTTATCAGAAACTAAAAAAATAAACAAATAATGACCGAACGGTCACTTAGGATTACGGAGGAGATCGAGTCGTGAATACCAAGCAGTTTAATTGGTAAAATAAATTATGTGTAGTAGACCGGGAGATGGTGACACAAAATATTAGGTCATTTGTACCAGTATGGCGGTTCTTCAGGGGTCTAATTACGTAAAGGCAAAAAGGAATATAATGGTCATAGCGCTCGCACCGGCGGCCCAATTGCGTGGATGTTAATCAAACGCGTCGGATAAATAACGAGTGTCGAACGATTTGTTCCACAAAAATGCTTGTATTTTCAGATAGTCGAAAAAAAAAAGAAGTACGCGGTAGCGTAATGCCATACTTCTCGGGTGTGACTTACAGCCCGCCATACCGACGCGAATACAGTAATTTAAATAAAACAATTCAACCATTTGTACCAGGCTAATTTTTGCATAGCTAATCATCGTCGAGAAGCCATTCTCGAAAATCACCTTGCCATACTTTTCCAACAGTTCCCAGTGGCCGCCATACCACTGCAAAGGAATAATTTTTTTTGCCAAACCATTTGTACCAGTATTGCATTTGAATTTTTGGAAATTATTTGACAAAATGTGACCGTAAATATTTTTCCCACACTTCTAGTAGGGGGAAAAAGTGCTGCCATACTAAACTGAACTGCGTCACATTTCCACGCTTACGGGCACTGCTTCTATTGCTATGCAGTTGTGAGTCGCCTGGTAAACAGCTGACGCATACCTGCGTTCCCATACATTATGTCTTACTAACACGATGAGCCAAGACCTCTACAATTCGAGAAATCTTTCGAGCGGTGGGAGCCGCAAAATATTATACAACATAACATCTGCTTATAATACAAGATTGCCACCACCTAGGTGTTTAAAACTTCGTATTTATATTCGTTAAACCTCAAACTTACAGGAAAAATAGTGCCATACTGGTACAAATCGTTCGAATTACGAATAAAATCTTAGGATTTTGAAAAAATATTGTTCACATTCGCCACCTCCCACAGGTATGGCATTATCAGACTTCTATTTATGATCATACAGGGAACTGTTAAAAAAAGTTTTAGGGTGATACAAATCGTTTGGCAAAAAAAATTACTCCTTTGCAGTAGTATGGCGGCCATTCGGAACTGTCGGAAACGTATGGCAAGGTGATTTTCGTGAATGGCTATTCGACGATGATTAGCTATGCAAAAATTAGCCTGGTACAAATGGTTGAATTGTTTTATTTAAATTAATGTATTGGCGTCGGTATGGTGGGCTGCAAGTCACACCCGAGAAGTATGGCATTACGCTACCGCATACTTATTTTTTTTCGACTATCTGAAAAAACAAGCATTTTTGTGGAACAAATCGTTCGACACTCATTATTTATCCGGCGCGTTCGATTAACGCCCACGCGATTGGGCCGCCGGTGCGAGCGTTATGACCATCATTTTCCTTTTTGTCTTTACGTAATTAGACCCCTAAAAAACCGCCATACTGGTACAAATGACCTAATATTTTGTGTTACCATCTCCCGGTCTATAGGGTGTTATGATTAAATCATGGCACTATTTAATTTTTTGGAAAAAGATAGTAAGTTAAGAAACCTAAATGAAAAAAAATGAGTACAACCAAATATAGGCTATACTGTAGAACTTAACTACCTATAACAAACTAAAATAAGAGGATTGTAATGATTTCTTATAGCTCCCTGGATTTTACTATTAATAATTCTCACTTAACTTATTTGACTTTCATGTATTAAAAAATATATACATAATATTATTTTAAAATTATTAAAAAAATAGTAATAATAAAAGAATAAATAAACGTTTTACAATAAAAGTGGTATGTGTAGAAACAGGAGTACCTAAGTTTAACACATAACATACCATGAATACAAAAATAACAAATACTTACGTTAAAGGTTTACAAAGGTGTTATTATTAACATGTACTAAATATCTTATGCTTAAAAAGTATTAATGTTTTTAATAATCTCCTCAACATAAGTTATATATCATTATATCATTTAATTTTTTTTTTTACAACATCTTACTATTCAGAATTATAGTTGTTGTATATTTATTTATTCAAGGCACTTAGAAATAAATTAAGAATTGAATCAATTTGCGCACACACTGCACTAAAGATACGAAAGAAGCAATTTCAAAAATGACTGTTAATGTTATATTCTAAGAATTTGTATAAACGGACATGGATAAGAAGTAAAATAATTAAAGTTGCGGTACAAATACTAACTTAAATTGGTCGAACAGATTTTAATTTTAATTTAAAAAGGATACGGTAATTTTTGGTTGAATGAAATGAGTATTGAATTTTATAGGTATTTATCCAAAATATTATAAAAAGATATAAACAGTTCCTTTAGAATTCATAAAATATGTAGCTTCTTGGACACTAACCAAATTTAAGCACTACTAAATCATATAGTTGTTTCTCAATCATTAACACGAGATTATATTAAGATCCGACTAAAACTTTTATAAACTAAAAAGCGAGTTTTAACGATATGGTGATTTTTCTAAAATAGAAAGATAAAAAATATTATTTAAATTATCTTTGTCTTTGACAAATATCCAATTAAAATATACGTTATAGGATTGGATCTTATCAGGTGACCTAGAAGGTGTTGTGAGAAGTAACAGGATATGCCCGATGTCACAACGAGGCATAGAAGGTAACTTCACGATTAAATCATAATATATATTCCAATAGCTAAATCCAAAACTTCGTACTATGACGTTACTCATTTGCACATGTTCATTTAATTTACGTTCCCGCTCAGGCAGATACCGATGGGGATACAGGGGGTAGTAGCTGTAAGAATTGAAAGTTGCCATATTTTGAGAAATTATGGATAATATTGATATAGATTTTTAGAGTCTAAGGTGTTAATTTTAAATTCAGGAGGGTGGACACCTTAGTCAATACAAAAGAGTGGGCGGACAAAGGTAGGTAAATAGTGCCAAAATTTGATCAAAATAGTCAATCGTCATCTATAATATGTCTACCATTTTCACCACGTAATTTTGGACTTTTGAGGAGCCTAAATCCAAAATATTTTACAATTAATGGTTGTTGGGTAAAAATTATGAGTTTTAGAGAAAAATGTTCTTTTCTGAAAATTGAGTTATTTAGTAAAATAAAATATAGTTATTGCAAAAACATGACAAATTCAGGTTAAAAAATAAGTATTTGAAAAGAAAAAATGAAAATTAATGTATTATGCAAAAAATTGCCGTTTTAAGGTGCAAAATAATTGTTTTAGTTGGAAAAATGAAGATTTTTGTTATAAAAATTATGGTAGTATAATATGATAAATGATAGTTTTTATAAGGTTTTATACTATTACTGATTGTTTCGAGAATATCTTTCCTGTTTCGTATCTATTTGTGTTTTTTGTTTAAAAATTTATAAGTAAACAGTTTTCTTCGCGTACAATAAGCAAAATTGGTTTATTAACCTATTTACTATGTTGTGAGATCTACATTTTGCTTTAAAAATTTAATAGCTAGTGCTTTGTAGTGAAAGTAACGACAATTTCTATCTGCGAAATTCGAAACAAAGCGATATCTGCGGATATCTTTACATTTTGTGTTGTATCGTTGTGTCGTTAACGAGACGAGACTATTCAGGTAGATAAAGTCGGAGAAATATCTACATGTAGGTACTTTTGTTAAAAGTTTGTGAAAACAGTTTATTTCATTGTTTATTACTACAAAACATTTCATTGAGAGAAATCATTTTGGTCGTATAATATAGCATTGCATCTTTAATATATTACTACCATTAAGTATAACGATAGACACACAAAAAATAGAAAATAAACAGTTATAATTTTTTTTAAACAAAAATTAGACCCCATTTATATTAAAAACAGTTTTATAATAAGTTCTATAAAACTCAAAAATCTACAAAAATTATAAAGGTTTTTGTTAGCTTTAAAATCATAAAATTAACGAAGTTTACCGACCGGAATTTTTTAAAACCTGTATTAAGTTATAGTGTCTAAAAGGTATCAGATGCTCCTTATTATGGCTTTCGTAAAATAGTATATTAAAGTATAAGTGCATAAAAAGGTCTTTAAAACACGCGCGATTTTTCAAGCACGACGGCGCAGCCGGAGTGCTTGAAATAGAGCAAGTGTTTTTAAGACTAGTTATGCACGAATACTTTACGCTATTTTTTTTTATTGGTGCAGTTTTAAATCATAAATACTGGTATTATTACTAAAAAAAATGGGAGTTAAAAATGGTCGAATTCGTGATATGAAATAAATATACCTTTGGTTGTTATGGAAATGAGAATATCAAAAATTGATCGCAATCTGTCATCAAAGAATAATTGTTGTCACCGCAGTGCTTAAAAATGAATTCTAATATCGATTTTTTAAATAGTAAAGCAGAATCGCGGTTGATACCGCAAAAATCTAAAGACGCATATGAAAAAGAATACGCCAAGTTTATCACATGGTTGGAAGATCAAAAGGTAACAGATATAAATGAACGAGTTATGCTTGCTTACCTTCAGAAAATGTCGGAGCAATACAAGGCGTCGACTATGTGGGCTATCCATTCGAAATTGCAATGTTTGTTGAGGTTAAACAAAGGAGTTGATATAAAATCATTTGTAAAAGTGCACGCATTCATGAAGGCAATTAGCAAGAATGATGTAGCCAAGAAGGCGTATGTTTTCAAAGAAAATGATTTGCGGAAGTTTTTCATAGATGCGCCGGACATAACGTATTTATTTTTGAAGGTGGTAGCCATTTTCGGCATCTTTGGGTCTTCTAGAAGATGTGAATTATGCGATTTGCGCTTACATGATATCAAAGAAGAAGGAAGCGTATTGGTTATTACTATCCGACCGTCTAAGACAATAAAGGCTCGGCGTTTTACTGTAGCCGATAATGATGCAATTAGTTATGTGCGTTTGGTGAAGCAGTATTTATCATTGCGCCCGCAAAATGTAAGTACAGACCGAGTTTTCTTACGATATGATAAAGGGAAATGTACCAATCAAGTAGTTGGTATTAATAAATTTGGATCATGTCCGTTGCAAATTGCACGTTATCTTAAATTGGATGATCCTGAGAAATACACGGGACATGCATTTCGACGTACGTCCGCTACCATTATGGCAAATAGTGGCATGACAATAGATCAAATCCAACGACAAGTAGGATGGAAATCGGCAGCTGTAGCGAGTGGTTACGTTGAAGAGAGCATTAACAATAAGAATCATGTTTCAAACGTTATTGGTAGTGCCATTAATGGAAGTGAAACCTCATTGTGTTCAGAGAGTGTTAGCGGTATTAATTTAAATAGCATTTCCTCCGATTTAAAAAATCGACAAATTACTATATCAAACAATACTAACTGCACTATTCATATTCATTTAAAAAATTAAAATTACTGTTAAATAATGTTTGAATAAAGGTTTTAAATTTGTTAGTAATATTTTATTTGACGTTACAAGTATACTCCTGTCAAATCAATAATAAAAAAATTGTCATTTACAATGAACGTTTTTGAATTTGTTATGTTGCCATGGTAACTTTAAAAAACGCGCGTGTTTGAAAGTTCGATTTAAACACGCACAGGCGTGCTTTAAAAAGGCAAAATAGGGTCCCAATAAAAAAAAATTATTATTTATTAAGAATGACCAAACAGAATAATGTGACATTGACATCAAGTAAGTCAACTAAAGTACCGATTCAATTGAATTTTAGTCGTTCTACTATTTAAAGAAAGTGGCAACAATTTGTTGAGACCGAATCTTATCACCGACAACTGATTTACGGTTCCAGAAGGAAAACTGCAGCTAAGATCACCTTCATCCCAAAGAATGATAAACAGGACAACTCACACAATCCAAATCATTTAGACCAATCAGCCTTACATCGTTTTTAAGACAGTGGTAAATTAGAACAATTAACCAAAGTCCGGAAACAGGTGCCACTACACCATCCTCATCATGTGTATCAAGTGGGCAAATCCACGAAAAATGCCTTGATACAATTGACGAATAAAATCCTAGATACCTAATCTAAACAAAAAAGAAACCGTGGTATGTGCGTTTTTAGGCATAGAAGGGGAAAATATCCTCATGTAGCTGCCAAACAGCACTTAATAATACAGAAGTAAAAAGAATGACTACCACCTGGCTGTCGCAATTGTTGTCTATAAGAATCACAGAAATAAAGATAGGCCAAAACACTATCTCCATCAACGCGACCAGAGGTTGCCCGAAGGAGGAAGTCACTTATGTGAATTCTTCTTGTAGACAGCTTACTCTGGCAATTGACCGAACTAAGTATATGCTACCAAGGGTATTCCGATGACGCGGTTATCCGCGCAAGAAAAAAGTAAGAAAATATCCTTTGTGACATAACACAGAGAGGACTGGACAAAGAAAAGCAATGGTGTAATTCGTTGCGACTTAATATCAATCACACAAAGACCACTTTAGTAGCATTTGCAAGGAAAAAGAAACCTAACCGTTAAAGCAGGTAAAAATATCTTTGAGCTAAAAACAAAGGTTAAGTATCTGGGGCTAACATTAGAAAATAGGTTACTTTGGAACAAAAACAAAAACGAAATAATACATAAAGCTACAAAGGCCCACATAGTGTACAAAAACATTGCAGGAAAAATTGTGTTTGTAACCCAAGGACATTGTAATGTATGTCTATGGCCGTAGTAATACCAATTACCACCTATGGCGTAGTAGCTTGGCGCACGAGGGCCAATCTGACTTCTACGAGGACAAACCTCTCGAAGATTCAGAGACTAGCTTAAATCATAGCATATTCCTAAATCTCACGCCACTACACATTCTACTACACAGTGTAAGAAAGAAAACAATATAAAGCATGGTCAAAAAAGGAACAATTAAAGAAAGACTTCGATCACTCGGATTTAATCAAACTTGGAAAATGCCTTAAGAGAACATGTAACAGAAATTTAACTTTGTAAGCAAAGTTATCTCAAAACTGAATGGTAAATCTGAATGGGACACCATATTGTGGCTAAACAAAAATGGCATAAAAAGGTATTGGAGCACGAGCCAAATACTCAGAAAACATGGAAACAGACTTAAGCATTTTTTAAGCGAAAATCCATGCTAGGAAAAGATGTGTAAAATTTAATATTAAAAGAAACCATCGAAGCAAAAGATTTTAATCATGTCAGATAGTCAAGCAGTTATGAAAACTCTTAACTAATACAAAGATGGTCTGGGCATTTTTATGCAAACTTAAGGAACTAGGACAAAATAACACTATTACTCTCCTATAGGTTTCAAAAAACATAATGGATAGAAAGAAAAGAAACAGCGGATAAGATGCAAACAAAGGAGCTGAAACTACTTATTTAGGACCAGAGCATCTTGTAAAATCAGCAGTAGTTCAGTCTTAGAAAGACTAAGGAAAGAAGTGGATAAAAGAAATTTAAGTAATGAAACGATCTAGAATGAGTTAGACAACCAGCTGTCTAACCGTTAGTTAAAACAACTTTTTTAATCTGAAACTACCGATTAAGAGGACACATAAACAAACTAGGGTTGGTAGATTAAGCAAAGTGCAGATTCTGTATGGAAGAGGACGAAGAGGACACATACTTTCACAATTCATTGCATTACGTAATTTCAGGGTTAGATACCCAGGATCATACGAAATAGAAGAGAAAGATTTTAATAACCTAAAGCCCAACGATATCCTAAACTTTCTAAGAAAGATAGGACTATAAGAAATGCTAGTAGTTTGAGGAAACATCAAAATTATGGTAAGAAAAGGGAGACACAAAAGATCATATAGGGCGCAGATGTATCTTTTTGTTCTAATTACGTCAACAAGATGTAACATTACAATTAAATTTTAGTCGTTCTATTATTTAACGAATGTGCCAACAATTTTTTAAAACCGGATTTTATTCCTGACGATTGATTTACGGTGCCAGAAGAAAAACTGTAGCTAAGATTAAACAAGGTTTGAGAGTTTCAGAGTCATTGGCAATAGTTTTTTTGCTAATGCAGGATGCAGCAAGGCCACACATGAACAGAATTCTACAATTTATAGAAAAAGTTGGTATTTTAAAAATAGATAAGCTTGCTCACGACACTGTTGTTTTTGTACCTATATAGGTAAGAATGACTTAGTTTGATAGCTGTAGTTCAAAATTGTGGTGTGAGCGGTGTTACAGTATAATTTTGACGCGTCCTAGTGGAGATAAGTTATTCTCGGGGTAGAACAAGTTAGTAAGTCAAATAATTTAGTTTCTTTTATTGTTATACCTACCTCTTCGAAATACAAGGGTTTACCCAAAATATTTTATTATTATTGATTCCGTACTAAATCTCACCATTTTGTGAAGAAACAGAAAAAGATTATTGATGCCAAGTTTTGTCTCGACTATTGGAAAATGGAAGAAGAATCATTTCAGTAGAATCGACACCGTTAGTTAGAGTTTTCAAGGATTTACTAAGATAAGAAAAATATTAATTTTTTAAATTAACCTTATTTAACCATAATCATAATTTCCAGATTTCATTTTTTTTCAGTAATTGAATTTATTGTTACTTGATAGTAAGAAAATTCGACTATGATACACATATGTACATCAAAAAAATATATGAATATTGCATAAGGAATCACCACTTCCCGGCAGAATGGAAACATGGTATACTACTAACAATTCCTAAACCCAACTCACTACATAAAGATGTGCAAAATTATCGACTCATAACACTACTCCCAGTAATTGGAAAAAATTCCGAAAACATATTAAAGAACTCTCTACTACAAGAATGTGGTCTTAGAATACCAAAATACCAGTTCGGATTTAGAGAACATCTTTCGACTATACATCCAGTTTCCATACTTATATCAAATATCCAAACTGCAAATCTGGAAGGGAACAGTAGTGCGGCAGTATTTCTCGATATTAAAAAAGCTTTTGACAGTGTGGCACAGAGGCCTTCTCTACAAGCTATTTCTCCTAAATTGCTCAAAACAAACATTGTTTCTCATTAAAAGCTATTTAAATAACAGGACAATTCAGGTCAAAATTCAAGAATCCTTCTCTAATGTTATATATCCAAAACAAGATGTTCCGCAGGGTTCTCCGCCCTCCCCATTACTCTACAACATTTTATTGCCATGATTTGTACAACTATGATGAAAATAACGACTACTTTAACAAAAAATTATATGTTGTACAATATTCCGATGATACAGGACTGGTTAGCCATAATACAAATTCAAAAAAGGCAGTTGATGAATTACAAGGACTTATTAATCATACTTCGACATGGTGCAGTAGATGGAGAATGATGCCAAATCCTACTAAGAGCAAATTTATCATATTCAACCACAATATTACTCCCAACTCTCCAAAAGTATATATAGAAAACCAAAGAATAGAATGCTCACGTTCAGAAAAGTATTTAGGAATAACCTTAGACAATAAACTAAATTTAAAACAGCACAGCCAAGACGTTAAAAAAAGATGCATCACTAGGGCAAGACATTTCAGAAGCCTGACATACAAAAACCAGGGTATAAGTAAAAAGACAGCAGCACATATCTATAAGACTATATGTAGGCCCATCCTGGAATACTGCCATCCTATATATACCAATGTTCGACCATCCACAATTAAACACATAAGGGTAGCAGAATCTTCGTCTTTGAGAAGCATCTCTAAAACTAGACACCCCAGAAATCCTCTACATAGTCCACCAAATGCCTTACTATATGAAATTACCAGAATTAAACCTATTGAACAAAGACTAACTCAACTAACCGAAAAATTCGCAAGTAAAGAAAAGAATGTAAGAGCTATGGAAGAACTATGCTACACAGGAAACCAAGAGAGGCCATCAAGAAGAAAATGGCCAGAGAAAACTATATTTGAAACACTCCAGGACTTCCACAGACAAGAGAATTAAATAATAAAATCTTCATTTCAATCTTATATTATCTAGCTGATATTTTTATTTTTCTATCAAAATTGTCTGATTTTTTTTTAAGTATTAATCTGTATATAAGTCACCAATTTACATGTAATTAGAAATATAACAATTTGTATAATGTACATGCTGAAGGACTCCGGTCGATGGCCTTTTGGTAATAGCTACCAATAAAGACATTCTCTCTCTCTATCTCTCTGTTACTTCATATTTATAAATCATTTAAAACGGATGTTTGAGTATAATTTGTTCAGTTTGTACTTTGGCGCCCTTAATTTCATGTTTGGGAGGAACTGGAAAACTCTTAAAAATAACCCGGGACCTTATCAGCTAGCTAAGGAAATAATGGGCTTTTAAATGTTTACACATTTACATTGTTTACATATTTACTTAATGCGCTTTTGGGAAGTTTTAATGTTACACATGCCAAGAGATTCAATTGGCATTTATTGCAGAATGGATCAGTTTTCAACCAACAGCGCTTTACGCTGTGTTGTATCAAAGTTAAATAGCATGAATTGCGTTATCCACAATTAAACTCTTTGCATTTGTAATTTACGGAAGTTTCGTATAACATGCTAAAAGAATTGTGAAATTAATACACACTAAATACAATGCCACATAAAAAAATTAAAAGAGCAGAATTTTCTGATAATTTACGTTTACTCTGTTCTCCGTAATAAAAATTTTTCAAACCTTTTACGATTATAAACCTTTTTGGGTAAGACGTTAATTTATTAATTTCATCACCCACACACTGTAGCTTAAGAAAATCGCTGACTTTATTTGGAATCACATCATTTAACCCACTAATAAATTCCACAAATTTAATAAAGTAGTTTAGTAGACTTTTCAAACAAAATAAGCCGTAAATTGGTTCTAAAATATAAAAAGCTAAAAAAGTTTTTTAAACGCTATATAATTTTCCGACTTTTCAGATTGATTATCGAAAACGTGTTTAAGAACTTGGTTAGCGATTAAGTATTTCATATGTGGAGTATTTTCTTTTGAAAATCCTAGTTCGCACTGAGATATTAAAAGATATAAAACGTATAAAAGAGCGATATCAAGCTCACTGGAATGTGAATAACTGCCGTTTGGTGTTGGATGATGGGAACTCGTATACTAGAAAATTGTCAATTAGAAATAAATATCTTTTATTAAACAGATATTGAAATTTTTAAAAAAAGAGTTTTGTAAAAATACATCTTAAAATAAATCCGTGAAAAAATACTGAACAATAAAAATCTGCGATGTTTATTTTATTTTTCTGATGTTTACAACAACAGGTAAATATTTTTCTCGACGCTCGCTAATATAATCGGTTGTTACACTACGGGGTACTATTAGTAAACACGCAATTCCAAGAGCACGTATATTATGGACTACCTAATAGAAAGAAAAAACTTCAATAGTTTAAAAGATAAAAAATGCTTATCTGATTTTTTTTGTCTACCAATTATTGTTAGTATATATCTACTTATATAGTTTGACTACTTTTTTTAATGGAAAATTTAAAAAAATACCTTAAAAGTACCTAAGAAATCATTAAATACATACAAAAAAATAAAAACCTTGATTTATTATTCATTAAGATATCCAGTAAACAGTAAACAGTAAATACTGCTTTAATTCTTTTTATATTATTGAGTAGATACATTTCTTTCGTAACCGGAATTGCTAAACAGTTGAGGCATCTTTAAATAATGTATTTAAAAAAATTTAATATAACGTACCTTTTTAAATAATAATATTTGCTGACAACATCTTAATATATATAAATTACGTGTCACGTTGTTTGTCCGCAATGGACTCCTAAACTACTTAACCGATTTTAATCAAATTTGCACACCGTGTGCAGTTTGAAAGATAGGATAGCTTACATTTTAATTTATAGTCGCAATATTATTTTATTGCAAATTATTTGTTTATTGAATTGTTATTATATTAAATATGATATTATCATTTTGAAAGTCTTCATATAAGGTCTTAGTCGCTAATTTGGATCAGCGGCTGATTATGACATTTCGGCTGGGTTATCGTAATGGGATTGATTACGCCAGAGGGAAGTTTTTTTTTTTTTGTTTTTACATGTGAAAACAGTAATTATTATTTTAATTTTAACTGTTAAAACTAATTTAAAAAGTTTTTAGATACAACTACCGAACTACCCTTGATTTTTTTAACAAGGAAACAATCCTCTCTATGATCAATCACAGCGTTGTATGACTTAATATTTTTGCAATATCAAGAATGCTGTGCATTGTTGAGATGACACTTAAATTCAGTTTTAATTATTGAAAAGTTCGATTGCAAAATGATCCATCAGCACAAATATTTTCCGAACAATCACTAGATATTGCGAACGGTAAAATAGAACTGCAACCAAATATGCAATTCATTAAACTGCCAGACAATTTCTGCACTGTTCTTCAGGACAAAAATTAACTGATCCAGAGTATTTTTCCGGATATACAGAATAATTACTTGAATTATGACTGGCTCAGTCATCGTGCGATTTTGGCAGCCAAAAATGTTGATGTTGACGAAATTAATTTCCAGATACAACAGTTGTTACAAGGCGATCTGATGTCTTTTAAATCAATCGATAATGTTGTTGATGAAAATCAAAGTGTAAATTTTCCAATTGAATTTTTAAATTCACTAGATATACCTGGAATGCGACCACATAATCTTCGATTAAAGATTGGTTCCCCTATTATTCTCCTACGTAATTTAAACCCACCTCAATTATGCAACGGTAGGTACGCGTTTGGTCATCAAAAAGATTACCGGAAATATGCTTAAAGCAACCATTTTAACTAAAAAGTTTAAAGAAAAAGTGGTCCAGTTGCCACGTATTCCAATGATACCGTCAGATTTTACTGTACCCTTTAGTTTAGAAGGCTACAGTTTCCAATTCGTTTAGCTTTTGCCATGTCGATAAATAAGTCACAAGGTCAAACAATGTCCATTTGTGGTTTAGACTTGGACAATCCATGTTTTTCTCATGGGCAACTATATGTTGCATGTTCACGTGTAGGGAAACCGTCGAATCTGTTTGTGTTAGCTAAAGACAGGTTAACCAAAAATATTGTGCACCGATTAGTGCTAAATTAAATTGAAAATAAAAAGTAATTATAATTTAAAATAATAAATATTATTGTTAAAGATTTAAGACTATCTGCCCTACCTACCTCATTCATAAGTTAAAGTGTTATTTACTTTGTAATGTCACATAGGTGATAGGGTAGTTTTGCCCTACATATTAATTTATTAGTTTATATTTTACTGTATTGTTATGTATTACATTTTACCAGGTAAAAGGCATTACGTTAGATCTTGGCACGTGTTTAAATAGTTTAATTTTTATTCTCACGTAGAATATGAATTGGCTATAAAAGCAGGTTGTTGAGGTCAGACACCAGGAGTTTGTAGTCTGAGGTTGTCTGCAAGGATCACCCTTTAAGGTGTTCCTAAAACAGACCCTTGGATCTGGGCCATTGTGACTCTTGACGTATTTTCGTGAGTAAGTGTGACATGCCACCATGTAGTTTATTTGGTGAGATTAGTAAAGATTATTGTATTCAGTTATTCCCTATTCATAATGTTTATTACACATTCGTATTGCTTATTTATTGGTTAATATATTTGTTGTTTCTTTTCTGTTGTTTATCTCATCTTCCCCTTGATTAGTTTTCTGCCTTCAGCAGGATACCTAAGCGGGAGTGCCTTTAGTAAGCTACCCCTTATCGTTATCCTATAACACTAAGGCACATTCTCCCAAATCTCTTCAGGCGTGACAGTAATATACTCATTTGTTAGAAACTTTAATAAAAATAATAATAAATTTTAAAATTCTTTTGTATTGATTTTTGCTTAATATCAATCCAGTGAATTTTTATACCAGCTTTAACGTTTCCGTCTTCATTCGTAAATAATAATTTCATTGTATTAAGGGGTTGCAGTAGTAGAAAATCTGTCATGGAGGTCAACATATTTTTTACAAATGGCATCTATGTAAACAAGCATGGTGGTCTCCATGACTGATGTTCTCCTACTGTTCCTCTTAAATAGATTACTACAATGTAATATAACAAAAAACTTAGCCACAGCAACGCGTGGCCGGGTCATCTAGTAAATATATTAAAAAAAGGATTATTGGGAATGCAGTAATACTTAACGTCAATAAAACTCGTTAGAGTTTCAATCCAAGCCTTCGACATACATTTATTTAATCGTCAGGGAGCTTAATATTTAATTAGTGACGTGTAAGTAGAAATCTCTCACAAATTTATACTTACATCTCTGTGGGGTTAAAAGGTTTGATGTTTACAAAAAATTAACATGAACATAAAAAGAGTAAATATTAAGGTAAACAGTTGATGTTTTTGAGATATCTGTGAATTATTATTTTAAAAAATAAATAATTATGTAACTAAGACATTAGTAGTAATATTATAAAAACTTTTTATTAGTCTTTAGTATTTACTCACAAATAAACTCGAAAGCGGTTTTAGATACAAATTTACATGAGTAGGTAAATAAGAATATAATTCACCACAACATACTGAATGTAATCTACAATTACTTTTGTGAGTTGTAATAAGATTTTTTAATAATCTTTCAGTTCGTCCAATGTAACTTTTGTTACAATTATTAGTGCAAGGAATCATATACACTAGATATTTATTTGCCACTAGCAGCTTTGCACGGGGATTAAAGAAAAATAACAAAAGCCATTAAATTTATTGGGTCAACGGTTCCCTGTAAACAATATTGCATGTTGTTTTATATTCTGGCAGCAAAATAAATTGATGTTCATGTGCTCCGACCCGCCTTAGGCGGTTGGCCATGAGGAAAACCGATCCCTACTATTTGGACGGTTTGACCTTGAGACTTATTATTAGTAAAAGCGAAAAATGTTTTGATAGGAAATTCAAGCGGTTTAAATGGATTTGGTAGATCAGTTGGGATTATCGGTATCCTTAGTGTATGAGCTAGTTGACCAGCGGTTGGTTTAGTTAGATTGGTTGCTACAACTTAATTGTCCTTTAATTTCTTTATAAGTAGCCTCGTCTCATTGCATATGCTAAATTTGTGATATCTGTCGTGATTATGAAATAAGTTATTTTGATAAGGATTAATACCAAGATAAAAACTTTTAAAAAATTAAAAATTAGTTATTGTGACGTAACTATAACAGTTAGACATATGCTGTCGCGCCATTTTTTGTAGATATTTATATATTCTTTAAAATCGTAGTACATTATTTTATTGTATAATCAATAGTATTCTCAGCGCACGCGATGTAAGGATTTTAAGGTCATTTTTGGTTACATAATAGTTATTTGTGACACAAGGACGGAAAATGACATTTTGCAAGAGCGAGTAAAGTTGTGTAGCCGAGGTGCGTAGCACCGAGGCGAAACAATACGAGCACTTGCAAAATATTTTCCGGACGTGTAACACACACTATTTTTTGGTTCGACTAATTTTTAATATTTTCAAAAGTTCTGTTATGTTCAAGCTGGTAATTAATTTTTATACATACAAATACTGTGCTAATAACATAGACAAATTAATTAATTAATTCTATTATCTCTGGCTAATAAGCAGCACAGAGAAAATTGTTATATTGAAAATATTAAAATCAATATTTAATAATTTTATATAATAAGCACAATTTACAAAAAGAACTTTTTATAATAGAAAGTTTTTTACTGATTTATAGGTCATATTTTGTGTCATCTCAACAATGCACAGCATCCCTGATTTTGCAAAAATATTAAGTCATACAACGCTGTGATTGATCATAGAGAAGATTGTTTCCTTGTTAACAAAATCAAGGGTAGTTGTATCTAAAAACTTTCTAAAACAGTTTATTTTATTACCAGTTAAAATATTAATTACTGTTTTCACATGTAAGAACAAAAAAAAAAAACTTCTCTGTCGCGTAATCGATCCCATTATGATAACATAACAGAACTGTCACAAGTGGACTGATCCGCAGCCTAACCAACTACGCTACGAACGATTTATTTAACAACTTTTAAAATAATATTATCTATACACAACTTAGATCATGTTTAATATCAATTCGGTATAAATTTCGAAATCTATGTATATGCCTAAACACACTTGAAACATGCATTGTCATCCAGTTCTTAGCTATCCTGAAAATTTCAGAGCTATAGGTAGTCGGGAAATAGGTTTAAATTCGATTACAAATTCCACGGAATGACACAGAGACACAGAACACGGCGAAAATATTAAAAACTTTCTAAAAATAGCAGAGACAATGAACTATATCCATAATCGAATGATAAGTAGTTGTAAATTGACATAAATGTCAAATTTTATAATACAAGTTGTGAGAGAAATTAAATGTAAATTAGAATCCTGCTTACATTTAGAAAAAGTTATAGGTAAGTTTAGTATATTGTACGTTGTTTTTAATTAAATTTAATTAAAAGTTATATTTATTATGTATTTTTGGTGACTTAAAATTCAAACTCATAGCGCCATCTCTTTAGATAATCTAAAAGCTACTTTGCCGGCCTAGGCCGGAAAATGCCATTTTCCGGACGATTTTGAAGTAATTAATAGTATTGTTTCTGGACGGAGGACCAAAAATGGCATTTTAGTAAGGATCCCTAATTTTTTTGCAAATGAAACATAGCCCATGTTACTCGGGAATAGTGTAGCTTGCCAACGGTGAAAGAATTTTTGAAATCGGTCCAGTAGTTTCGGAGCCTATTCATTTCAAACAAACAAACAAACAAACAAAAAATCAAACCTTTTCTCTTTATAATATTAGTATAGATTAATTTTTGTATTTAAACTATTTATAGTTAAAACTGATTTATTGCTATAATATCATGTGTTTTTATGTTAAAAGGAAAATAAGTTGGTATCTTATAAGTATCAGTTTGTGATAATAAATTTATATTATTGATTGTATTAGTGACGGTGGTTTTAAATAAAATTTTATCTAAGAGATGGTGTGAATGAATACCTAATAGGTTGTAAAGAATTTTTAAACTACGATTATGATAAAAACTTTTTTAAAAAAATTGAACCGCCTTCATTGGAGCCGATTTAAGGAAATCGAAATCAGATGCCTATATAGTTGGTTTCATTTGTTTTAAGAAATAAAGAATTTATTTCAGGCTTTTTAGTGCAGTTTTTTAAGACAGTTTAAATTTTTTAAAAAAGTTTTTATTTTATCATTTTTAGTTGCTACTTGGCTTTGTCAGATGTGGGCGCAAATTTATGATGTACTATTTTCAAAATCTCAGTACAAGAGGACATAAAGATATTAAATATTGGAAGGCAAAAACACACAATAAAATAGAATGGAGAGGAATAGTAAAGCAATACACACAAGCAACAAGAAACAACTAAACTGTAAAATGTATATATGTAGTTGTTATTGTAGATGTTTTATTTTATATGTATATATTATTTACATAAAAAAAATATGGTCGAATTGAGAACCCTCTCCTACTTTAAGTCGGTTACAAAGATTGGCCAGATACAGATATAAATTTATTTTTCATTTGTTTAACTAAATTAATTTTAATTGAGTGTTTATGATAAGAATTATAAGTAAGAAAACTACCGGAACTACAAGGTTTTCTATAGATACCAATCTACTTTAATTGTATTATTAGATCTAATGCGTTAAGTATATATAGTCCATTTCACCGATTTTGGCCGATGACAGAAATCATACTCGAAGTAAATTTAGTGTTACATCTTTTTCAGATACAGGCAAGTTAGAAATTTAAATTATTTCGTTTGTTTTTTAATACAACACTTACGTAACTGTATCTTGTTTCACCGGTAGATAAAAAGTATTCAATACGGAAGTCTTGACTTAATTCACATTCCTAGTAACCGTCATGTACGGCTCGTTGTTGAAGGGTTGAAATTAATAATTATTAATGTCATATTTTTGTAGATGTCAAACCACACTGATAGTTTTAGAAACTTACGACCTAATTTAGAAAAAAAAATCTCTCCGCCATTGGTAACTTGGATGACAGTTTAATCTTATTTCAGTGGTTTCTAATATCAAATCGGCCAAAAACGATGAAATGGACTATAGAAAAGATATTGCTCCAAAACTATTTTCAATTGAATCTAAGGATCATATTAAAACTTATATATAATCTGTTCCTTCCTTGAAAAAATAGACAATAAGATCATCCACATATTTTTTAATAAAGAAAAATTATAATCTAAAACTGGAAAGACAGTGTCTAGAATTTCATCCATTACTAACTTGGATAAAATTAGTAAAATTAAAGAACCCATTGGTGTTCCAAATGTTTGTTTATAAATTTATTATTAAATGAAAAATAAGTATTATTAAATAGAATTTTTAAAAATGATTTTAGGTTTATATTATATTTTAATCAATCACATTCTATTTATTATAACTCATTTTTTAGGATCTTTTTTTATTTAATAATATTTTATATATTTCAAATTTAAGTTTCTGATCTAATTCGTTATAAATCGGTTTTTCTATCACTCCAAAAATTAGTTTTAAAAAAAATTGGCTTGAAGTTAAAGTCTAAACAGTGTCCTAATCGAGAAGGTAACAAAGCTGCATGAAGCTCCAGTCGTGGTATAGATATAGGGCGCAGAGGATCCACTCGAGCTTTTGCGAATGATGTTTAAATCGTGTCCCTGTGATCGTTTCTTAAATAAGCTACGCAAGAATAACATCTGTCGGATGCATCTGCAAAAATATGTATACGAATTTCACTTGTGTTTCGGTCCCAAACAAAATACTGTCTGGGAATGGAAAATGTGTATATATTCTGTAAATTTGTTAGTCATGAAATCCATTGATTTTTAAAGTGATATGAATTTTGGTCATTCCAATCTACCTTACATCTCCATATGTCCTGCCAAGGTATATTTCTGGAACTAATAAATCAGTAAGAAATCCTAAGGGATTAGAAATAGACATAACTATTTTTACAAAACCTCTTTTGGTTGCTCGTCGTCAGTTTTTTTACTCAGTTTTGCGAAAGCTAGCCCAGATCCTTGTGTTGATCATTCTTTTATTAAGTTTTTATCCCTAACTTTTATAAATGATCTAACTAAGTTGATTAAATTAATCAGCGTTTTATTCTCTAGGACCAAACGTAGATCTAGTGACCTAGAAAAGTCTAATGTTGTGTACTGAGTTATAACATAGATTTTGTTAACTCTAATTTCGTAGCAATTAAATCAAAAAAAAAAAAAATATATATATTGTGTATCTAGTAGGAAAAGCGATACATTCACGGACGACAATGTAAACATTGGAGTCCGGGAATGTGCTTTTACTACGAAATACACATACTATTTTTTCTGAAATCGCATTAAATATAATCGTAAAGTAAGAAAGTTTCATATATGCATAACTGTTTTTGATTATCATCGTATTTTCTATGAAACCGTTTCGTTGACATTGTTTGTTAATCATTGTTTATTGGTGTCACAAAAGTGTCAGTTCGGTTAGTTACATATTGCTTAAAATATTTTAAATTATATTTAAAATGGAGATTGACGATGATGTCCAGAGGTGCAAAACCCCTCCAGAGTTACTAAACACTGCTACTTATGTGGTTTTAAATTTATTGCCAAATAAAATCAGGGCGCAAAATATGAATTTGTTTATAAACGTTTTATGAATCATTCTCGTACACAGGTACGGAATAGTTATTATTCTAACAAGTGCGGAAAGTTATACTTTCCCGCACGTGAACTGCCGATGCCCGAACGACGCGAAGCGGAGTTCGGGCAAGCAGTTAAGCGCGGGAAAGTTAATTTTCGCAAGCGTTAGGATCAATATTTTTTCTACAAGCATAAAAAAGATACTTTATACATTTTTTAAATTTTATTTTAAACTTCTAACAATGTAACATTTTAATTTGTGACAATTTAATTTTTCATAGTGTCAATAAATACACGACTGTAGCTATAGCAACCCAACTTAAACAGGTGAGTTTTTGGTTGCTTTGAGTAGGGTTTACAGGGTGTTTTAAAAAATTATGATTTATTTAAGAACAAACATTTTAAAAATCCCTATTTTATGTAAAATAATCTTAATTTTTTTACTATTTGTATGTAGGGGAAAGTAGTCCACATTCGGCATATTAGCCTTTAAAAACCAAATCTGAGAAAAATTGTTAAATTATTCAAAAACCGGTAATGGTACAAGGAACTCTAATTTATTAGGGACTTATCTAGGCGATTAAAAAAAAATTAAAGCATATGTTAACAACTACTGATTTTTTTAATTTTTTTTGACAAATGGCTGGAAGTGCCCTACTAGGGGGGTAGTTTCAGCTATGAGAAGGGGAACATTCGGCTACACAATAATATATTAACAATAAAAAAACTAAGTTAAACAAATATATTTTTATGTTATATTTAGGTTAGAAAAGTTAACGTTAAATTTAAAAACACTCGATGTTCGTGCAGTTCCATGATTGGAAGATGGAGGCAAAACAGCTACTACGTCTTTTTTCTGCACAATCGATATGTCTTCTACAGTAGGAAAGAGGAAACTATTTGTGCTACCTTTACGGCGCAGAAATTTGATTTTATATTCCTCTTCTTGGAGAAAAGTTATTTCACCCACATAAAAAATTTCTTTGCTGGAAACTAGAAATTTGACAAGAACAAAATTTCCCACATCAATATTCACCCTATCGGAGATGAGTCTTAAGTCCTCAAAATCTTCATCGTCATCAGATGAGCGATCTTGCAAAACAACTTTAGTGCTTGACTCGCTTCAAGTGGAAATGTTTCGCTTTTTACCAACAGTGACCAAATCTTTTTTGACTGATGCCTTCTTTTGTTTTAAACTTACTTTTCTTTTCCGTTCTGCTTCTAAACTTTGTCTTTTTTCATATTCCGGAGTGTCTGTATATATTGTTGACTGTGCTTTTCTCTTATTTGTTTTCTTCTTCTCTCCAAATTGTGCCTTTGGATATGGCCTGATTTGACACAATGAGGAAGTTGTTGTAGAAGGCATTGGACGAGAGGCTGGAGGTGTTTTGTTTGCAATTTCTTCAAAGAATGATGTCGAAGGGATTGGTGAGATTGTTTCAGTCTCCAATTCTCTTTGTGTAGCACCATTACAACTATTGTTTTCTTTATTTTCCGTCAATGGTTGGTCAGTTACTTCGCTTGCCATAAAATCTTCATCACTGAATACAAGTCGATTCATCGGCCACAAACCAGTGTTCTTAAACGAGCTTGTTATGTTTTTAATTGTAAAGGCTCTTTCATATGCCTGCTTAGCCAAACGTGCCAAATGTCGAATGGTAAGAGCTTTTGCAGGGTTTGAAAGCAGCCAGTCATGTTGAGCTGTAGCTAGATATGACTTAAACGGCCCAAATACCCCTACATCTAGAGGCTGAGTTTTATGGGTCGTATGAGGCGGAAAAGAAAGCAAAATGATCCCATTTTTTCGACACACTTTAATCGCCTCCACCGATATATGTGACTCGTGGTTATCCAAGAGAAGGAGTACCTTATTGTTTTCCACAGAAGATTTAACTGTGTTTGCAAAGTGCTGAAGTACTTTTGGGAATGGCTCAGATGTCATCCACCCTTTCTTATTTCCAAGGGCAATGGCAGATGTTGGGTATTCATCGCCTAAATATTCTTCAGGGTTTCTCACCCTAGGATATACAAATACAGGCGGTACTGTTCCTCCAGCTGCATTAACCATCCCAACAAACGTTACAAGTTCACCTCTCTCCTGTGAAGAGATATGAGCTACTTGTTTTTTGCCTTTGGGGGCAACAACTTTAGCAGGTGGCATAACTGTCGTTATTCCAGTCTCGTCCAAATTCCAGATCTTCTCTGGCTTGAACTTATATTTTTTCAGGACATAAGCATACTTAACGAAAAAGTCTTCAATAACTGGTTTATTAAAAGCCATAGACCTACTTATACTGGTATACTGGTATACTCAAGACCTAAAAAATATTGTTGTTGAAATCTTAGAATTCTATATTAAAAAAATAAACAAACCTGCAGTTTTATTTAACTCCCAACTGTGCGGTATCTTAGAATCCGGTAGAGCTCTAATAAAATCATAAGCCAGTTTTCTTATCTGCTTATAGTTTAGGCCATAGTTTAAGTTGGAGCACCTTTTTATATAAGTTACAAGCTGTAACTCCTGATTAGTAGGTATTGAAAACTTGACAAACTGTATATTTGCTCGTATAAGAAGCCTCCTCTTCACTTTGATTGCCTGAATCGGCCCACTTTGCCAGAAGCTTTTCTTTAGATTTTTTCTTTATAAGTACTTTGATTCTAGACTGTAGGGTTTGTCTTTTCACTTGATATTCTTGAGCAGCTTTGTACTGGCTTAAAATTCCGCTCAATACAGCTTTAATAGCCAACTTCACGTTCTTTTCACTGATATCGCAGCGATTCGTCTTTTTAATATACTTTTTAGGCATCTAAAACAAATTATTTAACAATAATTAATACTTTCTTACAGATGAAAAAGTTTAATATATGTGTAGGGGAACATTCGGCTACCAGCCGAAACTTCACCGTAACAGTTAGCCGAAACTTCCCCAGGTGCTCAGAAAATAATATTAAATAAAATTCAAACACCCGGCACTGTTTGAAGGTTAGAATTTGCCAAGACACTAAAAAGTACATATTTTCTTATAATATTCATATTAAGTGGCATTAATTTACTTGAATATAGACTCGTAAATTAAACAAAGATTAAACTCAAAAAACTTACCTTTAGACACAATAAAAATCACGATATTAAAATAAATTATAACGTCTTTAAATCTCATTTACTAACACACTCACAAGGCAGGACACTGGTGTTAACTGACAGCGTGGGTTGGCTTAGGCGCCAAATTCAAATGTAATTCGGATTTATTGGATGTAGCCGAATGTTCCCTATGGCCGAATGTGGACGACTTTCCCCTAGTACAACAAGATAAAGGTAATAATAAAATAATTTGTCAAAAAGGTTATCGGAGGACATATTCATTTAATAAAAAAAAAATGCGTGCGGGAAAAAATCTTACCCGCACACCGTGCGGGGAAAAGATATTTTCTGAATTAAAATGCGTGCGGGAAAGTGTTGTTTTACGCATGCTTGTAGAAAAAAAAATATTCCGGTACAGTTCGGAAAAGTTCGTTGCCCAGTAACGGCCTAAAATACACACATTAGGTACTTTTATTATAATGTATTCCTACTCTGAGCAAATAACATTAAACTTTTCTGGTTTTTAAAAAGATTTATATTACAGTCGGGACAAAATACAAGATACCATTATTCGTTTCCTTAATTTTTATTACAAACAAATTAACACTCTAGAAAAAATTTCAGCAGTACAAAAATTCTAATCTAATGAACCGAATAGACATTTTAACTTTTGAAGAAGAAAACCTTTTGTTGGCTGCGTGCATCCTTTGTACAATCAAAATAAAAGCCTTGCAAATATGGTGCAAGTGGATTTAATTAAATATTAAGGAAGAGTGCTTTCGACGATTCCATAGTCTTTGTCTAGAGATGCCACAGACTAAATCCATATAAAAGAACAATTTTACAATAATTCATATAAAGCATTGAAGTGTAGAACGACGATGAACAGTAAAAAAATGTTTGAAAGACGTTTTTAAAAACAGGAAAACATTAAAGTTAATAAGCTGACGGCATTAAAACTAATATGTGGCCAAAAGTGTACATCTTAATTTCACAATGCAACTTACCATTAAGTAGCTTGACTAACACCAGCCTGTGTAGTAATTTACTTACATGATCCAATTAAATCAGGAATTAAAACTCCAAGAATATCTGCTTTATTATGGTTTTTTTGTTTAGGCCTAAAAATAGTTCGAAGTCTATAAACATTTTAGTTAAAGAACCATCTTTTGTATTAATAAAAATAACTGTCGGATGTAGGGCACGAAAACCTGCTTGTTATCGTCAAAAAGCCAATGCATCTCTTTGAATTAAAAAAGGTCACTATTTGAGTCTGACACATTACATTAAGAACATGATCTTAATGGCTTTTGGTTCCAACGGGATAGCACGATATCCCATATAATAAATCCAACAATAAATATTTTGCAACACAAGTTTAGTAATTGCGAAATCAGCCGTCTAGAGTGTCTAGACGATAGAAATTGGCAGCCACGAAGCTATGATGTGACGCTGATAAACATTTTTATTATTTAACTAGATGACGCCGGCGGCATAATTACAAACCCTAAGTGGTTTCAGCGCTCGAATGCTCCGATTCGTCATGTGGCATGGGATTAGTTTAGCTTAAAAACAATATACAGTCAAAACATACGTTGTATTTGAATATCTTTTCCAAAAAAAATACTACTAACAATTATCTCCAACTTTCTTACAGACGAAACTTACCTACTTAATTAATAAAAAAAACTACCTTTGTAACTTTTCAGTACATAAATTATAAGTCACAAATTCTTACTAGACTTTTGAAAAAGATTAAATATTAATAAATATATTAAACTAAATTATAAATAACACCGTTATAATGCTAATAGTATGCTGTTTTTTTATATACAAATGTATTTGCATTTAAAATTTTACAATTTGTTTAAACGTGTGTACGGGCTTCTCCGACAAGCCTTGGCGGGACCCAAACGTTCGAGTGCTGAGACCACTTAGGGTTTGTAGTTACGCTACACGGCGCGCGTTGCTACGCCAACAGCTAAAATAAATTTAAGAAAAATAAAAGAAAAGAAGAAGAGGTAAAGAAGGAAAGAAAGTTTATATTTTTGTTTTACTTATCGCACCAAAAATATATTTTTCAAACTTATATTTATACAAATTCGTATAGATATCTATTAACCATTATTGAATTTGTTACATGGAAGCGCCATCTGGTGGTAACTTTCATAGATATGAATATCATATTCATCTTACCCATTAAAAATACATCATCATACTGATTTTCATGACAATCGGTTGAACAGGGCAGAAGTTGCTACTATGCAGCGCCACTTGGTGGCGAGTGGCATCAATGAGCATATCATACAAACCATCTCTGTGGAACAATACATATACATACCAATTTTCATGACAATCGGTTGAACGGGGCAGAAGTTGCTACTCTGCAGCGCCACCTGGTGGCGAGTGGCATCAATGAGCCTATTATACAAACCTTCTCCGTGGAAAAATACATATATATATATATACCAATTTTCATAATAATCGGTCCAGTAGTTTTAAGTTCATCGATAACATACAGACAAACATTCATTTATATATATATATATATATATATATATATATATATATATATATATATATATATATATATATATATATATATATATATATATAAAATTTTTCGTAAAAAAACACATATTCAGATATTTTAATTCCAATCATAGTATAACTGATAAAAAAGAAACTATTGAAAACAAAAAAAAAAACAAAAACAATAAAAACAATTTTAATGAATAATGGGTATCCTATAAACCTAATTAATTCAACTTTCATTAAAATTAAAAACCATCAGAGATTAGATGACCAAATTGACCATACACAAAATTTAAAACCGACAAAAATTTCTTATATAAAAAGTATTTCTGAAAAAAACAGAAAATTTGTAATGCTTTTAACATTAGAACAAATTTTCAAACCAATAATACAATTAGATTTCTTTTATCTAAAACAATTAATTTAATTAATTAAATCAAAACGAATGTATTTTCAATTTTACTTTTACTTTGGATTTATTTAGACCTTGGATAACTACCTAACTAACTAACTAACTAAAGAATTAGTTGATAATATATTTTAGTGGCGAAAGTTCTCCAACAAAAAAAGTAAATATACAATATTAAATTTTGTTTTCTTTGCTTTTTAAAGGTGGAACAATCACATTATCACATATCCACTTTTTAGGTTTATTCTTGTCACAAAAACCTATGAAATATTCAAAAAGAGTGTATTTTCATAACATTATCAGGTTTGTGACACGCATACATAAACTAGATCTAGTCTACAAGCAAGAAGTGTTTTTGTTGTGCAGTGACCTATTTTAGTGTAATTTAGGTACCAATTAGCGTCGTCACACACTGCAATGTAAATCTAATCCACATGTAGGTATGTAGCGTTGCATAATAATACTCAATATACAATAACATGCCTATTTTTTATTCCGCAAACATATCCTGAGAATATTTTTTATTATTATTAGGAAAATCTTAAATTCTTTTCCATTGAAAAACTGTCAGAGATTATATCAGTATGGTAAATAGATTTATTTTAGAAATTTTATTGGGTGGTGCTATATTTTTATTAAGAGCAAAAAGCTTCTTAACCGTGAACTATAATATTGTTGAGTCAATTTTGACACCGAGCGTTTTTAGGTGTAGGGGAAGGGTGTACAAAATACTATAAATTCGAAAAAATATATTAAAAAAGTGACAGTTTTATAACAAAACCCAACTAAACTATTACTAAACAGATCTAATATTCATTTAACTGAAAAAAAGAAAAAGGGTTTCATAATTTATTTGTTATTCAAAGGATGAAAAAAAAATGCCAAAAGTTCATTTTGCCCCACCGGGTGGATAAAAAGACATACCTATTTTTAATTAAGAACATAGTTCACAAATAAAAATTTTTATTTTTTTGTCAACCCCTGCATAATCACTATGGGCCTATTTTCCGCAAGAGCAACATTGAAGCCACATTTCTCCACGTTTGGACATCTTATAGAGTTCTGTACAGTATATACAAGCGCAGTCATCACTGTCATCTTCCGAGAAAACTTCTGTATCATATTCTGGTTCAATAAGAATCTTTTTAGTTACTGCTCTTTTTTTCCTTGGTTCAATATTGTCCTCGGGCTTGTTTTTTTCTTTAGCTTCTTCTAAATTAGGGGTAGAATTTAACACACATGTGCGTTTTCTCGGTTTTCTTTTTCCTTGCTCGTAAATAAATTGACCTACCGGGGGAGGACTTAAATCTTTCGGGGTAAATACAAGCTTGTTGTCCTTTACCTAATCTCTTAATGGAGGTTGCAAATAAATTTCAGGAATCTGGGTATTATCTTGATCCTCGTTGTTTGTTTCCTCTGCGGGCTTAAGTTCCGTACTAGGTCCAGGTTGGTGATCTTCTTCTACCAAAGGTACATTGGTGGTTTCAGCTGCCTCAAACATATAATCTGAAAATATATCCGGGTTAAACGGATATATGCCTGTTTTAGAAAAACCATGAATGGCGTTCTTTACAGTAGCTGCTTTCCCGTAGGCTTCTGTGAGCAAAGAAGCAACTTGAAATTGAGTGACCACTCTACCTGGATGAGACTTTAGCCATTTACTGATTTCTTGGTCAAAATATGTCTTTAATGGACCGAAAAAGGCGACATCAAGTGGCTGCAAGCGATGCGTGCAGTGTGGAGGTAAACAGAGCAGCACAATGCCATGTTCCTTCGCATACAAAAGAGCCTCTAAGTACTTATGACTGGAGTGACCATCGACGATTAACAAAACCTTTTCGTTTACACTAGCCTTCGTATATTTCTGAAAATGTTGCAAATATTTAAAAAAAACTGGACCAGTCATCCAGCCCGATTCCTGAGCAATCGCTAAAGTTCCTAGAGGTGCATGATTAGTCAATTCTTGTTTTAAGTTTTTTCGGGCAAAAATCAAAGCAATGTAATGTCCATTGGTGGACATGCAACAAACTATCGTCACATGGGACCCCCTCTCTGCGCTAGTAATTGCGCCAACTTGCTTTCGGCCAACAGTCGCAAACACTTTTTGAGAACGCTGTACTGTAGATTATGCTAACTCATCAGCATTATATATCCTCGTTGGGTCTATATTCTCTTTTATTATAGTGTCTTCCAATGTCCTAAAAAATTGCGCTACTTGTGGTCTGTTAAATGCTTGCGCTCTGGCTGCAGAGGTTGGTTCAGGTTTTCGTAACGATATATCCGGATTTCTCTTTCGAAATCCTCTAAGCCAATCTTTCCCAGCTGCTTGTTTTTTTGAAATAAATTGATGTTTAAATCCATTTTTGAGAGCCAATTCATAGGCTAACTTCAAGACATCTTTTAGTGTAAGTCCAAAAAATCTAGATTCTAAAAGCTTCAAATGTTCAACTAGTTGCCGCTCTACTTCTGGTGGAAATGTAGGTTTATGGCTGCCCAGTCGTTTTTCTCCTGTCTTAAATTCTTTATTTTTTTTTAAGCATGACTTCTTAAGGTGGCCTGTGTTACGTTGAATTCTTTTGATGCCTTTAGCCAACCCATTACATTGTTTTCAACTGCCTCTATAGCTCTGAGCATCGCCTCAGAGTCCCAACCCTGTCTGTTAGTTTTTCTTACATATTTACGCGGCATTTTCTGTAAAAAAAATAAAAATATTTTTTTTTCACCTACCTACACATTTGGAGAACATGTGGGGCAAAATGACACAGTATGTTATTTTGCCCTCCCAGGACGTATGTCATTTTACCCTACATCAACACACTATAAAAAAATATTTAAAAAAAAAACTGCTTTGTATATAGAAAATTTACTTGTGTATTTGTAGGAGATACAGTAAATTATCTAATCCTAAAAAGATTCACTTACCTATTCGTTACCATGCAATTTTATCATTAAGTTTAAAATAACACAAATATTTTTTCGAGTTACAAATGCATAAAATGTACGTGCCCTTCTCACAATAGTTGGAACCAAACTAAATGTTGAACAACGTTTATAAAACTCATAACTGCACTCTGTCGCGGAGGCATGCGTACTCTGTAACACACTGGTATGTAAATACGACATGTATGTCGTTTTGCCCACTCATTATGTACACCTTTCCCCTATATATTTGAGTAACCAAACGCAATATACTTTTTAGACACAATTCACACAGAACGGATGTCAGAGAGACGACGTGCGGACCTTTGTCATTTTCGCGTCATGGAAACAAATAGTACAAATTTCACACAAAAGATGTGGCGCGCGAGGTGGCCCTTTCGCCTTCGCTCCGTCACTTTATCGTCTCCCTTGGCGTACAAGAAGGGGTACATCAGTTCCTCATCACGTTTTTCCGTGTTTATCCTCAAAAATGCGAGATAACGTTGACTTTAACATACAATTTTGCGAAGAAGTTGACTTTAATTGACATAACTTCTTTATTGTTAGGTAACCGATTTAAATGAAAAAACCCTAAATGTTAGGTGACACCCTTTCAAATATACAGGGTGTCCCATAACTAATGGACAATATAAGAACTGTAGAAAGGGGTGATAAAAATAAGTCGTTTGATACAAACATGCACTAGTAAAATGTTAATAGTAAGCGAGATATGGGGCGTTAAAGTTGACAAAATATTTTTGAAAATTCGTAATATTTAGAAAACAACTGAATGTATTGGTCTCAAAATTGGTACACTATGGTTTTTAATGGTAATAAGCATGATATTGTCTTAATTTTTAATAATACTTCTAGATGGCGCTGGTTACACAGTTAGAATTTGATAGAACAGCGGTATTTTTTTTACCCCCTGTATAATGTGCATTTTATTACAAAATAATAAAAACTGCATCATTTTGAAACAAAAAAGGTATACTTGTTCAATTCCCATATTTTAAGTCGTTTTCAAGATATTGCTATTTTAATACTGCTTGCCACGCCGGCATTTAAAAATTATTACCTAAATAAAACATTGGTTGTTCAAAGAATACAATTGAATTGGAAAAAGAAAAGAAAAAAAAACAATAATTACATTTATTTCATTAAATGTTGAAAGTGACCACCGTTTACTTCAATACATTTTCGTAAACTTTTTTGTAAATGTTGTCTTACTTTAAAAAACATCGCGTTGCCATTTTTTAAAGTATTTGCGGCTTCATAAATTTTTGCTAATAGTTCGTTTTGGTTATGAATTTCACTATTGTAGACTAACGATTTTAGATATCCCCATACATAAAAGTCCAAAGGATTAAATTCTGGGGAACGAGGCGGCCAAGGAAACTCACTGCCCCGTCCAATCCAACGATGCGGAAAATTGTTATTTAAAAGCTCCCGGACTATAAGTGGATAATGTGGGGGAGCACCGTCCTGCATAAAGCACATATCCTGCCTTACAATTAAAGGAACTTCATCAAGTAAAATGCCTAAATCATTTTGCAAAAATTCTAAATAATTTACCGCATTTAATCTGTTAGGGAGTTCAAATGGACCAATGAAATTATCGCCAATGATTCCACACCAGATGTTGATTGAAAACTCATGCTGAAAATGAGTTTCTTTGTATTGATGAGGATTAGCAAAATCGTAATAGTGGTTATTTCTCCAATTAAATACTCCTCTGCGTGTGAATGTAGCCTCGTCCGTAAACAGTACCTTTTTTAAAAATATTGGATCTTGATTGATCTTACAAAATTGTAGTCTCCTTGGTAAGTCATTGGGTAATAAATTTTGTACAGGCGTGAAATGATATGGGTACAATTTTTGTGTATGTAAAATTCTTGACACACTTGATTTACTTACACCAGTAGCTGCCTGCAAGCGCCGAGTACTCAATTCAGGATTTTCTATAATTCTTGTTAAAATTTCATCTTCCATATCAGCTGTAATTATTTTAGGTCGACCACCAGAATTTTTCTTACGAAAAGAGCCGCTTTCACCTAAATTGGAGTACAATCTTTAAAATTTTTTACGACTGGGTACAATTCGGTTTGGATATAACTGCACATATCGCCGTATTTTTAGTTCAGAAGTTAAAAACACAGTAATGACAACTTTTCGCTTTTAACAAGTAAATTAATGACAGTTCTTTTAATAGTCACAGCCCTCTTTAAAATATTCTGGTAATTAAGTTGCAGTGTAATGATATGCACTGCAATATTAAAATAGCAATATCTTGAAAACGACTTAAAATATGGGAATTGAACAAGTATACCTTTTTTGTTTCAAAATGATGCAGTTTTTATTATTTTGTAATAAAATGCACATTATACAGGGGGTAAAAAAAATACCGCTGATCTATCAAATTTTAACTGTGTAACCAGCGCCATCTAGAAGTATTATTAAAAATTAAGGCAATATCATGCTTATTACCATTAAAAACCATAGTGTACCAATTTTGAGACCAATACATTCAGTTGTTTTCTAAATATTACGAATTTTCAAAAATATTTTGTCAACTTTAACGCCCCATATCTCGCTTACTATTAACATTTTACTAGTGCATGTTTGTATCAAACGACTTATTTTTATCACCCCTTTCTACAGTTCTTGTATTGTCCATTAGTTATGGGACACCCTGTATATTGGATTATAAAGGCATAAAGACAAATAGAAGAAATATTATTGTTTTGGGTGGATAAAAACACATCATTATGTTTTCTAAATATATTTGCCCTATACAGACAGCAGTTAGTTAACAGTTATATTATAGGTATGGAAAATATAGGTATGTAATGTAGTGCTTGTGATAGAAATTCGAATTTCTGAAATTCAAAAGTATGTTTAATGGACGAACATAATCAATTTTAAATCATTTTCTCCGGCAGGTATATTAAATAATATTACTGATATTAAATGCAGTTTTAATTAGAGAATGTTGAGTTTTAAGGAAATGTTGTTTATTCATTTCATTCACTTTATCGAAAAATAATTAATACAGTTGTGGAATCTAAAGTACGTTTTACATTACCGTTACCCACTCAACAATATTGTTTTTTAGTTTTGTAGAAATTAAAACCTATGTTGGTAAATGAAGTTTAAAAATAAATTAACAAATTTAGTCCTTAAATAATATTGTCACGGGACAACCTTTAGTTAAAAGTTATGTTTTCAGTGACTATATTTCAGATTATTTCCTTCGATTCAAATTAATCAATAGAATGTCATAATTTTTTAAAATTGGACCAATCAGAATCAAATATCAGTGACTATTGCACTAGAACAATATCAGCGACTATTTCTCTAGAGAAATAGTCACGTCAAATATAATTGTCAAATATTGGTCAGTTTAACAACGGCTCAGAAAGTAATCTTCCTAAATATAACACGACCTTGATTAATAGTCTGCTATTTTTGTTGTTGCTAAATTTTTTGAAAATTTTACAATTTGTTTCGACATAATTTGACATAAATAATCAAAGATTAAAGCCCTCGAGCTAAAGCTCTCGGGTATTAATCAGTTTATTAATGTCAAATTATGACTCAACAAATTGATAATAAAATATTCTCGAAATCTAGATACCACAAAAATAGCCGACTATAATCAAGGTCCTGTTATATTACGCTTAAATATTTTAATTTCTTCTAGTATGTAGCAATTAGATTAAATGATGTTTCTTGAAAATACTAGAATATTCGTTTTTACTATATTGGCTATGCGCACGATACTAGAGGCTTCTTGCGGCCAAATCATGAAGCTCAGTTTCAGGACCGCTAATGCAGGGTTTAAATAGAAAAAAAATTATTATATTTAATAACGCTTTTAAAGGTTTTTCTGTTCATCTTCGTATCTTATTTCATTACGAAATAAATAAGTAAGTATATATAATCCATTTCACCGATTTTGGCCGATGACAGAAATTATACTCGGAGTAAATTTAGAGTTACATCTCTCTCAGATACAGGCAAGTTAGAAATTTAAATGAGGACGTTTGTTTTTTAATGCAACACTTACGTAACTGCATCTTGTTTCACCGGTAGATAAAAAAATTCTCTCCGCTATTGGTAACTTAGATGACAGTTTAATCTTATTTCAGTGGTTTCTAATATCAAATCGGCCAAAAACGATTAAATGTACCTACTATACCTACTATGTAATAAGATTTTAAAAACATTAGAATTTGATGTTATACACAGTTTAATTATATATTTATTTATATATTTCAATTTTTATTTATATATTTCAATTTTGTGTTATTAAACGTTTTTTGGAACCACTATATCAGTTTGTGTCTGGACATTACACTTTTCACTTTTAAGAGGTTTATAAATACAGCAAAAAAATTCTAAAAAACATCCGATTTTCGCCATTTTCATCGTATATGCTTGAAAAGCTTTTTGTAAGTAAAAACTAGCGCTTTTCTTATTATTCGATGTCAATGAATTTATCGTTGGTTACTTCACAATAAAGCTCTCCATCATTTTGATGCAATCTTACTTTTTGATTTGTAATATCTTCAGTATTAGTATATTGTTCTGTAAAAGAAGTCTGATGATTAACAGCATTATTAATACATAGAAGGTTTGAACCAGTTGAGTAACATTTACTGTGTAACAGAATCAGAAATAATTTTTGGCCCATAACCAGGACTGTTTTTTGTTTCCAATAAAATGATCGCTACAAATGACGTTGTTGCGTGTTCCTGTCCAAGAAAATTTCTCACCACTAAAAAAATATTAAAATATTTATTTTTACTACAGTTATCTACATATTAATTCTGTAATCCATTCAGTAATCACCTATATAAAATTATACATTTTCACTGCATATTGGACGTTCTTCTGGTATTTTTATTTTTCTAGGGAATGTATAAAATGTGCATTTACTATTTTTACCTTTATTTGTGCAAAAAGGGTCACAAAAAACACTATGAACCATATTTTTTAATAAAAACACATAAAATCATATTCAAATTGGTCCTGCAGTTGAACTCCGCGTTAGATTCTCCGCGAGCGGTAAGATCAGGCCACCGTTAGGTGCATATCTATAGCCAATAAGGGGATGTATTAGAATTTAAGGGGAGTTTAAATAAATCATTTTTATTGTAACACTGTTTAAATGTTTAAACGTTTTTTAGTAGAGTTCTTGTGAATCTGTTAAAATTTTGGTGAATAAATTGTGTTAAAGCTCCCATAAGTGTTTCAATATTAATATTATAAATAGGCACACTTTTGGATATATTAAAATGGAATAAAACTTTAATATCTATTTTTTTTTATTTATGGAGGAGAATACAGAAAAAATTTTATTTTGAAAAGTACAAATTTTCTTTGATTTTCCAGGCAAACCAATTTACTGCCACAAGTAATTGCCCCGTCGCCTTAAGATGAGAAGGAAAACAAACAAGTTAGTGGCCTGAAAATAAAATTTATTGCGTTATATATTATACAATTGATCGAAAAGTCCAGAACAGAGCATAGGTACTATATAGGTTCTTTTCTTATAGAGTTTCTTTAGTAGCGGAGTATTTTTGTTTTTGAAAAATAGCAGATGCCAATTTTCACATTATTTTTTTTTAGAATTTCATAACGTTACTAAAACGCCGACATTTTTCTACTATATTACAACTACATCAAAAATACGTCAAAAAAAAAACAATTCGTATAAAATTAAATTTGTGATAGTATAATCATGTAAATTGAATCCAATAAAAATATAAAAGCACATTTTACCGCTCTATAGGTAATACTAATGTTCTTTTTTACATTTCGGTTTTACAATTTTTTAAATATAGGCATATATTCCAGTTACGTTCTGATTATTATTACTTACTTTAGTTATAAAGGCTAGTTTAAAACCTAAATAAGAAAAAAACAACAAAGTAATTTAATTTCCATTTTGTCGTATCTTAAAAGAATAATAGTATATTACTTTACGAGTGGAGTAAATTGCATATTACAGCGAGTGTGTTTGGCCCATGAGCGAGCTTGCGAGCGAAGGGGCTAAAGAAACGAGCTAAATATGCAATTTGTTTCTCGAGTGAGGTACTATGCTTTACCCACGACTTACCAAATGGTTTTGTATAAAACTAAAAATAACAAATATAAAATTTAAATTTTGGCATAAGTTGTCAAAGTATTCGTTTTCGCAGACACTTCTGTCTGAGAAATGTCAAATGTTAGTTTAATTTAATGAAAACTGTAGGTAACCAACATAATAATACAGGTTTCTATTTACTTATGAGTCGTGGGTAAAGGAAATATCTTAATACGTAGGTACTTATATATAGTATAACTAGCTGGCCCGGCGAACTTCGTACCGCCTAACAATAAGTAATATTTGTCTCATTTTCCTTTTTTACATTTTTTCTCGATTTTTTTCTAATAATTTGCCTGTTTCATTTTTGTTTTTGTAGATTTTATCATAATTTGTTGTCTATATTTAGGTTTTTACTTTTTTTCTTTGTATTTTGTAATTTTTCCGGTTTTGTCATTTTCTTCGGTTATTTTTTATTTTTTTTACGTTTGTCTCCCTATTTTGATTTTATATGTTCTTTTTTATTATATGTGCGACTTTTTCCTCCATTATTCTATATATTTTATTTTCGCTATTGTTATTCATATAAACTCTTTTTTGATTTTTTCTTTTGCTTTCCTATTTTATTTGTATATTGTATTTATTTTGAGTCTTTTTTATTTTCTTTTGGTTTTTCGATCTTTTCTTTTCAATTTTTATAATTTTTTATATTTTTTTGATTTTACTTTTTTTTTAATTTGTTATGATTTTCGACAGTTTTATAAGCACTTTCAACAATTTTTGAAGATATTCACTAATTTTTTGCAATTTTCACGTTTAAAATTCCTGTTTTTAACCATTTTCAATATTTTTTTTAGATTGTCCCAAATTTCTTAGAATTTTTCACGTTTTTAAATGCATTTATTATATATTTTCAATATTTTTTTCACCAATTTTTTATTATATGAATTTCATATAGTTTTTAACAATTTTTACGTTTTTTATGATTTTGGACATTTTTTAATCACTTTCAAGAATTGTTTGAGATTGTCAAGAATTTTTTTATAATTTTTTAGGTTTTTTTAAGGATTTTTTTATGATTTTGGACATTTTTACACCATTTTCAATAATTTTTTTAAGATTGTCAACAATTTTTTACGATTTTCATGCAAAATAATACACAGCACAATGAAAATGAAAAGATTCTTTCGCAGAAAACTGAAATGTCAATTTGATTATGTTGCATTTATGTGTCACATGGACGAAATTCAGGCATCAAAAAAAAAATTAAATTAAAACACAGTGTCATCTATTGCATACTTACAAAAACTAAAAATATGATTGTAAGAGAAATATTGTATAATTCTCACCGTCCTCTATTGAAAACTCGTAGAACTTTTACTATAAAATCTTAAATTCGCACTTAAAAAAATACGTTTATTATTCGAGATAAAAAACTATCCTATGTTTTAAGTTAGAAGAAATAACACATATCTACAAAATTGCATTGAAATCGGTTCAGTAGTTTAGGAGTCCATCGCGGACAAACAACGTGACACGTAATTTATATGTATTAAGATTAATTCATTACATTTTCCACCGTCAAAGAAATAAAAAATTTAATTTTGTGTCATTCTTGTGTATTATAGTAACATATACTAGTAGTACCTATTTCACTTTTTTACGAATTATTGTGAAGGGTTAAGTAAGAATGAAAGGATGCTAGAAAATATAAGCAATATATTTGTTATCAGGATACAACAAAATAAACTGTAAAAATTTGGCTCATTAACTTGAAAAATGGCACAAAGTAGGAACTTAAATCAAGCTTCAGTTCTACACCAGACACACCGTTTGTCTAAAACTAAAAAGAGTTCAGAAGCATAAATTTGCAGCACTAATAATAGTTTATGTCCCACTGAAAAAACTTATATTTGTGTCAGGCAGAGGTAGGTATATGCAATTTTGTAATGCTCACCCGTAAAAAGCATTCAAATGAATGCCAAGAATAACTCGATAAAAACAAATTTTAGTATCATAAAATAAAGAAATACAACATAACAAGTAGACTGAAAAGTTTGTACGGAATAAAATAGTTTATTTAACAAACGTGATAGACAGAACAAAGTAACTGTTTCTAAATCACTTCAGTTAAACCAAAACTTGATCAAAAGCAGTCAGTAAAACTAAGTATTATATATTTTTAAAAATGTAAGTAAGGTCTTAGAAAACATTTAATATCTACAAATCTTAGAATAAGGGACACTATTGCTCTTGGACGTAAATGATAGACCTCCTAATTACGCAAAAATTTCTTATTATAAATTTTTGTACAGGGTAGTTAAAATATTCAAATATGCCATTACTACAGTCAAACTGTAATAATGTATTTGTTTTAAATGGAACACCCTCTATTTTATTAGTATATCGTATTACAAATTTAAATGGATTTTAATTTACATTGGAGTTTTCTATACCCAATTTAAAGTTGCTTACGTATGTTTAGTATTTTTTACCATTTATAAATAAAAATCTTACAAATGATTACTAGACTGCCTTCATTTAACATTATTTATCTTGTTAATAAAAATAAAAAAAAACAATAACAGTTGATTTATATAAGCTTACTATTTAGACGTGCAGGTTCGATCATTTCAAAGTGTAAATTTTATAAACAATTTAATAAAAAAATTCACAGTAGATCAATACAGTAAGCCAAAAAAATTCTACAGAGCATGTTGGTATTTATAAGACCTTTTTGAGTTAAAAGATATTAAATACTAAATACTTTATAAAAAATTAACCCTGTATTAATTTAATTAAACTTTTTATTAAAGTTATATTACGATTTACAGAAACAATAATTTTAAAACTAAATTCTATTTAATACACTTCTCAACAATTGAAGTGGATATTATGAAAATGTGTATTTTATTTTTTGTTCATAAGGTCAAATACAAAAATGGAGTGATATAAATAAAGATTTATTTTTACTTCTTATTTTCATACAGTTGAACCGAAAGAAAGAAATTCTTTAAGAAAAAAAAAATAGAAAATAATGAAAAATTGTAAAATTAACAACCTAAAATTTCTATTCCTGCTCAATTTCTAATATCCCGAAACGAAAAATTAATAGTGTTTGGGTCCACCTCTGTGTCGCCTTAGTGCTCTAACTCTATTTGGAAGTCCTCCTATTAAATTATTGATAAACTGCTGCGGTATACGTTCCCAAATTGCACGCAATGTATTGGCCAACTGATCTAAGGTTTGGGGCGGTTGAAGGAGCCTGTTTTGTTGCCTAGACATTTCGGACCATATATGTTCAATGCAATTCATATCAGCTGAACACGGTGGCCACTCCATTCTTGTAATGCCATGAGCTTCTATACACTCGTTGACAATTCTCGCACGGTGAGGGCGAGCATTATCATCAATTAGAACACATTGTTCGCCTATTGCACTAAAAAATGGAACAACTATTGGTACTATGACTTTGTCTCGATATCGTGTAGCAGTCATTGTCTTATTAATTAACACGACTAAGTCCGTGCGACCGTCAAAACCTATGCCTACCCACACGCAAACGGATCCAACTCCAAAAAGAGTGGTTGGGACTCTCAGATTTTCATTGTAACGCTGTCCTCTTTCCCTCCACACCAATATTCGGCCATCATTCGTATACAAACGAAATCTGGACTCGTCAGTAAAGAGACAATTCCTCCAATTTTTGAAATTCCACTGATAGTGTTCCATCGCCCAGCGATATCTGCATGCACGCTGCTCCCTAGTTAGTCGTGGATGGGTAGCGCGCCGTCTAGCCCTTAAATTGGATGCATGTAACCGTCTTCTGACAGTTTGACTGGAAATCGCTCGTCCAGTAGCATGCCTGAAGATACTGTTAATTCTGGAAGCCGTGAATGTTGGGTTTCTTCTTGCCGTCAGAACTACAAAACGGTCTTGCCGAGGAGTTGTAGATCGTTCATTTCCTCCTCCATGCCTGTATGTTGCAGATCCAGTGGCTATATACCGATTCCATGCACGACTTATCACACTTTGCGACACATTTAGCCTCATAGCAACCTCTTGTTAAGTTATGCCTTGTTGGATCCAACGAACTAATTGCTCGAGCTGCACTAGTTCTAAACGTCTTTGCGGCATATTGTTTTTGTGATAAATATATTTCTTGACTTATTGACAACTGGTAAAGCCAATACAAGCACTTTTATATGAATGATATATTCATGTTTGGAACAACATTTCTCGCTTTGTACGAGATAAGGGCCGATAAGAATAAGGAGAAAAAACCACATGCAAAAAATATTGGCAATAAAGATAGCATATAGAGTATAGTACAGGCAATTATTTTAAAAATAGTTTTATATGTTAATTTTAGGAATTTTAAAATTATCCACTTCGATTGTAGAGTAGTGTATATAGTTGGGTACCTATAGGTATAAGTACGAATGCTTTATTAATTATTTCCAACAAATAAATTTAAACTGGTTCTTTATTGTACGACATAATGTAATGTACTATAATTTAGTAGTGCATGTGTCGTATGCTATTAGGTAACATAAGTGTTAAAAAATGCCCACTAAAAAATGCCCTGTAAGTGCTTTTTGTCAATAATTTTAAAATAACTAAGCTATTTATTTGCTTTCATATTAGTACACAAGAGCAAACCTAATGTGCACTGCTTCTACTCAGCAAGTAAAAATGAACTTTACAAGTTTTTTGGATAATTTCTATTTTTTGATGTTTCAAGCATACCTATATTCAAAACTGATTAAAAACTACAATAAGTATAATTTTGTATAGCTACCCTTATACAAGCGCATACAGGTATTTATGAAGCATGCTCGCCATGATAAACTTACCGCGGGAATAGATTTTATCCCACGCAATGCTTGTTTCTGTCGCTCTTTTTACGTTCATGCTATAACTTAAAATTTAAAAATACACACAAAGCACTTAAATCTAACACTAAAAAAATAATCACGTTTATATAATATAGTAACATGAAATTTCTCTTTCAATCAATAATAATCTCCGGTTTCTGAATAATATTATTTTTCCTTTTGACATTTTTAAATTTCTTATTTCACAATTTAACAAAAGCTCCGGGAAAGTCACCGACGGAGTGCTTTTCTGATAAAAATTCATATCAATATATAACAAAATAAAATAAAATAGTTACGATATTAGTAAAGCAAAGAAGTTTCTACAGGACAGCTTACGATGGGCAGGAAGCAACTACAAATCGCAAAAAAACAACTAAAAGTGGAGATGCATTTATACTTGAAAATAGTCAAAATCAATTATTTGAATTCAAATACTAACTTTTACCGTTTGCCAGATAAACAAATTTTTAATTTTTTAGTGGGAAAATTTTATAATACTTATACCACAATAGGTACTATAATTTACGATGGTTGAAATACTTTTATGAAATTTTAAAAAGAGTATGTCTCCACCTTTTTGTAAGGAATAATTTAAATGAAATAATAACTTACGAAAGTGTAACAGATTAATTTTTAACCGATAGGATTGTTTATTTTTACAAGTTTATTTGCAATTTACCAATGTACAAAATGATTTTATACAGAAAATATAGTTATTTTGATTGCAACTAGATGGAGCTTTGCTATCCGAAATCGAAAATTATTTACACAGTTTATATATATATATATATATATATATATATAATCCAGGTGTTATTAAATATATACTTACCTATATTTTTATCTGAATATTTATTGTCGCAGTCAGCTTTAGTATATAATAATGTTTCTTTATCCACATTTAGCTCCTTTTCCAATAAATCTTAATGATCTTTTTAAAATCAAATCATGACATCCCTTTTTCCAAATTAACAAATTTTATAACAAAAACTTTCAAAAAAAAATTAAATCTAAGCAATTAATTTCCTTAAGGACGATTCACCTAAGAATCACCGAAAGAGTTCGTCTCTAAGGAAAATCCATATCAAAACATTTTTTTTCATAGTTTAAATTATTATTTGTTATAAATGTGTCATAAGCTGGTTTTAAATCATGGTGTTATCTTATTAAATATCTTATATATCGACTAAATCATTAGAATAGGTAGGAGAAAGTGTGGATGAAAAAGCCATGTTTTTTTAAAAGTATCTACAAATATTAAAAATTTGTTGTATAACAATTAAAAATACATTGATACTTTAACTTTTTCATAAGGTTTAATATATTAGAAATAGAAAAACATAACTGTAATATCGTTAAATTTTAGTTTAAAAAAAGTAAAAATCATTTCTTTCAAAACATTGTGATTTAGCTATTAAATTTACACACACGTAGGTATGTCTAATGATACCTTGAACATACAAAATTTTAAAACGAAGTAGAACTAAAGTAATTTTGTACATGATCTAAATATCAGTCTGGTTTTTGTTTCCTAGCCCAATTAACATGTTAAATAGAAAGAGACAATCTATAATATTAGTTTTTAGCTAAATTTAATATTTAGTCAGGCTCAAAGCTTGTCTAAATCAATATCTTTAAAATAGGTAACCTTTTATAAATTTTTAGTTACTTCTGGATCGACATATTGTAGCATTTTTAAAAAAACCCGAATAATAAAATTTCTTTCAGTTCTTTTCACTTAGGCCGACTCTGTCCTAAATTTTATTCGAGATGTTTCCAGAACTCTGAATCGTAACGCTAACAGCCCGTTCAGACGGCATGCACGGGACGGTGTATCGGATGTCGGGTTTCTTAGTGACGCATAGTTTTAAATGTGCGTCTTCACACGAGTCGACGGTGCACCGGGCTGTGACATCTTGCCGTTGCCGGCGGTATTTACACCCGGGTTTGTCACTGCAAACCGTGCGCCGTGACACAATAAAAAATGTTTTTAAGGTATTTGAAGGTTCGAAATGGGTATTTGGAAGGTAGTATGTAGTTGAAAAATTCGTATACATACTGCTAATTTTGACCTGTTTTTTTAACGATTACAAAAATCGAAAAAAAAAACTTATTGGTTAATAAAATTTTTCTATTTTATTTATGAGAAAAATAGTTAAAATAAAAATTAAAGATTTTAAAAAGTTTTTTAATATAAAAGTTATTTAAATCCATAAACAATTAATCGAAATAATTGAAAAAACACCTCATTTCGAACTATTTTATTAATTTATGTTTTTTATGCCAAATGACATGCAATACAACTACTTCAAATTATAGCAATGAATATGTTTTTAAAATCTGCGGTTCAATTTGTCGATTAGTTTTTTTTTGAGGACCAATGTTTAAACAACTGTGCTTGCTGCTACAGAAATAATGATAACAGTGCCATTTTTGTTTCCCGGAAAAGTCAGAAAATACATTTGATTTAAGTATTGTAATCAATCAAATTTGTAGCGAATCTTTTTAGAAAAAAATGAAACCGTAGTATAAAATATATATAAATAATATAAATCACATGGGCTGTATTGTGTTAGACCAGTGTTTTTGGATTTGCGTTGTAAAAAGGCCATGATGAACATCTGGTGTAATTTAATTTAATTTTATTACCTCTGGTTGTATTTTATTATCTCTGAACACTCTTTCTTAAAAATTATTTAAACATTTTAGTTACATGATAACAGTGGTGGTACCTTGTAGTTTTAATTTTTTTTCAAAATAACAGTTATTAAACTTTTGTTTTCTCTGATATAAAACCGTAAGTATAATCTATATATATATAAAACTCAAAGGTGACTGACTGACTGACTGATATAGTGATCTATCAACGCAGAGCCCAAACCGCTGGAGGCATGGGGCTGAAATTTGGCATGCAGGTAGATGTTATAACGTAGGCATCCGCTAAGAAAGAATTTTAATTAATTCCACCCCCAACGGGGTAAAATAGGGGATGAAAGTTTGTATGATCTATCAACGCACAGCTCAAACCGCTGGACGGATGGGGCTGAAATTTGGCATGCAGGTAGATGTTATGACGTAGGCATCCGCTAAGAAATGATTTTGATTAATTCCACCCCCAAGGGCATAAAATAGGTGATGAAACTTTGTCAATTTTAAACCGTTCGGGCTAAAACTTTGTATGCATATAGTTACTATGACGAAGGCATCCCCTAAGAAAGGATTTTGATTAATTCCACCCCTAAAGGGATAAAATAGGGGATGAAAGTTTTTATGAAACTCTGTCAATTTTAAACTAATCGGGCTAAGATTTTGCATGCAGATAGTTACTATAACGTAGGCATCCTTTAAGGAAGGATTTTGATTAATTCCATCTCTAAGGGGATAAAATAGGAGATGAATGTTTGTATGAAACTTTGTCAATTTTAAACCGATCGGGCTGAGATTTTGCATGCATATAGCTACTATGACGTAGGCATCCCTAAAGAAAGAATTTTAATAATTTCCACCCCTAAGGGGATAAAAAAGTGAATGATAGTTTGTATGAAACTTTGTCAATTTTAAACCGATCGGTCTGAGATTTTGCATAAATGTAGCTACTATGACATAGGCATCCCTTAAGAAAGGATTTTGATAAATTCCACCCATAAGGGGATAAAATAGGAGATGAAAGTTGGTATGAAACTGTGTCAGTTTTAAACCGATCGGGCTGAGATTTTGCATGCATATAGCTACTATGACCTAGGCATCCCCTAAGAAAGGATTTTGATAAACTCCATCCCCAAGGGATAAAATAGGGATGAAAGTTTGTATGAAACTTTGTCAATTTCAAACCGATCGGGCTAAGATTTTGCATGCATATAGCATGCAAGTTTTTAAAGTTTTAAAATAATAATAGTCTAATACCACTCGCGCTTCACTGAGCGGGGTGTGTGGAGCGGTGAGACGGTAGCACGCTGCTGCTGGCCGACATGAAACTGTCGATAGACGCGTAGAGTCTTGAAAATTCGAGAATAAATTTGTTTTATTACGTAGTGGTGTACTAAGAAATTACTTTTTTAAATTCCATCCCTAAGGATTTAAAATAGGGGTTGCAAATTTGTATGAAACTCGGTGGCAAAAAACTAAAATCCACGCGGATGAAGTCGCGGGCGGCCGCTATATTCTTTTATTATATTTTGTTTTATAATAATTCTACATTAGGTTTTATTATATAAATAACTCAACAATATATTATTTACTATTTTGATTTGTCCATTTTTATTGTTGCAAGAAACCAACTAGCGCTATGAATAAAGAAATTCGTTTCCTTTCGACAGGTGTCGTGTCAATTTGTATCACGGTCGCCGTGTGTCATGTGAATGAGTATCACGGTGACCGGTGTTTATCCAAAACCGTCTCGTGCATGCCGTCTGAACGAGCTGTAACGGTCTTCTTGAGTACGACAATATCGATTTTCTTAATTGACCAATGGGATTTCGTGCTTAAAATCAGGTGCGCCTTGGCGTAAGGGAACGAAGATTCATTCCGAATATGTTAACGTAGGTGATAAGACCTCTGTTACCTAGCTAAGTCCAATTTTGGAATTTTTTTTTAATTGATGCTTAAAATCAAAAGCTAATTAATGTTCCTAGTGGTGATAGAGTCAGTTAGTGTTTATCGTTAATGGTTTTGGTAAAACTTACCGATAATTACCTATGGTTGTGGCTTGTAAGCTGCCGTATTTCCGAGATTAGGTTAGAAGCTAATCTGATTAACTAGGAGCCATATTGTAAGTCTTTTTATTGCGTAGTTACTAATTTTTTACTACAAAAAAAGAGTACTGTTTCTTTCTTTGGATATCGGATTTATTTGTAATCCACATCATTAATATCTATGAAGAGTTAACATATTTAGTGATCGTAAACTCCAGAGTGTAACTCAGTTTTTTGAAAAACCGATATCTGTTAATTTAAGTGTGAAGTTTTTTGATAAGTAACTTTAATACCGATAATACCTACATAACACGCCATAAAACTAAAAGTGATCGTGACGCCAGGGTGTGATTCGGTTTTTTTTGTAAAAGCATTTTATTAATAATTTTTGTTTATCACTGTACCTTTCATATGTAAGTTTGCTAAATATAATTAGTTGTACAAGTACTCTTTTTTAATTCGAGTTAAAACCAAAGCAAAAGTTAAATTATTATTTCTTTAATATAACGTTCTATCTAACCCCTTTCTCACTTTTCGCTTAACAGATTACACAAAAATAACAAAAGAATTTCACTTAGCTGTTATTTGATGTGTAGTAATAGTTTTTTTTTTGGATTAAACACAAATTTTCTAACATTTTAATAACCATTGATGATATATTTATTTATATCAATCAGTAATTGTTTTTGTATATATTTGTGTTATATATTTCCCTAGTGTGTTTTAATCTTATCCTGCTTTGTCCATAAAATTTGTATTTTTTTTAGTGACAATAAAGCATACGTATTATTATTATTATTATTATAAATGTGTTTAATAATGTGATATGCTATTTATGACATTGATATATTTTTATTTCATTTTATTTATTTCCTGTACATCTCATTTATTACCACACTGTGTAATAAATATTGTTTATTGTTTAACTAGATGTTTTCTTTACCGAATTGGTGTATGTTGTTCTGATCAAACTTTATAAATGAATAGAACTGAGTACTAAATTTTGATTTATGGAATACCTCTCTACCTCACATATAGAACTGTAGCCATTAAGATAAGTAAGGGAAAAGAGTAAGTATAACTATCTTTTTAGCTTTACGGATAAAAGTGTGTAATTTTAACTCTAACTAGAACAACTGACAGATTATTTTATCCAACTTATATATTTTTTTTCTATCTGGGTTTCTTATATTTCCCCGTCCTCAGGATAAATAAGCACAATTTACAAAAAGAACTTTTTATAATAGAAAGGTTTTTACTGATTTATAGGTCATATTTTGTGTCATCTCAACAATGCACAGCATCCCTGACATTGTAAAAATATTAAGTCATACAATGCTGTGATTGATCATAAAGAAGATTGTTTCCTTGTTAACAAAATCAAGGGTAGTTGTATCTTAAAGCTTTCTAAAACAGTTTATTTTATTACCAGTATGGAGGGTAGAGGTAAGGAGAACGATCTTAAATGGGAAATGATTAAAAATGTGTCCACTTTTTAGAGGAACATAACACTTCTCAAACTTGCCACTACAATGGCGCTAAAGTAGATGTAGGGTACAGAATGAATGTAGCAGTTTTTGACAAATTGATTGAAATGTCGTATGATTTCGTAATATAAGTCACAAATTATATAAGTGCTATAAAAAAACGTGGTCAGCGAATTCAGTTTAGTGTATTTTAAATTCGTTTTATACTTTATGATTATCTTATGTATCTTATGATTATTTTAAAAATGGTGTCATAATAAAGCGGAAATGTGTCTTTCCTTGTTTATTTATCTATCCTACTCTAAGAAATTATGGCGCTTTTTTAAAAATTTACCCTACTACGATCGTAGCGCCACCCTTATTTACCACATTTTGACGGACACATTCAATACACGGAGACAGTTCTCCTTACCTCTACCCTCCATAATTACCAGTTAAAATAATACAAAAAAAAAAACTTCTCTGTCGCGTAATCGATCCCATTATGATAACATAACGGAACTGTCACAAGTGGACTGATCCGCCGCTTAACCAACTACGCCACGAACGATTTATTTAATAACTTTCAAAATAATATTATCTATACACAACTTAGATCATGTTTAATATCAATTCGGTATAAATTTTGAAATCTATGTATATGCCTAAATACACTTGAAACATGCATTGTCATCCAGTTCTTAGCTATCCTGAAAATTTCAGAGCTCTGGTGTAGTCGGGAAATAGGTTTAAATTCGATTACAAATTCCACGGAATGACATAGAGACACAGAACACGGCGAAAATATATAAAACTTTCTAAAAATATAAGTGGCGCCCATTTCCTTTCTCTTTCATTTCTTTTTTTTTCCCTCTCTTTTGTTCCTTTTAACTTCTTTTATCTTTTATTTTTCTAGTAAATGTATTCCTTTTTATCCTTCCAATAATTAATCATCTAGCTCGATCGAATCCACGCTCGCTATCCTCCTACCCCCTGATTGCCGTTCGCATTTGTTAACCTCTAAAATAGAGCCTTTAACACCTTTAAGAAAAAAGAGGTTACAATATTATTAAATTAAGTATGATGGCCAATTGCGACAGGAGTCCAAAGGCCATTAAGAAAGAGAGAGAGACTACTACTGTCAAACACAGAATAAAGATAAATAGAGTTAAAAATAAAAAAATAATAATAACAGTTAAAACAATAGTAGTTTACGTAACAACTCCCGAAAGTGGTCTTTTACTGGACAAGTGGGCAATTGCAGGACGAGCCGCAGGCTCGTATTACGTTCCATATTTTTTTATTAAACCGGCCAGAGTTTAGTAATTTCCAGTTTATTTTTGGGTAAGAAAATCTCATTTTGTCGGACCGGGTCAAAAAATAAAAATGGGTCCGGTAAAATTTTTATTTGCTGGTCTGGTCCGACAAAATGAGATTTTCTAACCTAAAAATAAACCAAAAAGTGCTGATTTCTGGCCGGTTTAAAAAAATAATTAATAGTACCTTTCTATCCACATGAGTCGTGTACACATTTTTTACAGATTTTACATTTTAACCATTAATCCTTAGTATTAAATTATACACCATTACAATGACCACACCCATCTTTATGTGCATTTGTATCTTCCTTTACTTTTTTCATTGATAATTAAGAAACATCATCATTATCATCAGTTGAGTCACTTGACTGGTCATTTATTTCTTTTCTTGTTTTCGATGGCTTAATAAAAGTTTTAATATTTTTTCCAGTTTTTAGTTTTTCTTCAATCTTTAATCTTAAATTCCATTTCAAGCTCTTTAAAGCAAATGCCTTGAAAGAGCCTGGTCTTTCATGGGTTTTAAGAGAGGTTGCCTTTTACCAATATAACCATAAAATACAGTAATTATTTATGGTAGAACCTTCCCAAAAAAAGCCTTATTCCCTTAGCTAGCTCACTAAGTCTTTAAGAGTTTCACCAGCCCCTCTGAAACATGTAATTAAGGGCACCAAAGTACAAACTAAACAAATTATACTATTTATAACAAAAACAAATTTAAAAATAGAAAAACCAAATAGACTTTTTTTATTAGTATATTTAAAAAACATTTTTTATCCTATTTGTAAATATTCAAGTAACGCTTCTGTTCTCATATGTTTACCGTCGTAAGAGATATGAAATATGATAAGCTTTCTTCGACGCCATACCGAATTGCACTAATGGCAATAATTAACTTCGTTAGGGATATATGACATACTGAGAATATGATAAGGCCCGATGCCTACATTATTGGCCCACTTATTTCATTATTTCATCAAGTTGAAAGCACTGCTCTTCCCAGCTGATATTCATTAAATTAGACATCGACAAATTAAAAAAAATCGATACTTCTATATTAAAAGGTTTTTGCCTGATTTGACGTCGAAAGCGATATGAATAAGCAGAAAATAACTTGAATTTTGTGAATTATACGAATAATGAACTGTTAATCAGTGACTATATTTTTGAATATTAAAATCAAATATATTGATTAATTAGTTTCCCTCTGTAGTATACCTGGAAAGCAATTTATAAAGTAAACTTTTCTGAAGCTAGTACTTATTGTGATTCATTTAATTGCACTGAAATTAGAAGGTTTTATTGAGATGAAATTAATTTATTCCTTTTTATTAAAATGCTCACAATATCTAGAATTTTCACAGAAAATAAAAGGTTTAATAACAAAGCACGTGCATGTAATAAATTAATAGTTTTCGTATTAGATTTTACATTGTTTGTGAATATTTTCCGTTTTATATATTATACTTGCTTTATATCAATTATATGGCGAATATAATTTAATTATTTGAAACAAATTACTATCCAAATTAAATTTATAATAGTAACATAAAGAAGAATGTCCTAGTAGGAGAATTCTTTAAATTCTAAAATATGATTTGACCAAAGATATTATAAAGAACATGCAACCACTTGTGATCACATGAAATCAGTTTTTATTAGGTGTAATCACTTGTGATCACTTAAAATTAATTTCTACCAATTGTATTCTTTTGTGGTCACTAAAAATTCGTTGTGATAACATATAAATTACTTGTAATTATTGGTAATCACTTTTTATGACTTGCAATCGCCGGTGACTCTTTTAATTATTTGTGATTACTTGAAAGTAATTATGATCATTTTTCAGTATTTGTTATTACTTGTGACCACTTAAATTACTTGTAATTACTTATAATCACGTTCTAAACTAAAGTATCGTTGTGACGTTACGTTTTTAGAGTTTAGACGTCTCAGCGATCCAGTTTTATCCCTACTTTCCCATAAAAACCATATTATCTTAAATACAGAAGAATAATAGTCCAAAACACGACCAAGTTTGTGCAGAAGTTTTAAAGTAGGCAGATGTTGAACAACTAAGTTACCTCTTTAGTGTAATATAGGTATGATTCAGAGTAGATTTCACTGGATTAAATAAAACCCACATTCGTTGCTATACCAAAGAAAGCATTTTCCACAAAATATATTCACTTCAGGCTTAAAAGGTTAATAATCAACGCCGTTAAAGCGTTTCATTGATTAATTTATGAAAGAAATACAAAAACCCTAAGGATATTTAACTAATTCCAGGAAGGAACATTTTCCTTTAAAACTATCTGACGTAAACAGCTATAATCAAAGGAAAGATGCTTTTATATGCTTCATTGGCTATTAAAAGTATTTTAAAAATATAAGACACCAACCTCTGTTAGAAAAGCGGTAATAATTATTATTAAACTATTAGAACCAGTCCACTGAAATTCGTAAGAGGACAATTTAAACATAAAAAAGTGCACTAAGAATGCATACTGTTACCAGTTTTATTTAATATCTATAATAGCCCAGAAATAAATAATATGCATTATTTAGATGTTATGTTGCCAGCAACATTAAAAGCCTACAATAAAATTAGTAAAATGGATTAACCATATAAACTACAAATCAATATTTATTTTTACACCATAAAAGTGATATGGTAATAGTAGTTTACGTAAAAAGTCCCGAAAGTTGTCTTTTACTGGACGAGTGGGCATATTGCAGGGCAAGCCGCAGGCGAGCCCTGCAAGCCTGCTTGTCCAAAAAAGCACTTTTGGGACGTATTACGTACAATATTTTTTTTAAAACGGGCATTGTTGTACCATCAACTTTATATTATTCAGTTTACATTTTTATAACAAGAACTCTTTATTAACTAATTTTAACATTTTTTTTTAACAAACGTTGCTTGGGTGGCTTTAACAATTTAATATGGTATAATTTCATCTTACATTAATTCACAATCAAATGCATTATTTTAAATATCGATTTTATAATAAATTTTACGTTTTCAACTAAACGTCAAAATATGTCAAGTTATTTTATAGTTTTAAATATATACAAAACTCGGTTACCATAGAAACCAATTGACCGCTATCTTAGACTAACTATTTTATTGTTTTTTCATAAAAGATAGGCCGGAAAGTAAATAAAAATGAGTCCAGTAAAAGCTTTTACTGGACTTATTTTTATTTTCTGGCCTTGTCCGACAAAATGAGATTTTCTGACCTAAAAATAAACCGGAAAGTATTAATTTCTGGCTGGTTCTAAAAAAATACAATTATAGAAGTGATAATTTAACGCGTGTCTAAAATAACATATCTTGTTTTTTACTTTAAATCAAAGAGTTAGATAGATAGATAGATAGATATTTTTGGGTTGGCTGTTAGCCTATATCACTGCGACCTTTGCAGACCTATTGTGAACACCCGTTATCTGTGGAATAGGATTAGAGCACCTTGTCCAGCTCTGCCCTCTTAATGAGACTTAATAGCCTTGACAGTGGCCACTCCGCATAACTTGTAGCAGCCGGTTTCTTCTCTCCCAGTACTAGATACCGCGTCCTTGCAAGGCCTTCAAATTGGCATAGGACGTGAAATGCAGTTTCCTCTTCCTCTTGGCAGTATCGACAAATGTCTTCATCTGCTATATTTGGCTGACTCATGTGTTTTCTGAGCCTAAAATGTCCTGTCAAGAGAGTGACAATCATTCTGACATCATTTCGCCTTTGTGATAGCAGCTCTGCAGTAAACTTCGCCGAGTAACCCTTTATGAAGAGTTTGGCTTGTCGCTTGCTCGGTGATGTTTTCCACCACTCCTGGGCCTTTTCTAGACTCCATTTCTCAATGGCTGCCTTTCTGAACGTATTAGCAACTCCGCCGAATGGTTCCGGGCCAATCATTGGAATCAAAGAGTTATGACACAGAAGTAAATGGACTAAAAGACCGAGCAAAGATATTATTTTTAAACTTCTTTGCAGATATTTAACACGAAACAGCAGATTATATGTGTAACAAAATATTACATACGGTCTTAAGTATTGTACGTTCAAACCTAGTCACTACAAGCATGAACTATTAGCAGGATATTTCCTGGACAGCTCACATTACAAACGAAGAAGTTTTAAGAAGGGTTTTTAAGATTATCTACATTTAACCTAAAAAGAAAAGAGGTGATAAAATTTCCCCGTTAAATTTAACTACCTGTTAATTTATACACTGTTCGCTTAAAAATGAATAAACTTTACAAGAAACGTAAGTTTTTGTTTCTTGAGGTCGTTTTTCTACAAAAACGCTTAAACGAATATTTCTTGCCAAAAAGCAAAATACCAGTTTTCATAGTGTTTGTCTTAAAATTAAAGGTTTTATAAAATTTCTCATTATTTAATAGCTACGTTAAGCTTTAAAAAAAAATACAAAACACTGAAACCTCACCGCCTGACGTCGTTAACCATTGTGAAATGCTGAACTAGATTTAATAAATTTTAATATCTTCAAAAGGCCCTTTATTACCATTTTAATAAGAATTTAGTCTTCCTTATAAACTTATTTTTCGTTTTGTTAGAAAAAAATAAGTATTTTTTTTCTTATAAAAGACCTAAGAGAGCTGTTAATTTTATGATCCGTCAAATTTATTTATTCTTAAACATACCTTTTACTCACATATTCGTTACTAAATTTGAAAGGTCGATTTTATATATTTTTAAAATTTATTAATCGAAAAATTTTTTGGAGAAAGGGTATTACAGTATTAAGTTTTATATTATAGAGTGCATAGTTTGATAGTCCAATGAAATCTGCAGGTCTAAATAATCTACTCCAATGTAAGAGAACTTTATCTTACATTCAAGTTTTACTACGTTTAACTGTATTGAATATATAAAAAATGAATTATTAATGTTTAAATTATTGGAGTTAATTAATTTATTTAAATACATCGTCTTTAAAAAAATACATCCAGTTCTGCAGATAGTCTCTGTTTTACATATAAAGTTAATTTATTAATTTAAATGTGTTGTCTTCAAAAGAAAATACATCCAGATCTACAAATCGTTTATATTTTACCTATTATATGACAGTAAACAATTTAGGTTTTTTTGTAACGAAAAAAGCAGTAAAATTTTTTATTTAGGTATTCTAGTTTTTTGTATGATTATCTTAAATTTATTTGTAAAATAAAAACGTTAATGGGTAAGGCAAATCCAATAAGTTTGCTTCTGGAAGATGCTAATGTACCTAAAGCTAAAAATATAACACGCATATACACATATACTCCCTAACACATTGTATATACTTGATTGTATGTCTTTGTATTGTTTTTCAATGAGTGAATTTAGTAGCTTTAACAACATGTTGTAGTTATAAAATTTGTAACGTTAAAACGTCCTAACTAGGTTACTAAGTTATGCGTTAACTTTTAAAAATATTACCAGTCTTCCTCAAACATGTAATTAAGGCGCCAAAGTACAAACTCCACAAATTATACTCAAACACATGATTTTTTACAAATTTAATGATTTTAAAAAAGACAGTATATTAAATAAATAAAGATATTGAAAGTATATAAATTATGTTAATTAAAGTATTAATTATTCTCTTTTCCTAATAATGTCTTCGGAAACCTTTAAACTAACTCATATAAATCGGTATCTATTGTATAGGAATAATTTTTATTCTCATATTTTAAACCCGGGACGGAATTCAGGATTAAAATTCTTTTTCTTTTCCTCCACAAAATGTGTCTGGCACATAACCAATTTACTTACAGTTTAGTAATTTGAGTGGACCTTTTCGAGTAAATTTGGATCTACCCTTAATAGAAACGAATGATCAAAAATCAATCCCATAACGAATTTACAACTAAGTAGAATCAGTTTATCGCCAAATCGGATTTTTTAAATTGATTGAGTATAAATTAATTCTTAAAGCACGTGTAAAAACCAACTTTGTTGATAATCAAAAAAACTAATATTTGGTTAAATTAAAACTACTTGATTGTGGTTTGTAGTCATAAAATATCACCTCTTTGTTAGACACACACAATAAGTAAAATAATTAGAAGAAACATTAAAATTAACTTACTTGTAATTCGAAGATGAAACAGATTGTCTTACATTCTTGTACTAAGCCTAAAATTACTAATCACATAATCACAACCACAAAGAGTCTAAGTAAACTAAGTAATTCTTTTCGATATAGGCACGGTAACAATAGTCTGGTAAAATTATTCTTTTTACGAAACAAATCGTTACAAATAAGATTAAAGCTTATGATTGTAATTTAAAAACTATAAAATTTTAATTTTTAATATAACAGCTTGTTTAAAACGTTAAAATGCAGTTTTAAATTTTCACTTATATCGACATTTCTGATGACTGGCTTCGATTGTTTTAAATAAATTTATTGTTTTACATTACAGACATTTTAGATTACGTACCTGTTTTACATAAATATTTATAAAAAAATTCTGTTTATGAATTTGTAAAAAATTAAGTTTTAAAATAATTTATACTGTGACAACGAATACTCAACCTCTGACAAAATTTTCAACCAGATTTCACACTTAACTGAACGCAATTTATCTTATAACTTAAACATTTGTCAAAACATACACGTATACCCCTAATGCGATTTGTAATGGAAAATGTTTGTAACATTTTATAAAGTAAATTTCACTTTAAATTATCTTTAATATATTTTAAAGTTAATATATCAAGTAAAACAAAGTGTATTAATTCGAGAAATGATTAACATTATCGATAATTTAGGGCAAGTTTGTTTAACTAATGGACGAATGACAATTCTAAAAATAAACTCAAATTTTATCGGCACTTCTTAGAAATATATTTAAATGGATAATTAGGTCGTTTGCACCAATTTACCTACTACTGATAAGATCAAATTTTTAAGTAGAATTATTATGTACAAATAAAAACTGATATATCATTTAATCGAAGTCAAAAATATGCGTGATATCAGTGGTCTAAAAACACCCCAGCAAACAGTCGTCAAAGTATTAAAATTATGTTTTGCCCTTCTATTTAGTTTATTAGCCCTGCAATTAGTTAATGTTGAATACGCTAAATATAAAGTGTTTCCAGATATGAAAAAAAAACAGTTAAATACTTCCTTTGCTAGAACCGTAGACGTATATATCTGCATAACTATCATCATTAATCAACCACTTGTAACCATTGCTCGATATTGACTTCTAGCCTTTTGTCCTAAACACTTTAAGTCCCATATCTGGTCATCCTTGTTATTTAGACTAAGAGTTCTTCTTTGTCTTCTTTTAACGGCTTATGCTCTTTACTTAAGCCAAAAATTTAAGTTTATTTATCATTTGTCAGACCAAATTTTATTTAAATTAAGCTATATGATATTCAACAACTACATCTTATGTAGTTAAATCTTCTTTTCTAATATTTCCCAGTGACCAAAAAACCAGTTATTTTTTTATTTTATATTAACCTTTAAGGAGATTGTTCAAGGTTAGATGCTTGGGTAGGTTATACTTGGTTTAAAAGTGTTTTCCTTCAAGCACTTAAAGATCACTGTTAAATTGGTCGCTAAATTTGCAATATGTAGCCTAAGACTTAAAAATTCTTTGGTTCAATTAGCATTTCTTACTGGAAATCATGTGTGCTACTAGCTGTGCCTAAGCTATATACCAATCGGCGTTTGGCAAAGAACAAATTGTCTAGTTTGTTTAGTCTTAATTTAATTTACAGTAAAACATACTATTATAGAAAACACATGTCTTCTTGATGTTGTACTTCCTTCCACTCGGAAGGTGTCGCATATTATACCTATTTCCAAAAGTGGTAAATGTAATGAACTAAAAGATATACGACCTATTAGCATTTTAAATGTTGTTTCCAAAATCTTAGAGAAATTTTTAATAACTAAGTTCGCTCTTATCTTCTAAACATTGTTTGACTATAAATCCTGTAACATCTTCCATTATGTTGTATTGTTTAAAGAAGGATAGAGATTTTCTGGAGGAGAATTTTACTAATTCTGTATTCGGACGTACATTAGAATTTACTTCAGAATCAAGGAATCTGGACACAGATTTGCGGTTTAGAAAGCATACTTCCACTTTATTCAGGAAAGCATATTCTTCCCTTAAGATTATATACCCATACCGTCATTTTCTGTCAGTATCTGTACGTAAAATTCTATGTGAGTCAGTAGTTGTGTCTCAGTTTAATTTTTGTAATGTTGTGTTTGGACCTTGTTTAGAAGTATCTACATCACAGAGAATTCCGAAGGTGCAAAACTCCTGTTTACGTTTTTGTTTTGGCATACGTCATCGTCAGAGTGTTATATATTTATTAAAATTGGCAAAATGGCTTAATATGGCTGACAGGCAACTACTTTATCTGGCACTTTTGTATCACAAAATTGTTTTATTCAAGCAACCACCATATCTTGCTCGGAGACTGTACTTCCGAACAGATGTACATAATCTTAACCTCGAGGTCTTTTATCTATACCGCGTTATTATAAAAGTATATTTCAACGAACATTTTCATATTGCATTGTAACAGTTTATGATAAAATCCCTTCCAAACTTAAAACGTTCAGTTGCGTATCTTTTAAATATAACTTTAAACAACTTTTACTGCAGAGGCGTTGAGAGAGTGTATCTGGTGGCTCCCGCTCATAGCAGCCATGTATTCTAGTTTAGAAGTATAGTAACTCTAATAGCTAAAAGAAATTAATCTTAGTTTTGTATTGCATAACTTGGGTGCTGCCAGCTGTCAATGATTTCAGTGGGTTTTATGGATGCTTCCTCGGGATGACAATAAGTTTAAACTTTTAATATTTAAAGTAATTCTTATTAAATATCATGAACAACATATGGAAAAAATCCTTAATTTTAACAAAATATGTTATTTAAATTGTTATTTATTTAATGTAATTTTTGCAGGTTTAAGCTTCATTCACAACCAGAAAATTACAATTACAATTAGACTTAGAATTAGTAATTATAAGCTTGACATATGACTAACAATATGATCATTCACAACTTTTAAATTAGTGTTTCCACTTATACTTACAATTACACTTACAATTAGTACTTTGCAATGTCCAAACTTTTACCACTAATTGTAATTGTGAAATGTCAAAATTCTTAAATAACCTAACTTTTGAGGTTTGGTTAATGATTGATGATTTATATTGATGATATATAGGTATATAATAATGTTACGAAGACGGAAAGCCGCAAATAAAATGAAAAATGTTTGACCTTGAGTGTTAACTAATTTGGAACTAATTGGACATTGTGAATGATCATAATTCTTTAATTTAAATTTAAATTTTACTACTAATTCTAAGTCTAATTCTAATTGTAATTTACTGGTTGTGAATAAAGCTTAATAAATTATTAATTATTTATATTATTTTTATTATTATTATGTAATTTTAATATTTTTTTATATTCAAGCATTTATTTTCGATTCTTTGGTACCGTATTATATAATAATCAATATCATTAACATTGTTATTAAATTTTTAATTATCTTTTATCATAAGTTTAGGTGAGAGCGCAATGACGATCCACCAAAACTTATGATTCGTCTCCGTGGCAACATCGCTGAGAGCTTCACGTTCCGCAGTTGTTGAACTAAGTTTCAGTGGAATGAACCATCGGCGGTCAATTGGTAGCAGAGTTGGCAAGTTGATACTACGCGCTTTGTTTTGAAATTTGAAGGTTTGAAACGTGGAAAAGCCTACAAAATACGCAGAAATTTGTTTTGGTGTTTGTGTAATGATAAAGTGCTGGTTACTTTAAAATAGGCAACATGTATTATTTTATGACTGGAGTGGTGCAGAATTGCGAAAATATTTTAAGGTACATAAATGGGTACAACATATTATATACTCTGTTTTGATTATATTTATTTATTTTTGGTTAAATTTATATCGACTTGTTAAGTAAAATGGGTATTTAAATTCATTTACAATAAAGGATCTTATCTAGGTTGTTATAATAGTGGGTAACTTCCAATAAAGTTACTTTAAATTCGATGTATTTCGTGTTTTATTAAAAAAGTAAAAACAAACATTTTAATTTAATAAATATGTTAAAGATGTTATATTTTATACATTACTTTATTATTTTTTTATGTAAGACTATTTATTATATGTTTAATATTTTTACGGTACAAATTTAACAAGCTTTCATATAAAAATTAGGATATATTGTAAGTTCTTTAATTTGAGTCAAATTTTGATACATGCAAAATTTGTTGCTTATAAAACTACAGATTTGAATGTACCATAAAATATTCTTTATAAATACTATAAGACCTCTATATAACGACAATCAAAGTTTTATGAAAACTGCGCAAATATTTTATAATTCTTGTATTGCAAATTATTAGTAAAAGTAACGATTACATTACTATACTTAATGTCTTATTTTAAATATATTTTTATTAACAATTTTTAAATAAAATATTTAGTTCTTTACAAACTTTATAAAAATTTGTCTGTTTAATTTAAGATAAGCTATGACTTGACTATCCTTAAAACTATAGGTACTTTACCGTTAATATTTTTAAAGGTTTTATTATAAAAATATAATTTAAATTTAATATAAGCCTTAAATGTTGCAAAAGTTAGTAGTTGGTTAAAGCTAACCAATTATAAAACTCTGAAAATTCTGTATAAGTAAAGCTTTTCTTATTCTGGCGGAACAGTGTCAATTGGAAAATATTTTGGGTAAACAAAGCAAACAAAAATAATTAATATTGTTTCTTAATTTGTCTCACTTTTCTACATTTTCTTTACTACCAAACACGTGGCCATAAAAAAGTAAGAAAAGTGGCTTTGATTCAGTTGTAAATTATCACTAGAATCATTACTTAGATACATTACTCAAATCATCCATTACCGATAATTGTATATATTTATTTATATATATATATATATATATATATATATATATATATATATATATATATATATATATATATATATATATATATATATCTTGACTGATCAAATATTATAAATAATTTGTAATTTATTGGGGATTGCAGTCATTAACTAAGAAAAACTCTTATATAACTTCCAAGCTTTCGAAATTTATTTGATTTGTTTTTCAAGGAATTACGTTGAGATTAATTTAAAACAGAAAACCAGCAAAATATAAGAAAGATTAATCATATCTATAATTTTTGACAATGATTGTATATTATATATATATTGAAATGGATCCTCCTTCCCAAACACCCTTCTTCAATAAAATTATCAGTCGTGGATTCAAGATTTCCAAATTAATTGCTAGTGACAAAAATTAAAAATTTTAATATCCCAAATAAACAAAACATCCAAATCCCTTAAAAAAAAATATAAGTTCCTTTCTTCCTGTATGGTATTCTTTCCACTCCTCGATTTATTAGCTACTTATTTCTGCTCCTCTATACTTGCTATCTCGTTCTTTTAGCCAGATACCTAAACTATTTCTCTCAGCTTCTCTACCTTCCAAGTTCTGGTTTCTATTTATATCTGCTTTATTTTTTTGTTTCCAATTCTTATATGTATTTAATTATTTCTTTATTTACTTTTATTTTAATTTTAATTCAGATTGGTTTCATTTGATTTCGTTTATTTAATGACAATTTTTTTCTTACAACTTTCATTAATGAAAAATTTCTATCTAATCTTTTAACAACGTAACAACACCAAAAACAAAATAATTTCACAAAAAACATCTAAATAAAAAAATACTTAATCTAGACAACCAATTTACAAATAATGGATCATTTTTCAACATTTCATTGAAGGAACATGCAACATAAAGAAAAATCCATTTCAATATTTATTTATTTATTTATTTATTTATTTATTTATTTATTTATTTATTTATTTATTTATTTATTTATTTATTTATTTATTTATTTATTTATTTATTTATTTATTTATTTATTTATTTATTTATTTATTTATTTATTTATTTATTTATTTATTTATTTATTTATTTATTTATTTATTTATTTACATGGAATACCTTCGTATTAATATAATTTCTGGGATGTCGTTTTTGGCACTTGTAAATTAATTGTTATAAAAAAATTTACATTTAAAACTAAATTTTTTTTTCTTTCCTTTTTTTCTGCTGCTTAACTTTCTATCCTGTGCTTATCTGCTTATCACTTTTCAGTTTTGACTTCTACTTCTAATTTTTTCTTCCTTTTTTATTTACTGATGACATCTTATGATCAGTAGATATCTTTTTTGTTTATTATCTTTTAATTTTTTGTCATGCCTTTCAACTTGTGATGGCAATCAAATAAATGCAAATCCTCTTAATGACCTAATAAAAACATATCTCTTGATATTAAAATTCTAACTAAATTTAAACAAACAATCTATAAATGCAAAATCATATTCCAAGAATTCAACTGTGAGAACTTGTCTGCGAAGATAAATTTATATCAGTATATAATATAATAATAAAATAATGCTACTAGAAATGTTTTAATAAATCCTCAAAAACTTATCAAACAATATTGTGCAGTATGGAACAGCCAAATAGAATAAATTCGATAACCAATAAATGAAGGCGTGTTAAGAAAAACATATAGGACAGTTTTACAGTTTAAAATGCGCATTTGCTTTAAAATAATAATTATAAAGCATTTGTCATGTGACAAAGGCCAATATGAACTTTCTTATTTTAAATGCAACCTCTTTATACTATTCTTTTTTTTATTCTTTAGAAAATTCTAGACATAATTCTTGTACAGTGTACTTAAACAATCTTTAGTTGTTTTGGAAATCTTTTTAGAATTTTTACAAAAATTAACATTAAAAAAAGAAAATTATTTTACTTTACGAATTCGCTACGTTATACTTAATACTTATTTCTTATGTAGCTCTTCATTTTAAAAAAGTTAGCAAATACCATTTCTGTGTTCCTTTTAACTGATTTTAAATAAAAAAAAAATACAAAACCAGTTTTGTTTATTTTTGTAAATGTGCGTAAATTATATCTAGAATGTTATGAAAAATTTAAAAAATAAACAATAGATAGGGAGTTGCAATTAAAATAAGAAGCTTGGTATTGGTCACCTTAAATATTTTTTTTTTTAAACAAATGCGCATTTGATAATACATATCGATGTGTCCAAGCGTTTTCCAACACGCCATTATTTGTTCGTTATCGAATTTATTTTATTTGGCTGCTGTAAAATAATAATTAATCACACAAACAACTCAACAACACATTTCAGATAGCTGTCAAGAATCAAATTACACTCTCGAGATAATTTAACCTTTTAGGGCAAACAAATTAAATAATAATCAATATTAGTGAAAGACATTATATGGTCGATTATTGAAAAACAAAGATTTATTCAGTAATGCTACGCTATAAACCTTTCAACCCGTCCGTGCACACTTTGTCGTCTATTCAAATAGCGCAATATATAAAGACACATCTATGGCATAGCAAAATATTTTTAAAAATATAATAAATGTTTTTTATAAGAGTTGAATCTTCGCTGGTAAAAATGCCATATAATTAGATTTTTTTTTCAATCTACTCTATGCAGAATCGCTCTATTATTTTTTTAAATCTTTATAGTTTAAATAATAAATCTAGACACTTATAATGAATCTTGACATATCCTACTTTTTAAAACGTTTAGAATGTACATTAAAATATTTTTTTATTGAAACTTTTAAAATTATTGTTAAATTCCCACAGATATTAAATTATTTTAATGACTTGTTTTACAGTAAACGAATTATTTTTTTATCTGCAGATATTTACATCTATTAGAAAATGACCAACATAGACTTGTCAAACCACTTGGTTGATATAAAAATGAACTTGGAAAGAAATCCAATAGGTTATATAGCTTAAAGCGACTGCTCTTCATTTCGAATAAAATTATCGTCACATATATTGTTTTTTTAAATTACTGTCTTTTGAATGGCATATTACTTTCCGGGAACGATATATAGTATAACTAAAAAACAAACTGGCACTTATTTGATTTATAAACATAAATCATCCAGTGTTATGCCTCTAAATTATTTAAGTGTCTAGGCATATTGTAATAAAACACGTATTGGGAAATGATGAAGGTTGTACATTTTTTATTAGCTAATATAATGAGTATGGTGTTTAACAAATCATACAACAACCTTTTTCTAAAAGTTTGATTTATAACTTATTAGTAGACTATGTAAGGGATTGGTTTTGTTATTTTTGAATCTATTACTTAAAGTGACATTAATAATTTATACCAAAAACTGTTACTTTAATATTCAGCTAATGGTAAATCAACAACAGAAGACCCTACAGATATTCCTTACTTTGTAAATATATAGTGATCACTTAAAATGTGATGACTAAATCCATAAGGAGTACCTACAGCTAGATCAAATCGATATACAGATAAGTATGTGTGTCTTCTTTATATTTTTGTCTAAGATATATTTTTAAAGTGACAGCTTCCTTGGGCATGCCTATAATATAGAAACCAATATTGACATATATATGTTTAGGTTTTGTACAGGGAAAAAGGTAAAAGAATTAAGAAATAATTTTAAGATATTCCATACAACTTTACATTTGTTATGAGCTTATGAAATTTTACTATATAATGTTTATAAACTACCTAGTTTGTATATATTATTGTATAAAATAAACTTGTCCCTCATATTCTGGTAACCTTTGATGTATGCAATATACATTACGCAACAAAATTATCGAAACAAAATTTTTTACCAAAATTGTAGTACTTTTGAAATGCGTCTCCACTTATTTTTATATGATCAAAATGTTTTTTTGTTAAGTAGGTTATTAACTTTAATTTAAAGAAATAAAAATGCAAAAAAAATTGGAGTCCATCCTGCATAACTGGGACGTATTTTTCTTTAAAAATAACACGTACACCTTTATAATGTACACTGTAATTAAAAAAATTCAAAAAGAGGTTGACCTTAAAGGCCATCCTTGCAACTTCCCACTATTTTTAACCGTAAAGCTATAACTTTTTAACGCGTTATTCGATTTTGATGTTCAAGATGGCATTCAACGCAGTTTTTTGAGACCTTAAAACGTTACTAGAAGTGCAAAATCGATTAGTCAAAAAATTTCTAAGTTATTAAAAAAAAACACTTTTTTGAAATTTTTCGACAACGATATCTCACGAACGAATCAACCGATTTTAATTTGCAAAACGGCATTCAACGTGGTTTTTTAAGCTTGAGAGCTGTTCAGGTTATAAAATTGATCGATGTAATGGCCAAAAAGAATGCCCAAAAAACATCATTTTTACCAATTGTTTTTTTTCGGTTATTTTGAAATTTCTTGAAATCTACCGGTTTCAATCGGTTCAAACTTACAGGGAATCTAAGTTAGATGGAACTCTTTGGAACGCTTTTTATTTCATTTCCATCGGTCAAGCTGTTCAAAAGTTATAAGAGGTTTACATACATCCACACACACACACACACATCAACACATACATACAGACATACAGACACCCTCGTAAAAATACTCAGAAAAGGTTCCAAATACCTTAAAACGTTGAGATCCGATAAAAACTCGATTTTCGAAAAACGGGGTAAAGCCAATAACTTCCCGATTAAAAAAAAATAATTTTTTTAGCGAGAAGTGTAAAAACGATTATCTACGATGTTTTTGACTGACTTATGCCTTCTTTAAGATATTCATGCCAACATTAGTATAAAGACATAATTGGCCAATATATTATGTCACTTGCCGATACTTCTCATATCGTGTAAATGGTTTACTTTTGCAATTATTTCTGACTGTGCTTCACGTGAAATTGCAACAAGTCAAAGAAATCGCCAGTACAACGTTAATTTTCGGACGACCTCTATCCATAATAGCTACACTGGCTACTGGCGTATTTGTTTGTTGACACAATTTTTTTGTACAAGTTGTGTGAACGCCTTAGTGGATAACGGACAAAATATATTGGTGGAATTGCCAGGTACGCCAGCTTTGGTGTACTTTGCAAATACACCACTTCTGAAAATCCACGCTTTCCCGATGCGTACCACGAGAAGCTTGTTGGTCGGATTATACGCCTAAGACGACACGTGGGGTCCCAAATTTGAGAGATGATTTACATAATCCTCTCTTTTCATGGCCAAAATGAAATTTAAAATCTATTCAACAACCTTCTCTCGATAAGCTTCGTGTAATATTAATGTTGGCGGTATTCGTTAAAACACATACTTTTTTTTGAAAATTGCATAACTTGGTCAAAATCGATTTTGTTATTTTATTACTCGTAAGAAAGTGTACTTTATTATGATGTACGTGTTATTTTTGATAATAAATTTTAATAAACCAGGTTAATGTTTTAAATGAATATAATTGTTGGTCCTTGTTACAGCTAAGTTATGCGAAATGGAATTGAATATAATTAGCGTTTTCATTTCTGAAAATGACAAGTTATTACCAAATAAAAAAAAACATGCTGCTACAATAAACAATGATGGAGTTAGGAGAAGGTCGAGTAGCCCCGGCTGGCGGGTAGCCTTGGCCACAGTGAGTACCAAGATAAACATGGATAAACGCGTGTTCGAATAATATAAACAGTAGTGCGGTGAAAATTGAGCGGATATCATGTGCCAACGGTTTAAATTTTTGATGAAGATTTTTTCGTGTGCCAATTACTATTCAAAAGCAAATAAAATATATCAAATGTAATTACTTTATCATCACTTAGTATTAATTATGTGCGGGTATTATTGTAGTAAGTATGCCAGTTTAGATAATTTCGTTAGCGCAGTAGGTGTTTTTTCAAAAAAATAAAAATGAATTGAAGATCGAGATGACCGGGTACCCCCGGCCACACGTTTGCCGGGTAGCCTCGGCAACTCTTTGGGTGAAGAGTATAAGTGAATGTAACTTGTTTAAAAGTTTATTTTACATCAGAATGGGTACAATACGCTATGGTATGTATAAATAATATTTTTTAATTTTCAGGTCACTTGGAAATGCCGAAAATTAAGGGAAAAGTTGCAAGGGGTGATTGGGATGGAAATGTAACAAAACAGGCCATTTTATGCGTAAAAAAAACTATCGATTAGAGAAGCATCTGATAAATACGGATTACCCAGAAGCACCCTTTAGGACAGGCTGAAAACCATTAGTAGTAGACAAGAGATAAAATTACAAGCTAAACTGGAGAGATTCTATAACACATCTACAAAAAATTTACAATGGAGATAAAACTGAGGTTTCAACTGTCTATAGAAATAAAAAAAGTTATTTCTACAAAAGGCAGAGAGCCAGTTGTCAAGTTAACATCTAGTGAGAGAGGAAGAAATATTACACTAATGTTTGCAATGAGTGTAACTGGCCATTTTGTACCCCTTCTCCTATTTTTTCCCAGAAAAAGATGGATAAAAATGGCTGTTTAATGATTGGGGCACCACCCGAAAGCATTGTTTTTCCACACGAAACTGGTTGGATAAACTGCGAGATTTTTATACAGTGGTTAGAGAATTTCAAACAGCAAGCGCAGTCTTTAAAGAAACATCTTGTTTTTTTGATTTCAGACGATCATCGAAGTCACAAAGAGTTGGCAGTAATAAAGTATGTGCTTGCAAATAACAGCCATATGCTCAGCACATTACTACACTCCACTAATAAGTTGCAACCGCTCGACAGAGTATTTCTCAAGCCATTGAAATCTGCGTTTGCTTCAGCAAGTGCAGTGCGGATGAGAAGCAATCCTTGTGCAAGGATCACTGACTTTGAGATCGCTCCTTTAGTAAATTCAGCATTTTCTAAGACAGCTAGATTAAACATTGATCAAAGCGGATACAAATCATCAGGAATTTATCCCTTTAATCGAGATATCTTTACTGAATTGGATTTTTTGTCATCCTAAATAACAAACGTGGTAGAGGATCTAGTATTGGCTAAAAACTTACCATGCAATACCACTGCTACATCCCAGCTGCCAACTAGCCACCGCGACTAGCTGTATGCTCCAGTCACCATGCGTCCAACCAGCAATTAAATTTCCAACCAACAACCCGCTATTACAAATTCCTAGTTATCAATTAGCAGCAACCAACTGTCTGTTTCAGTCATCATGCATCCAACTATCAATGAAAATTTTAACCAAGAGTCCAGTGCTGCAAGATCCCAGCTACCAATTAGCTGCCGCGATAAGCTGTCTGCTCCAGTCACCACACATCCAAGCAGCAATGAAATTTCCAACTAACAATTCGCTATTACGACATCCCAGCCATCAATTAGCAGCAAACAGCTGTCTGCTTCAGTCATCATACATCCAACTAGCAATGAAAATTCTAACCAACAGTTCACTGCTGTAACATCTCAGCCATCAACTAGCCGCAGCCAGCAGTCAGCTTCAGCCATCAATGATTCATCCCAGCCTTCAAATAATCACCATCAACAGACAGATGTGAGTCTCAATACATCATATATCAGCTACTAAAACAGTTGTCGCTTCTATCTAATGCATCTAAAAAACGTCTTTAGACGCGTTCACAAAAAAGTCAATGAAGCGAAATTCTCACTTCTTTGCGATACAAAAACATATTGATAGAAAAAGCCAAAGATAAAAAAAAAGAAGACTGCAACTGCAAAAAGCGTAAAAAAGAATATTACAAAATCAACGACAACTGCGACGATTAAAAAGAAACCAGCACCAAAAAAAATAATCAAAACAAAACGAAGCGTTCAAAATTTGACAAGAGACGAAGAGATAGAGTGCATTATTTGTGGAAAACCTTGGATACAGTGCGCTAAAAGTAAAGACTGGAAGCACGAAGGATGTGTATACATCGATGGAGCATAATCTTACTATTATTGCGACTTGATTTAAACTTAGTTTGTGAAATTATTGGACTGTTATGTTAATTAAACTATTATAAATATTGTTACGAGCCAAGCCGGACCTGTCAGCGGTGTTAGGTGAAAGTAAGGTGTAAGGGGAATCTTCGACTCTTCGCAAACTGATGGATTAATCTCGAATTTAAGACTCTTTCGTGCCAGAAGGATTGGTGTGTGGGATCTGTGTAAATGTTTCTAGAAGGATTAATTTTAAATTTAAGGCCGCGTTGGACAGAGAAACGAAGTTGTTGTGATGGTAATAGTTGGTAATAAATAATAGTGGTAATTGTATTAGTTGGCGATAAATAAGAATTGTAATTTTAATAGCTAGCGATAAAGTACGATTGTTGTACGAGATATTTTAAAGGCGTTATTTATAAATTGTGACTGTATTCAAGTTGCGTAATTTAGTTTAAGAAATTGTTATTTATTTGTTAATAAAATTTTAAGTTTGTCTTCTGTTATCACTTATCCTAAACCCACGAAGGAAAAATTATAACAATATGTTTAGCTGTTTTGTCCGTGGCTACCCGACCATCCCCTACAGGCATTTAAAAAAGTACTGAAATTTTGTAGTAGTATTTATAATAGTTATTCTGTATAAGTAACTATTCATCCAGAAAAAAAAGTATATTCAGCTACCATATCCATTGTATAGTGCCTCATCGCAACAACAACGTAATTTTATTGTTAATATATTCTCAAAAAATATTGCTCCAACTCTTTCGGAGAAACAATCGTTATCCTTGACTGTCAAGCTAGCATACCATAGCTGTATCTCTAGAACCAAATAAACCATGAGCTTAGTTAAGGTAGCAAATTTTATTCTATAATAGTCTATCGACCCACTCCCAAAAACTACCCCAATATCCACAAACGTAAATCTCACCCTGCAACAGATTGAGAAAAACAGAGACTTCAACTAGAAGCCAATAAAACTAGATTTAATTGATTTTTTCGTGTTGAACACCTACAAAAATGACTTTATTAGTTGTATTTCGGTAACCAACAAAACTACGAGGTTCATAAAGGTGGTATAATTTATTGCTCTTGAATGGTACATCGACCAACTCCTACAAACTACTTTAACATCCCTTATTAAAAAAATAAATAAACAAATAAATAAATAAATAAATAAATAAATAAATAAATAAATAAATAAATAAATAAATAAATAAATAAATAAATATATATATATATATATATATATATATATATATATATATATATATATATATATATATATATATATATATATATACAAAGGAAATCAATGGGAAAGCAGCTGAATTAATAAAAGGCAAGAGTACTCTTTTTTTCAACGTCAGATATATTTCGGTATACTTTATACCATCTTCAGTGACAGCTAAAAGATTGATGAGTTGCAATTTGTGAAAATCTTAAAATAAAAACTTACAAAAGTTGAAAAAAAGAGTACTCTTGGCTTTTATTAATTCAGCTGCTTTCCCATTGATTTCCTTTGTATCTAACTGATCAGCTGTGATCAATAGTAAACATATATATATATATATATATATATATATATATATATATATATATATATATATATATATATATATATATATATATATATATATATAATATATAATTTCCGCACCACAATGTGCTTTTGAATTAGAAATTCTAAGCGTGCACGATTGTATCATTTTTTCATCTTTATATGTTATGATACTCTCAAAAAACGCTCCGTTCATTTTATTTATTTACCTTGCTTAAGGTTTATATCAGACGCAAAGCGACCACAACAGTACCATCTTTGGAGTAGAGATGGCGCTACTTGCGTTTGTATCTAGTCTATACCAGGGATGTCTCTTCATTAGTGACTGAAGAGACAAGCCTGTACTGTACTGATTAAGTCCAATATACAGCTTGGTTTTGCCCTGGTATTAGACTGATCAATATTTATATCTACGTCGCAGTATCCTGTGTCTAACCAGACACAAATCTAGCTAATTTATCTGGAATATACTGACAGCATGGCACGAGATACGTTTGTGTCTATCCGACCTGGTTGTTAAAGGTTTACATCAATTAACTTAAATTGCGACAATAAATGTCACTTAGGAATTATTGTCACTTTACCGTGGAAATACAGGAATAAGTTAAAAAATAATTAAAAAAACATATTATATTTGTCCGAACAGTAATTTTAAACCATTCCCGAATCCATTTAAACACATACAAATTATTTCATGAAATTCGGTCCAACCATTTAGAACGAATATAGTGACATACACACGTATTTTTTTTTATAAAAACCTTACCCTAACAATAAGCAACACATACATTTTGGCGATTCATTTTTATTTATATAGATTATGTATTTTATAACAATATTTTTTTGTTTCAGGTAAGTCAAATTTTACATTCAGCCAGCTAATGTATGTGAGTTTATTATTTTAGTGATAGTAAATGTACATTTTTCGTTTACCCATAAGCTATTAATTTATATAAAGACAAGTTCAAATATTAACAACTATAATTGTATTAGAATTATTAAGCATCGACTAGTTGAACATTTATAAACATTTTAATTGGATTTGGATTCATTTACAATTTCAAAGAGTTAGATAATCACACACTATTGAAAAGTTCGTCACTGTATATTGCAAATCGCTAAGCGTATGAAACTTAATCGCTGATGAATACGAATTTTGTTTACGAAATATCTGAAAAAGCTATCTCTTTTAAATAAAACCACCCATTGTGAATAAAAACTTCTAAGAAGATTAACATTCGTTACATAAAAAATCTTTTTAAATTTAGAAATTGAAGAAAAACGAAATTACTTTAAAAGAAATCCAAAAAAAATACATCCGACCGGATTTAAACCTGCGATCAGTAACGTCTTTAACCAATAAGCGACAGTTGTTTTAGTGGTTAAATAGCGTTGAATTTTGCTACTTCTCCTTAATGACATTTTTCGGTTGTTTAACATTTTAATAAAAAAAAAAAAATAATAAGAGATGTCTCAGGTAGTTTACTAAAAATCTATGGGTTCGGTATTAAAAATATAAGACAAGGCACAAAGAAGTCAGTTTTTAATAGTCGATTTGACAAATAATCTTTCCCCTTATTAACGTCATATATATCCTTAAGCGTATATACACACGAACCACTAGTGTCCGACACCGGTGGCGACCACCGGTCGGGCGAGTCTTTACACATGAATCCACTTGTGTCCGACACCGGTGGTTGCCACCGGGGACGCATCAGCCGGGTATACAAGATTTTTCTTCAATAGCAGTTACAAAATCCTCAGTATTGCATTCAAAATGTTTCTCCATAATAAACGATCCAACAATTTCAAGATATAGACACTAAAAGTGGTTGGTGTGTACACCTTTATTAAAAACAACGTACTGCTAAAAATAAAATATAGGAAAGTGGCACGGCCGGTGGCGAGGGTAGGACACGAGCGTAGCGGCAGTCGAGCAGTTAAAAGTGGAGTGGTCCGCAAAGTGGCTCGTCTGTGATCGTAGATTTAAAACAATGCATTGCTATCAGTGGTCGCCACCTGTGTCGGACACTGGTGGTTCGTGTGTATATACGCTTAGATATGAATAAAAACTTTTCATCACTCCGTGCGGAAAGCACTGCTTTCGATTATGCTGGACCGTGCGGAAAGCAATTCTTTCTGCAACGTTACGAAATATAAAACTTTGCATCACTCCGTGCGGAAAGCTCTGTTTCGACCATGCAGGACCGTGCGGAAAGCAATGAATGTCCGAAACAGAGTTGATAAGTGTTTCAAAAATAAATGAGATAGAAAGTGATTTAGGAGAAATTAAGGATGAATTTTCTAATAGTTTTGCATCTGATAACCACGATAAAATCAATCAAACTTTTTATTACTAAATAAAGATTTTGTTGATTCTCAATTATTATCTAATATATTTAAGGTAAATAAAAATAGGTCTATAGAATTAAGCAACCGTTCAAGTATTATATTTAACGTATTTAACAAAGATTCATAAAGTAATTTTGTAATAAAAAAGTGTTTTTTTAATAAAAATGTTATAATTTCTTAACTCTAAAAATTTTTGTTTTAATGGGGGGGATCCACCTCCTCCAACCCTTCTTCAGCGCCTTCGCGGTGCAGGTGGATCAGACCTAATACTACTTTTATTACTTTCTTTTCTTTTAATTTAGACAAATTCAAGAGCTTTTCTCACGGAGTGATGAAAAATAGAATACGCAACTCGTGCGGTGCGCAGGTAATCCCATCACTCGTGCTTTTTATCTTGTTCGCCTTTGGCTCACGCGAAAACGCACTCGTGATGGGATCACCTGCTTTCCGCACTCGTTACGTAATGTACTATTGACTAACTACTAACGCATCTGTAGCTAAAGTGGTTATAGGCACTACTGGCTATAAGTATATATCGCAAGTTCAAGTCTTGGATGATGGGACAAGTTTTCTATTTCTCCTTTAAGCCATTTTTTGTTTTTCTAATTTCTAAATTTTAAAAATGTTATGAGAGATGTATCAAATAAATAGGATATATAAAACAGAAATCTCCTATTTTTAAATAAAACAAACTTATTAAAATTATATATGACACACGCGTCAGGTAAAATAGCGAAAAGTTTTAGTGCAGGTTATTCAGAATACAGAACGACCAGTTATTAAACTATTACACCAAATTGTATTTAAAACGTCGGCTAACAATTTTGTGGCCAATGTAGTTAATGAAATATTTTCGAATTTATGGTATTATATTTTGAAACTGAACGGATATTATATTTTACTATATCCACAATACTATATTCTGATGCTTGGATTTTATAATGCAATAATGAGCTTATAAATAGAGTAACATCAGCACATTTTAAATTTGTTTTTAAACCAATAAAGTATTTCTATGTTATTATATCATTTTTTTTTATTATTATTTTTAGAATCATTTAAAAATTAACTATTTTTCAAACTATTTAGACAATTGTTACCCAGTGTAGACAGTGGTCACTTTTTACCGTTTAAATTTAATTTTTATAGTAAACCCATAAAGTCCAAATAATCTAACATTAATTGTATATTAATTAATTTATAAATTGTTTTAAATAATTGCTACTTATTAGTTAAATTTTTGTTTTTGGCAATGACCATTCATTGTGTTTTCTTTATGTCTATTTTTAGATCCATTTGTTATAGTCCGTCACTGAATGTAGCAGTGCCTGCAAATCACACCTGTTCGTTGCTAGCAGAATTGTATCATTAGCGTGTCTTAGTTTTTTGATAACTATTCCATTGGCACTAATACCCTCGGTTTTGTCTTTTACTACTTCTCTGAAGATCTTTTCTGCATACAAATAAAACAACACCTATCATATTAGGAATTTCCTTAGATTTCTGATTGCTAATTCTAAAGTCAGCTGTCTGATATTAGTATAAGTCGCCTATTATCCGAATGCCCCGTCCATCCAGGCCTATGTCTTTTAGTATAGTTATTAACGTATCGTGTTAAACATTGTCAAATGCCTTCTTATAGTCGACAAAGCAAGCATATATACATTAACATTCTCGTTCCGACATTTCTGTATATGAACCTGAATACTAAACAACACCTCTTTGGTACCGAAACCACTGTTAAAACCAAACTAAGACTTGCCTAGGTTTTCTTCACCTTATTCTTGAATGAACAATTTTTAGGAACAATTTGAGTACATGGCTCATTAAACTAATTGTTTTATATTTTTTGCAATACTGGCTGTTGTCTTTTTTTGGTATTTCGACAAAAGTTAATTTAAGCCAGTCTTTCGGTCTTATATATACTATATATATACTGTTAAGCGAATTTTACAGAAGTGCGATAGGTCTATCCTTTTTCCAGAATTTTCAAAACCTCTATATGTATTCCATCTGGTCCTTGCGACCTTCCATTGTTTACACCAGCCAAGGCACGTAAGAGTTCTTCTTTACTGGTATCTAATTATATTATATCGTGTAAGACGTTTCTAGTACCTATAGATATTTTCAATATATCTGTTGTATTCCTGCAGTTATTTTTCTGTTTTATTAGAATCTACTCATTAATAAGGATGTTCTTATTATTTATATTGAATCAGTTGTGTTTGGCTTCTAACTGTTCTATTTCTCTGAATTGTCTCGTAAGCAATTCTTCTTTTACGTGCCTAATCCCATTTCTGATTTCTTTCTGGGTATCTTTGTATTTGGTAGGGTCTTTACTTTTACATGATCTGCAAATTTTCATTAATTTTAAGATGTCGTCGGTCATCTAATTTTTTTGGTTGGTGTTATTAATTTTCAGCTTTTTGGCGACATGGAACGAGTGTTTACAAAAGTGATCCTACTGTTCTTGTCTATACATATATGGTTTTTATCGTGACTCTCAAAAGGCCAAAGTACTGAGAGGTTTTTTTAAGTTAAATACTTATAAAAACTATTGTCTGCATAAGATTTATTGATAATATATACTTATAAACCAATTGTTCTAATTATTTTATTATTAAAAACCATAGGATTTTGAAGGTTTATTGGCGTAACCATCTATTAAAAAATAATTTATTTGTGATTCTTGCAAAAAGGTTTCACTTTAAGTTGGGTCTGGCAGTGCTGAATATGTGATAAAAATTTTAAAGAGATTCGTTAAATTGTTTAAATTTTATTTTAATTGTTTATCCCAGAAAGCTATTTTTTGCAATTAAATAAATTGTGATGTTAAGTGTGAGCATGAGAGCATGCCACGAATTTGGTCCTGAAAAAAATGTAAATCATGCAAAAAAAAAGTTAATAACTTTTATCTTAGTTGTGCAAATCACGCTAAAGTTGTTAATAAAACCGGAAAAGTTGTGTGTTGCGAAAATCTTGATAAAATTGAGGTAAGCACACTAAAGCCTAAAAAAAACTTGAAAAACAGTGCAAATTGCTAAGATATGGATGAATTAAAATTAGAAATGTTATCAGGGAGTCAACTCAGCAATACTTTAAGCACTGTAGAAACTAAACTTGAAAAAAAATTGACAAACCTTAAAGAGTCAGTTCAATTTATGTCTACTTACTTTGACAAACAAAAAGCAAAATTTGACGAACTGCTAGGGGAATTTAAAGAGATTCGTAAGAAAAATTTTGCATTAAAAAAGCAAGTTCAGATGCTTGAAAACAAAGTAGATGAAATAGAAGTGAAGGAACCGGCGAACAACTTGCTGGTTGTCGGAGTTCCTAAGCAATCTGATCCAGATATAGGGAAGGTGATTAATATGATCTTGTCAGCAATGAACGTGCCCATAAACCATAATAACATTAAAGAGAGTTTCACATTAAATAATGAAGTTAATACACCTATTCTTGTGAAATTCAATCGTCTGCACAACAAGCAGGAAGTTATAAAATAAACTCTTAATAAATGCGACGGTCTGGACAGAAAAATATATTTAAATAAGGACTTCTTATTAAAAACAATTTTACAAAAAAATATATTTTTTTTTTATTTAGCCGCATTTATCTTAAGAACAGCTAGATGGATTTTAATGTTGTTTTATTCATACGTTTCACACTACTATCGGATGTAGTACGTAGGTATATCAAATAACCATTATTTATTATGACAACGATATTTTATTATATATTTATGCATTACATTTAAAAAATGTTTTAAATACATAGTTTAAGTTATGTTTAAGAAGCTATTTAGGTTGTGACTGTTAAAAGAGATTTACACAATATTAAGAATTAATTGTAATTTGGAAGTTAACCATGTCTATACAATCAGGTCTAAAATCTTGCTTATTTTAAATTTTAAACAGCAAATGTGAAAGTAAAATGGCATTACTTAGTCTTAATTAATTACAATTCAACTCCTTCCCACAAATGAATAAAATTTAAACACAATTGTCCTCTTTGGACTAACAGTGTGCTTAAGACCGGAGCTTTAAACCCCTACTAAAATCTTGCATTGCTAAATTAGACAATTTGAACAATATGGTTTTCATAAATGTCGCAAGGGTATGTTTGTGTTTCTATGCAGATTCTGATAACCTTGAAATGCGGACATTCAATGTAGAATGCAGATTGTTCTAATTTAATTTTCCATTTATAGGCTATTTATTGAAGTTCAATATTTTTTATTATTAAAGTTCAATTATTTCTTATATACGTCCATCAGTATAAAATAAAATATAATAGAATTGTAAATAATAATTTAAGGTCCTGAAACTGGTGTAATTTAGAAGTTTAATGTTTAATAAGAAATTTTCGAGATTTTACTTAATAGTAAGAAATCCAAATACGCAAAGAAGTTACAAAAATATCCAAAATAATACTCTGCACAAAACAAGCAAGATACTGCTACGAATCATCACAAAATTTCTTACAGGACATGCACTGGTAAAACAATAACTGCAATCTAAAATAGTTTATGTTACAGGAAATTTAAAACAGTTTTACACATACTGTGCCATTGCGAAGTACTAGATTACAGCCAATTTTTAAATACTTTAGAGTGACTTCGCCGTAATAAGGATACTTGATTCAAAGTTTCGTCCTAATGCATCAACTTACTTAAAAATTTTACAGTAGGTAGGGAATAACTCATAAAAAATCTATTTTATGCCAAAATATGTTATCTTGGGAGTGGTTTACACCCCTTCTCGAAGGTAGATTTTTTGTGGTCAAAACAACCCCGGAAGTATTTAGAGGACCTGATTTTAAGCCAAAAATAAATTATAATTTTTTTTTTGAAAACTCAATTTCTTTTTAATTATTCGTGATTAAAAACTTGCCATTTTCATTGATAAATGACAACTTTTTGGACGTTTTTTTGGGTATAACTTAAAAATTATACATCTAACAAAAAGAGTGTGAGAAACATAATAATTGTATCTCATAAAAAAAGAGATTCGTTATTTTAGAAATCTTCTAGTTGCAATACAAAGTCAAACATGATAGGTGAAATAATTTTTTTTGTGAATGGTGGAATCCGTGCATTCAACTTGAAAAAAATAATCAAGACTTTCAATTTAAAGGTAAGTGAAATCGACGCCTAAGGATAGAAATTAGACGTTATATCCTATTTTTGCTCTTATTGACTGGCGTAACCGGCGTAGGTTACCCATGCTCTAAATATATACAATTTAGTATTGGTACCGAAACCTGCAGTGGATATTATAAATCAATAAATCAGTAAAATACTTTAGCTTTATTATTCTTCAAAGTTATGTGAGACTGCTACAAAAACAAAAAATGCAGAAAGAACACAATGTCTACCTGCAATTATCTTAAACATCACTATGGTTCATAGGTGTTTAACTGAAGGAACTATAAAAAAATATTAATTTGATCAACATTATGGTCTTAAGTGTTTGACTAGAGAAATAAGAAAAGATAAAGAACATTTTGAACATCACTATGGATCTTGAATGATTGACTAGATAATAATAAAAGATAAACATCATCTTGATAACCATTACGGTTCTTGAGTGTTTGACTAGAAAACTAATAAAATATACAGATTATTTTGAACATCACTGTGCTTCGTGTTTTACTAGAGGAATATAAAAGATGAAGAATCTCTTGATCATCATTATGGTTCTTGATTGTTTGATTACAGAAATTATAAAAGATAAACTTCCCTATGGTTCTTGAGTGTTTGACTAAAGGAATGATAAAAGATAAAGAATGTTATATCGATGATACATAAACAAATCACTTTTAATATAGCTGTTTTAGGTATTCCTTAATATCAAAATTCATTATTGTGTGTGTACATTTATTAGAATTACTTCTTGATATGGATATTAACCATCATAACCATCATATTTTCTACAACAATATGATTAAAGGGACCGTAATGAATATTTTATTATTCAATATTCAATTATTATTATTACGTTACGTTTATATGCTGACATAAAATCGATTTATGTTATAGTGAATATACCTAATGCTATGTAGAAAAATGGTTACCGACAGAACATTTTCAACAAGTTTCATGTATTAATACCTGTACCGACGCTTGTTTATAATTTATAGTTTGTTCCATTATCTTTTTTAATCTTGGTTTATCTAATTTTATTTATTTATGATAAAAGCTTAATTATTTTTATTGGATAAATATTTTTGATGTGAAACATCTATAGCCGCACGTGAATCAGATTTCTCGCGTGGCGACGGTGACGTATGATTCGTATGACGTAAAAAACCTAACGCATCGATAATATATAATAAAGAGATGTACTGATACCTTATATGAAATTGGTCTCATGTTTTGAGCGACGCCGACGGTGGCGCGCCAACAATAGGGGGAAGAAGCTCATCGATTCAAAAATTTGGCGGGACAGGGTATGAATTGTTTCATAAAAACCTAACTCGATTCCGCCTACTATCTATTCTATATATATAAAAATGTTTGTTTGTATAGGCAACATAATATACCTACATATTTTGCTGACCTGTAAAATTGACAGCTTGTTAATTAAAATAGATTGTTGGTGAATGTTCCCTGTAAAATTTGTGTATAAAGTGTTTGTTTTAAATATGAATAAACAAAGTGTTAATAAAGAAAGTGATGAAAAAATATTGAATAAAAATGAGTGAGTACCTACCTACCTACTCTATATACATTAGGGTGTCCGTTATTTCCCAACTTTGGTTTTGTTCTCCAAACACCCATCAAATTTTTAGATTATGACCTAACAAAAATTATCAGACCCAAACCAGCCCTTAATATTCACATTAACCCGTGCCTAAATCATAATACATTTCCCATTTAAATACCGTTTAAAAGTTATTCAACGATAAAGTTGTATTCATAGTTAAATTCATCATTTTCTTATTTTTTATTTACTATCGCTTTTTGTTTGTACTAAAATTGTGAAGTAACTACAATTATATTAATATAGTAACGTACCTACTTCTATATAAATTTGTGTTTTAATAATTTCCTTTTTTAAGATTATTGAATTTAAGGTAATTAAATAAAAAGCTAAACGAAATCACGTTTTAAATTTATTTTTGTTCTGTAATCTATCGACATCTGTTAGCAATCTGAGAAAACGTACAATAAATATTGTGATACTATTATTTATAAGCGATAATATACTTTATATTGTATCCAAATTTTGTATTTGTTAATTTTATTACCTATATATATGTATTTAGTTTGATATAAATAAAAATTATAGTGAAAATTACAAAAAAAAAATCGTGAATTTAACTCTGATGCAAAATGTATTGCAAATTTCCTACCAGAAATAGATATTTAATTATTTTTAGCTACATTTGTTTCAGTAAAAAAGTTAACGACAAAAAGTGCAAAAATGCCATGTTATTTAAATTGGCAATGTCTTATGATTTAGGCACGGGTTAATGTCAATGTTTCACATCTGCCAGGCGTCCCGTGACGGCTCACATTTTTTTTTGTACTACTAACGCTTAATTTCTATTTCCTTCAATGAGATGATGTTCTACTTTGAAACGAGATCCGTTAAAGAATTTTTATTATGGAGAACTATGCAGATGGATGGAAAAGCATTAATACTAAAATGAATTTTAGATATTTCTATATTTCATGCTACTGCAATTTTTTTAGTAAAGAAATTAGCAAATATTTTAGAATTAAATAGATAATAATATGAATTTATTTATCAGTAGTATAGTTAATAAATATGTATTGTTTCAAAATCGTACGTAGTGTTTACCGACGACTGGTTATCACTTTCATTGTATGGTTTTAATCTCTACAAGTTTGGGTTTTATTTTTTCTTGGATTCTCCGAGAATTATGACCTTTTGAAAAATTTCTGTTATTCACTGGTTTTATAATGTTTTTCTATATTAATATTTTTTCGAGTGATCACAATCTAAAAGTGTAAGTTGATGACAGTGTAAGGGTGTAAAAGAAAAGTTATCGGTTTTTAAAATAAAGCTGCTCAGCAAATGATTTTAAATAATTTTAAAACGTCTCGATCCACCGTATATATTCCGGGAAAAACGCGAATTAATTGCGGTTCTTCACATGCATCATTCACAACCAGTATGAGAAAAAGAAACAATTATTGAAAAATTTACGTACAAAAACATTCAAAAAAGAATATGGAAATGACTGATTTACACTTTATTTTTTAATTTATACTTAAATAAGTTTTTATTCTGCTATTCAATAAATAAATAAATCAATTGAAACCCTTCAACTATAAAACTTAATAAAATGTAGTTTTTTATTGGGTTTACGACCAAAAAAAACATCTAAGCTTTTATGTCAAATAACAGAAACGAACAGTAAATACCTGTTGGTATATTATAAATCCTATTACGGCCCTGAGCTTTAAAATGTCGACTTAGGTAGCTATTAAGATTAGTCAGTCCGCACGAACTTGGAACGAATAATACGTAGAGTATAGGAAAACAATTGTTTTATAGTTAAAAATTAAACAAACTAGCAACTCAACAAAAAAATAGTGACTAACCAATACTTTTATCATTTCTGAGTTACAATATATTAATTGAGGAGCAGCTTTTTATATCTATTCCATCAGATATACAGTTTATTATCATATCAACAGAAAGTAAAACATGCAGACACAATAACTACACAAATGTAATACTTTAAAAAGTACTTTCGCTGCTTATGCTTGTGAACTCAGTCTTCACAAACAAATTAAATTTATACTGAGTTAGCAAAAGCGAAAGAATAATGTTTATAATATAATATTATATTATAATATACTTATACATAATCACGAAGCTACTGAGATTCAGGACTACTACACTACTAAAGTGGAAGTTATGAAAGAAGATCCTATTTACTGCTATACTTATTAGATACCGGTGCACCAAAAGAATTATGTTGTGAAAATAAGTAAGCTGATAAAGTTTTTAGCTAAAAAGTTCGTAGTTGCTGTTACTATAAATAAATCCAATCATATTTTGAACAATTTAATTAATACGTATATAAATATAACAGCTTTTTGACTGGCTGGAAAGAAATTTAACACTTATGAAAAGGCCAAAACTAAGGCCTATTTTAAATTCAAAGGAAAATCTATAACTGGCCTTTTACTCTCGAAGGGAATCAAATGTTACCAAAAAAATTGTTTCTCCATATGATCCTACTAACTTTAAGCTTAAATGTTACTTTTTAACAGATAATCAGCTACTCAATAATACAACAAACTGATGCTTATATTTGACAACAATTTAGGGTTTAATTATACCCGCATCAAAATATTTTGTATCATCAGTGTTATATTTTAAAGTTCCAGCAAAGTAAATTAGTTATTCTTGTCATGGGTTGCAAGAGTACTTTTTAAAAGGAGTATCATAGTCAAATCTTTTCCTGATGCATCTTTTTTTATTATTCTTCTAATGGGTTCCATGAGTCGTTATCGAAAATACTACTATAGTCAAATCGTTTTTATTTAAGTTTCTCCTGATGTTCCATTATTTGTTTTGTTATTTTAAGTAATTTCTGTGAACATGTATCTTATTCTGTGTCTTGTTCTAGTTATTTCTCATTGTACATCTGGTGAAATTTTATTTGTTGTGATCTCAAGGAAGGTTTGTTTGCGCCATATTTTTTTGTCAATTTATTTTATTATATTTTTTTTTAACAATTTTTCTAGTTCTGGATCCAAGTAATATCTCTTAGGTTATTTTTTAATGATTTCTATCTTTTTTAAAGACGTCCAAGTTACATGCGTTTCAGGTTCTTTCTTTAAATTCTTTGGATACCTTAAGCGACGGAAAGCTCTTTATTATTATAGTAGGTATAGTTTTTTATTTGTTTTTTTTTAACAAGAACGTTTTAGACTATAAGAAACAATAATTGCTAGTATTTTCATTTCTTACATTTATATATTAAATCTTTATACATATGTTTGTTTTAATTTTAATTAAATAACAAGAAGTTTCTGCTGTGCTTAAGCAAATAAACAGCATAAATTTAAATTTTTTTCTTATATAAAAAAGTGAATAATAAACTTAACCGTTACAAAAACTTAATTGGGAGCAATGTTCTCCAAGAAATGTGATTCTTTATTGTTCTCCATGTTTTCGTATTCATCCTTAAGTAACTCAATTTTCTAAAGGATAACATAAAGACCATTCTGAGATTTATATGCATTTCAAGTATAAATGTGCTCGAGGATATTTTGTAATTTGCTAGGAATAAAAAGATTTCGACAAAAAATGTCTAGACGTTCCAGTTTAATAAAAAAAAATACAATAATATTTTCAAGAAGATTGATTTACATAGATTAACTGAAATAAGCTATTGATATCAAGTATCCTTATAACTGCATAATAAATCAAAATCATCCCAATCTCTTACAAGTGGCATTATCCTTTACCGAGCGAAGCTCAGCTACTTAAATGGGTTTATCGAGCATTTAACAAAAATATCTGGGTAAATGAAAAAAATTAAAACCTTAAAGTTTGCGGTTATTAATTAAAAATTTAAAAGTAAAATATTTGTGTTATAAAATATGCAAAATCCATAAAATTCTTCGGCTATGTTGGTCAACGTCGGTTGTTTTGAAAGCGACACCTATTAACCGGTAAAGGATTTGAAATTTATATGTTATTTTAATATTTCATCTTCCATTTGAATACACAAAAACTCTATCATAATGTATCAATTTATTCTTTGTTTACAAGCCATTTAAAGTTTATGTATTTTGTTAGAATGAAAAAAAAACGAATATTGTGCAGTGATAAAAATCTTTTAGAAGGTTATTTGCAACAAAAAGGAAATAAATTTCTTCATTTTCAACTGTGCATCAATGGCTTTTAAAATTTAAACGTTGTCGTACAAGCATCGAATCCAAACCACGTAGTGGATTTTCAAAAATTACAACAACATCTTAAATCATTGAGCAAATCTATGATATTGTTTTTAAAGGTCTAACTTTAGCTAAGCATGAATTGCATGTCATATGGATGGGTACTCTATATTTTACGTGAAGAATTTCATATGAAAAATCTGTTCGAAAACAAATTTTACTGCGTAATTTAGAGCGTTTTAAGCAAAAATAAACCCAATTTTGTGCATTGTTTTATAACTATGAATAAGTTTTGAATCTACCATCACGATCCTAAACCTAATCTGGTTCTGGAAATTTGGGGAGGGGCGAGCTAGTGCTCAGCCAGCACTAAGGCCACATATGACTCATTGCGCATCCTCCCGTGTGTAGGGATATCCTCACCTGCGGCTGTCACTAGGCCTAGTGATTTAAAATAGGTGATGAGGCTCCCGAGGGGGATCTCCCTGACATCGGCTGGTGTAAGCCAGTAGGAACTCGCCCAACACGGATCTTCTGATTTCAGAAAAAGCAGAGCAGTCATACAGTATATGTTCTACTGATTCCTCTTTTTGTTCGCAGCTTTTGCATAGCGGCGATTCTGTTAATTTCATCCTAAAGAGATGTTTTCGCAATTGGCAGTGACCTGTTAAGATTCCCACAGCTGTTCGGAGATTGTGTCTGGTCAATGCCTTAAATTTTTCTGCTGTTTCCTCGCCAGGATGAGGTAATAACTCTCTGGATCCTAAACAAAAACATTTACTGGACAGAAGTTGGTTCTTCAGCTCGAAAACAGATGAAGACAGAACGATCGGCATAAAAGGTTATGAAATCAGTTAATTGGTATGCATAAGGTTTGTTGATTGATTATTCTGAAAAAGGTAAACTTTATTGCAACTTTTTGGACCGGTTGGATAAAAACATCGTAAAAAAACACCCGGTTTTTAGAAGAAAACCAACATTTTTCATTAAGACCATGCACGTATTCACAAGTTTGATGACGATGGCAAAATTTGACGAATTAAAGTCCGAATTGCTTAAACACTCATTGTATTCCCCAGATTTGGCCTCCTTCGACTATTATCTCTTAGAAATTTGAAACAATTTCTTTGTGGAAAGCGTTTTTCTTTGAATGGTGATGCTATTGCAGCAGTGGAACAATATTTTGCAGAGCTTTTGGAAAATTATTCCAAAGATCATTTAAAATTACTGGAGGATAATTGGAATAAGTATATTCAAGCTAAAGGAGATTATATTAAATATTTTTTTTTAATTTACATCCTTTCATTTTACCAACCTGTATCATTTTTAAATTTATAAAAGATTTTTAAAACCAAAATATTTGTTTTGATTATCTATTAACAAGACAAATAACACTTTTACAACAAAACGTAATTTATAGAAAATGTTAAATGACAATGTGAGATTTCACATATTCACACCAACGCAACGTTGCCCTAGGTATCTCTTTGAAATCGTAGACACACATTTTGACAGTTAAATAATTTTGATTAGTTGAATAAGTAGTAGGAGGATTTTATAAATTTAAATATGTTAAATAATAAAAACAAATTCTTAGGTGTACATTGTTGTTCTTATACATATGCCGATACAGCTCCTTTAATTACTATTAAAAAAGTTTATTCGATATTCTAGTTTTTTCGATAAAATTATACAGGATTATGCAATTGATTTTTTTAAAGTTTACTTTGCAATATCTGACAAACCGATATTTTAATAACAGGTCATAAATATAGAAGTATTTGCGTCTAGGATATTATATGTATAAAAGGATCTTTAAAATGAAATTTAAAAGTAATAAATTGATTACATCATATTTGGCTGGAAAATCACAACCAGATGTTGTTAGCATGCTGAAATTAAAAAAAAAAACTAACATGTTCCTGTATTGAACGCAAAAAATGGTATTGGAAGATTAACAAAAGCTATATTAGTAGACAAAATAAAAACGACAGCTATATGTCACCTGAAATGATTTTGAAAACAAGTAAATGTAAAGAGATCCACGTAATAGTGGTCAAAGAGCTAAAAGTATCGCAGTGATTAAAACTGAAAAATGAGTTCGTTGTCAAGTTATGCAAGTTTTAAAACGCACTGATTTTACAAAACAACAGAAAAAAAATTGGCTAAACAGGGGAAAGAAGAATAAATTCGACTATATTTTTTCGGTTTAAGCAGTTCTTTAAGAATAATTATGTTTTCCTGACCAAACGCACATCCAAAAATCTGAGTCATCAAACGGTCACCCAAAGTAAGCAACCATCAGAGGAGATGGTTTGGGCAAGAGTACCCACAGACGGGCGCTCCTTAATCATTTTCATAGACTTTGGTGTTAAAATAAATACAACTTATTAACCTAAAATGGTGTGGACGCTGGCTTATAGACTCGTGGGCACACCATTACCAAATTCAAAAACTAAGCAAAAACGTTAAAATTTTTTATATACGTTTCATCTCGTCGACATTTTGGTATTAAAAAATGCCAAATGCAAATTCGACGGACTTTTCTATATTATCCATTTTAAATGCCAGAATGGTGGCGCTCAAGAAATCGATCACATTCGGGCAGCATGCAATTAGTTTATTGTCCGTTTGAAGGCCACTGTCAAAGCAAAAGATAGCTCTATCGTGTTATAAGGACCGAATTCAAAAGTTTTTTTTTATAATTTTTACCCATTTTAGTTATTTAAACCAATAAAAATATTCAATAGCTAACAGTTTCATCGCCCAACCATGACATACAAATTACTAATTTTAACTATAAAACTACAATTAAGTTAATACAATTTATTTAAATTATAATTAAATATATGTTTCCAATTTAAGCGTATATTCTACGAACGTGTCTGTTAAAAAATCTTGATACTCAGACGTGACCAGCGGACTTATCCGAACATCGTCTTTTATATCTTGATTACTAAAGCTGAATGACGGGTTTTATCTTGAAATATGAAAAATATTAATCTCAGCAAAAATAAGACGCGAAACGGTAAAGATTTCAAAATGAAAACGATTTTATTTTGCATGATAATGTTGCTTTCTGTACCGTTGTGAATAAGGTTAATCTATTCTCTGCTGTTCGAGCAATTAGCATTGTGGCAGCTGACGGTAATTAAAAGGTTAATTAAGTAAGAGATGTAAATACGAACAAAAAAAACAAACGGTAATTAAAAGCTACCTGGGGATCAATCAGACGTATTAATTGGGTAAGATGGATTGTTACTAAAGTCTAAATATGAAATTTTATTACAATTAATATCCTACTGTTTAATTGATAATCATTATGAATAGTCCCGGTAACAAAGATAATAGGCAAGTGGTTCACCCCCAAAAAGACGCAATTCACTGACAATTTTTTTACAGTTTTTTGTTAAAAAACTAATGAATAGAACTTTTGTTTCTTTAATAGATACTATTTTTCTTTAATAGATACTATGTTTCTTTAATATTTACCATTTTTCTAAATGCAAATATATTTAAAATATTTTTAAATAGTAATTAGTGTTTAAGGAAAATTTATTATTGACAATACACTTCTACCAAAAAATTAATGCAGTGAATAATTTTAGACTGTGCGATTTCTCAAAGATCAGGAAAAAAGAATAACTTTTTGTCTCTCTGGACAAAATATTAAAAAAGTTACTAAGGTTGAAACTATATACCAATAAGCATTCTCGATTACTTCCAATCAAGAAGTTGATTTATCTATAATATTAAGTGTATGTTTAACTGGTATACCATGTCCTTATTTGAAAAATGGTGAATCAAGAGAAAAAAAAATTATTTTAGGCATATATCAGAGGATAAAGTTAAGAATAAAATTAAGTATACATTACCTTAATCAGAAAAATATACAGTATTGATAGTTTTTACTGAATTTAAAAAAAAAGTACTTGATAAGGATAATTAAATTAATTGTAACGGAAAAACTCAATAAAGAAAGGACCTTTACTTTAAAGACTGTTTTTAGGTATTTTGGCCAGGAACTCTTTCTGTCAAAGATCGAGGGTTTTATCGTCGTTTGTACTCCTCGTCGTGTTGTCATCACGCAAGTTGGCCACTAGCAGATTTTGCTCGTCTCGATGAGTGCACATTTCGGAGCGCAGATGCGATATTAGCTGGGAAAAGAAACTGGTAGGGTAGACATCGGTTGTGATAGCCGGGACAGTTGTTGCGTCTGTTCTTCTTGTTGGCTGGACATTCTTTTTGATAGCTCCTCTTGCTGGTTCATCATTCGTTGTGATAGCTAACACATATCTTTGCTGGCTCCTTATCTAACTGGACAACTGAGACAGTTGTTGCGTCTGTTCCTCCTGCTGGCTCGTCATTCGTTGCGACAGCTAGGCAAGGTGTTGTGCATGTTCTTCTTTGTGGCTCGTCATTTGTTGCGACATCTGGGACATATCTTCGCGCTGTTTTCTTATCTGACTGGACAACTGGGACAGTTGTTGTGCTAGTTCAGAATTTGCTTTTTGAACCGGGTCTTCGAACTCCACAGCATCCGGATCCAAATTATTACTCACGTAGTGTTCACGAAGCCTACTAAATAATGCTGATTTGCACCTAGTAGTTTTTAACACTATTCTTCGAGCTCTTTCCTAAACTTAGCTACCAATAGTTTATTTATCTTCTTTCCAGGCATTTCTTGTATCTTCGCCCCACACCTGACCAATTTGAAACCAATTTGAAACAGTTATGGGGACTTTAACACAATTTATATAAGGAGGAAGTGAGTAAGTGTCATATCTGACATGGGTTACATAGTCAGGGAGCAAAGAGGGGTTCCGTGGCCGATTGAGGTCCTTACAAGCAGCAAAGTTTTTTAAATGTATTTTGACTCGCTGAATCCGAATATTCAACCTGCCTTTTGACCAGTTGCCTTAGAAATTTGTTATTAACAATTTAATTGTTTAAATAATTATAACTCACAAACTAATTAAAATACTTTTTTTTTCTAAATTGTTTTTTGTTCCTTATAAAAAACCAACAAAATGAGCTTTGAAAAATTGAAATCGGTTAATTAGAAGCCGAGATACTGTAAATATAGTGCAAAAACATTGCAAAATAACGAATCAGGCTTGCGCGGCCTCTTTTTTTTACTTATATCTCGGCTTCTAATGAACCGATTTTAATTTTTCACAGCTTATTTTAAAGGGAATGAAAGTGGCTTCTAGTTTTTTTACTTTGTAAAAAAAAATTGTTACTACCAATTATATGTATACGAATTTAAAGACAAAAATTTTGGGAGATATTTGTTTATAAACATATTTTGTTTCTCTACTCCATAAACGTCGATATTTAATTTATTTGAAGTTATTTTGCATCTCAAGAGGAACATTTTAAGCTTTGGTAAGTGTAAGTACGTCGATTATTCTTTAAGATATACAACTTTAAAGGGACCTTGCGCGCACTTCAACTTTCGCGAACTGTAGCGCTCGAGGCCGCTTGCAGATTTTCACTTATAATTTCTTTAAAATACTCAATAATTTTATTTTTTGACATTTAGAACAATTTATTGCAACGTTACTAAGTGAATATTCTGAAATACAAGTTAATCTGTAACATATTTTTTAATTATTAGTTATTAGCAGAACTATTTTCTTCTCATTCCAACGTAGACTTTCAGGCAAAAACACCACCGAACATTCCAGCAGTTTAATCGGAAATGACTGATATCGTATTCCGTCAGCGTCCTGTCAAACGAATTCTTAAAGGGCTCGATGTCAGGAAGGCTTCTGGTCCAGATGAAATTCCTATTATAGTGCTCAAGGAATGCGCTATACCAAAGAAAGGCAAGAAAACCATGCCAAACAACTATCGACCTGTCGCATTGCTTTCAGTTATATCAAAAGTGATGGAGAAAGCTACTAACCAACAACTTCTAAAGTACCTAGAGGGCCTTAATATTATCAGCGACCATCAGTACGGCTTTCGTAAGTCCAGATCAACAGGAGACCTCCTAGCATATGTCACCCATCTTTGTAGCAACGCAGTCGAACATCATGGGGAGTCCCGGGCTATTGCACTGGACATTTCTAAAGCATTTGATCGTGTCTGGCACAAGGGGCTCCTAAGTAAACTGCGATCCTACGGTATGCCCGGTCGATTCTGTTCATGGCTTTCTAGCTTTCTTCAGGACCGTTCTCTGCAAGTGGCGATTGACGGGTTTCTCTCGGACACCTTTACCATCAATGCTGGTGTTCCTTAGAGGTCCATATTATCCCCAACCCTCTTCTTACTATACATTAACGACCTTCTAGCGAAGACAGAAAATCCAATTTATAGCTTTGCTGACGACAGCACACTTAGCTCATCGTTTACTTTGAATTCTCGAACATCGGCTGCTGACGCACATCTTCTCAGACAGCATGAAGTATCACGACTCAATAAAGACCTGGAAGAAATTTTGTCTTGGGGTGACAGTAACCAAGTCAAATTTAACGCTAAAAAAACCCAGGCAGCAGTTTTCTCTAAGAAGGTTAACATTGCAGAACCAGATATAGTCATGGCAGGACACGCAATTCCACTGGCTTCGTCTATTAACTTACTGGGTGTCAATCTGGGAGGAGATATGTCTTGGCATACCTAATCACGTGGTAACAACCGCCAGGACAGCTTCTCAGAAGACAGGTTGGTGATTTGACCCTCTTTTACAAATATTTCCATGGCAAGTGTTCTACTGACATTGCCCGCTTGATTCCACCTAGAGCAATTCATAGCAGAAATACACGACAAACCACTTCCGCCCATCCCTATGTGGTTCAACTTAATACTCCTCGAACATCATTGTTTAAGAACTATTTCTTCTGGAGGACATCCTCTTTGTGGAACGGCCTTTCTGAGGCCGTATTTCCCACCGAATATAACCTTCAACGATTCAAGAACGCACCGCTCTTAGAGCGCCTTAAAGGAATTTTCCTGCAGTGCTTGTGCTTGACCATAAAAAAAAAACAATGGCATTTATTACTTTTACGGCAACTAAAATATAACTAAAATATACAAAAGGAAAAACATACAAATATCACGTAATTTTTTTTTCAAGTAGAAAACGGTGTAAAGTTACGTAAAAGTAAAATTAAAGTACAAAAATTCTTCCAGAATGAAAATACGGCGAAATTTCACACAATAGTGTTTGTCGTATTTGTCCAAACCCCGCAGAGCAGCACCACTGTGGCTACTTCCCATGGACTCAATTAGAATAAATATTATTGATTTTTAGTATCAAATACTAGTCATTGTTAGTTTTTAAAGTAAAAGTAATGGAACAAATTATGTTCTTGTATTTTTTTTTAATCCCACGCGATTACAGTTAAAATACCAGTTTTTTAAAAATCTCACGTGAGATTTGGGGAGGGGGGAGGGGGTTTAGGGAAAATCTTATGAAATCTCACCAGAGGGGGCGGGGGGTCGAAAAATCCAGAAAAACGCCTCACGTAATTTGTGGACGCCCCCAAAGTTGTATATCTTAAAGAAAAATCGACGTACTTACACTTACCAAAGCTTAAAATGTTCCTCTTGAGATGCAGAATAACTTCAAATAAATTAAATATCCACGTTTATGGAGTAGAAAAACAAAATATGTTTATAAACAAATATCTCCCAAAATTTTAAGAACAATTTTTGTCTTTAAATTCGTATACATATAATTGGTAGTAACAATTTTTTTTTAAAGTAAAAAACTAGAAGCCACTTTCATTCCCTTAAAAATAAGCTTTGAAAAATTAAAATCGGTTCATTAGAAGCCGAGATATAAGTAAAAAACAGAGGCAGCGCAAGCCTGATTCGTTATTTTGCAATGTTTTTGCACTATATTTACAGTATCTCGGCTTCTAATTAACCGATTTTAATTTTTCAAAGCTCATTTTGTTGGTTTTTTATAAGGAACAAAAAACAATTTAGAAAAAAAAATGTATTTTAATTGGTTTGTTAGTTATAATTATTTAAACAATTAAATTGTTAATAACAAATTTCCAAGGCAACTGGTCAAAAAGCAGGTTGAATATTCGGATTCAGCGAGTCAAAATACATTTAAAAAACTTTGCTGCTTGTAAGGACCTCAATCGGCCACGGAACCCCCCTTTGGTCCCTGACTAACACTTAAAAAGACCAAAATCGTCTTTAGCTTAGTTTTTAGAGCGTTATCGCGTATAGGTAAAGGTTGTGGGTCCGAGTATTAATCTATGCAACATTATTTTAATTTCTCCTTAATATTTTCTTGTTTAAATACTTGCCAAGAATCGTATAAGAGATATCTCAAAAATAATAGTTTACTACTGCATTAAGTATTTTTATCAAGTTACCAAAGTTGTCTTTAAAAGAAGCTATATTTCCTTGAAGGAAATTGAAGTCAAATGCCTAGTGGCTTTAATTTTTTTTATAATAAAGATTTTGTTTCTGTCTTTTTAGTGCAATTTTTTTTGAAGGTTGTTCAATTTTTTGAAATAGTTTATTTTGTATTTCTGTTTTTTATTGTATGCGGTATATAAAAAATAGATTACTGTGCACACAATCGTATACAAACTGCAAATTTCGAAGATTCCAATGTTTTTTTTTTAGAATTGCTCCTAACTAAAGTTTTCGTGAAACAAATTCCTAATAGAAAGAAAGCGTTTGTTGAAAAATTTCCTAAAGACAAAACGTTATTACTCTTTTCTGTTTTCTCCAAAATAACAAAAATAACGGTTGGATCACAAATTCCTTTTTATTATTTTATTATTAACATTTACCGATCTTAACACCTAAACTTTTTAAATTGTTGAAGGTAAACACAAAGATCATAATATCCACCAGAAATGTAAAAACCTTAGATTGTCCATATACCAAAATCAATAATCCTCTAAAAGTTATGAAAAGTTCTAGGTATTATGGTTTACTTAAATCCTTGTATTACTTGTGTTGAATGTTACGTGGGATATACTTCACGTAATCTATCTCAAGATTGACTTTCCATAAAAGTGATATGAGAAGGTATGTTAAATCATGTTCTTGGCAGAGCATATTGTAAATTAGTTCCACGTCTTAAGTTTCCAAGATACAAAAGTTTTGGAAAGACAAGCTAATTTACGAAAGCGTAAGTTCAAAGAAATGGTGTGTATACTAAAATCCTATAATTGTATTAACAAAAGATCTGACATCAATAATTGTCAGTATAATCACATTTTAACATTTTAATTTTATTATTTTAAATTTCTTTATGTTTTTTAAAGTTGATAATCTATTAATGTAATTATAAGTTTTTTGTAATTTTTATTTTTATTTTTAGAATGTCTTGAGAAAAATAATAATTTTTTCGAAAGCTTCATAGAACTCCAAGAGTTTTTTTAATTAATTTAGATAATACCTAACATACAATTTTGAAAATGTTGCCGTAATTTAAACGTGTTTAGCATTACCAACAGAGCCTAAAGAAAGACGTGTTTAAAGGTTTAAAGTCGGCAAAATGTACCGAAAAGTGAGGTTGTGTTGACATAAAAACTGACAGCCGTAGTAGTAAAGTCATTCGTAGAACACACAGGTCGAATAGAAATAAAATAGCTAAATACTTTTTTGTAGATAGAGACCAATAGGTCCGTGGGTCATATTTTAAAAATTCAAATTTAACATTAGATGGAAATAATTATAATTGCTATTTACTCATTGGAAAAGGCGTTTGGGGACACAGAGTAGGAAAGGGTGATATAGAAAGATCTCAGAAATGGAGTGATGTAACGATATTAAAATTCATTAAGAGGTCTCGACTTAATGGGCAACATATGAAACAGGAAAGGATACTGGTTGAAATGATATTTATAATTGAATCATCCATCATTTTATTAAAGATATTAAATTAAATTTACAGGGATATTAATTTAAATAAGGCATTGTTGTCGGGACATAAGTGTAAAAGAAAACTGTTAATCTCACTAAAATGTTGCACATAACAACGTTTATTGATAGTATGAGGTTCTTGAGCAATGAAAGCCATTTCTAAAAAGTCTTTTGTGTAGGTTGTTATTGAGTGCAAGGATAAAGAAATTTTGAAAATTTGTGTTATTGTTTTTTTTTGATTGCATGTTGAGCAAGAGTGCAACGTTCAGGTCTATTACGGATATCACTTTTATAGCCAGTAATCCGTTCTTTTTAATGGATCTGCAAGATTGGCTAATGTATTTTAAGGGGCAATCCAAACAAGGAATGCTATAGACAAATTTGACAGTTGTACCTAATCTTGGGTACATGCAGTGCCGAGCCGTCCATATGGGCAAGTCAGGCGGCGCCCGACGGCGCCGAGGTGATAAATGCGCCGCTCTCAGATTTTAGGCCGGATAAATCTACAAATGTGGTAGCAAAAAAAATGTTTTTACGTTTTAGATTTTTTTTGTGACTGTAATTTTAAACTCAATTATCAAATTACATAAAAAATATATTTAGCAACCCCCTATCATTTTTACAATTTTTCATCTCAGTTTGGCAGTATTTTGGTACTTAGATGAATGCAAATGCGCTAAATACATTTTAATGATATCATAGGAATTATTCAAAGGCTATCTTTCAAAGCGTTATTGCCCTTCAATAAAATAAAGCCCAATAAAACATTTTATAAATACTGACAAAATGCAAAACAAATTTTTGAGTTTACCGAGCAGATGACGTGCAGATGACCAAAAAGAATTATCAGTTATCGAAAGTGAGTGGCATGGAGCAAAGCGTTATTGCCCATCAATAAAATAAAGCCCAATAAAACATTTTATAAATACTGACAAAATCCAAAACAAATTTTTGAGTTTAGCGAGCAGGTGACCAAAAAGAATTCTCAGTTATCGAAAGTGAGTGCATGGTGCAATATCGAGAGTTGTTTTAGTATTTGTGTTTTTGCGACAGTTAATAATTTGTGAATATTGTGATAAGTGATAAAAAAAAGAAATTGTCTGGCTACCAGAATTTAATAAAAAAACGCATACGAGAAGAAGAGCGTGATAAGAATGCCACATGCAAAAATACAGCAATATTTTGTGTCTTCGGCACCGTCCACATCAAAACAATTGCTAGGTGTCGAGGAAGAGATTTACGAAAGTCAGGAATTAAAAACGTGTCCAGTGGTATGTGCTTTTTTTAAAGATATGTATATATTTTTAAAAGCTATAAAAAATTCAGCATTTTATTTAAATTTTAAATAAATATATCAAAATGCATTTAAAATGCATTTGGTACCTATAGTGGGCGATATTTACTCATTTGTGTGTTTGTATTTTAAGATCATGCGCCTAAAGAATTGCCTGGACCTGCGCTTGATACACCGCCGCCACCAAAAGAAAGATCAACACCAGCACCACCTTTTCCGAAAGATGACCCAGGACTTTGGCCAGAAGTTTTGACTTCAAACATGGTTGAATATTTAATAGAAACCCCGATTACGCAAGTAAAAAATTATAATTTTCCGCGTGATTCTTCGGGACGAAAATTTTCGGATTGTTATTATGAAAGACATTTAGGAAAAATGGTGAAAAGTTTCATAGGGAGTTGGTTGCTTTATTTTAAATAAAAAAATGCGGTTTTTTGTTTATGCTGCAAATTATTCGATTCAAAAAACAAATCTCTATTTTGCAACGGAACAAACGATTGAAAGCATTTGGCGGAATCTTGCAGTAAACACGAAAAAAGTACAACTCATTTTAATAATCATAAAAAGTGCACAAATTTAAGTCAATCGTTAATTTTTGTTTTATTTTTTAAAGTAGTTGCATGACATCCTGATTTAGAAAAATCAGAAATTTTATATTTATAGCTCTAATTGAATGTCTATATAAATTAAACAAATTTTAAGAAAGGCGCTTCGTAAGTTTTGCCCGACGGCGCTGGTAGGGTCGGCTCGGCACTAGGTACATGGTTTTTAAGTTTGGAATAGATGTTCTTGATTTTAAGTGCGACTATGTTGGGTACACAAACGTTAACAAAAGAATAAAAAATTAAGTATATGATACAATTACATACTGCACATTAAGGAACATTCTTTAATTTTTAATTAATAATCAGTATCCCACAGCTGGCATCCCTATTGCTTTAATTTAAAATTTTTTGTAGAGGTTAATAATTACGCCTTCATATTTACTTACTTTTAATTATTTCTTTCAAATTTAGAAAATACATTAACAAAAAAATAACATTAAAGAGCAATTAAAAAAAAATGTCGCATCTGGAAGCACTTAAACCTGCAACCTTTACCTATAATGTATAATATTCGTGTTATAATATACATTTACCTGTACTTTAATTTTTTTGTTTGTTTACTTTATATATATTAAAAATACCAGTATTGAAATCTAAAAATAATTAGTTTACTACGTATTTCTAAATGTTGTTATGTACTTTTGATTTTGTAGGATTCAGTTTATTAAAGTACTAGCTGTACCTGCGACGTAGTTTGCGTGGCGTGTTGATTGTTATATAAAAATTTCACCCCCGACATCGTTAAAGGGGTGGGGGGAAAAATTTTTATATACCAGATGTTAAGTTTAAAGAAGACAAATACATCTATGAAAACCGCATTCAAATCGGATCAGTAGTTTTAATGTGATGCGCGCACAAACATCCAGACAGACAGACAAAAATAATCTAACCACATTTGTGGGTTCTATATCGATGTAGTAACACCCCCCGCTAATTATTTTTTAAATATCTTTAATGTACAGAATTTTCATTTCTACGCAGGTTTATTATGTATAGATAATTTTTCAAACCCCCGCATGCCCCCTAGTGGGTGGAATTTTCTAAAATCCGTTCACAATCGACCTCAAAATTATAAATATATTTTTTGTGCAAAGTTTCAAACCTGTAGGACTTATAGGTAGATTTAAAATTTTAATTTTTATTTTTCACGCCCCCGCAACCACCCTGAGGGTGAAATTTCGTAAAATCAGTTCACAATTGACCTCAAACTTATAAAAATAACTATTTTGCAAAGTTTTAAACCTGTAGGACTTATAGATTTTAATTTTTTTCACGCCCCCGCAACCCCCATGTGGCTGGAATTTCGTAAAATCCATTAACAATTGACCTTAAAATTATAAAAATAACTATTTTGCAAAGTTTGAAACCTGTAGGACTCATAGATTTTAATTTTATTTTTTTTTATTTTTCACGCATCCGCAACCCCGCCCCCTGTAGGTAAAATTTTGTAAAATCCGTTAACAGTTGACTTCCAAATTATAAAAATAATTATTTTGCAAAGTTTTAAACCTGTAGGACTTATAGATTTTAATTTTTTTTTATTTTTCGCGCCCCCGCAACTCCCATTGTGGGTGAAATATAGTAAAATCCGTTCACAGTTAACCTCCAAATTATAAAAATAAGATGATTTCTGTACAGTTTTAACCATTAATGTTGCACACGCGACGGAAGCTTAAAAAATGGAGTAACTTCTCCCGTTTTTCCAACATTTCCCTTCACTGCTCTGCTCCTATTAATTGTAGCGTGATGAAAAGTATACTATGACCAGCACAGGAGTATGAAAAATAATTGTACCAAGTTTCGTTAAAATCCGTCAAGTAGTTTTTGTTTCTATTGCGATTATACAGACAGACAGACAGACAGACAAAAATTTTACTGAATGCATTTTTGGTATCAGTATCGATCCCTAATCACCCCCTTATAGTTATTTTGGAAATATATTTTATGTACAGAATTGACCTCTCTACAGATTTATTATAAGTATAGATATACTTCAGCAATGTTAATTATTAAAATATTCAAACAACGTTAGCAGAAGCGTATGAAATAAGTAATAAATAAAACGGACCAGATAGCAACGTACATCGGATTTGAGTAGGTATGGTGACTTTGAAAGTCACTGGGTCGACTAAATGAAGCATAAAACTTGATTTTCAAACCTTTCTTAATTAATTTTTGTTTTATGGGACGATATTAACAACTTAAAATTATTCCGATATGATTTTAATCATTTTTTTGTTATTTATTTATCTTTTGAAACGTATAGGCGATAATTTATAATTTTTTTCCAATTCCAATCTCTTTAGATATAAAAATCTCATGTCATAGTGTTTGTTGGCAATGGACACCGAAACTGCTAAACCGATTTCATTGAACTTCGGCATACTCAATTAATTTGGTCCAACATAAAGAATAGGATAGATTTATCTTGAATAATTGGCGAGAAAGTCAGCTAGTCTATACATATAATAAAACTGTAAAAATAAAAAGATATTTAAAAAATAATTAGCGGGGGTGTTGTTACTACATCCATATAGAACCCAAAAATGTGGTTAGATTTTTTTGTATGTCTGTATGTTTGTGCGCGCATCACATTAAGACTACTGATCCAATTCACAGATGTATTTGTCTTCTTTCAACTTAACATCTGGTGTATAAAACTTTCTCCCCCCACCCCTTCAACGGAGTGGGGGGAGAAAGTTTTATACAGCAATCAGCACGCCACGCTAACGATGTCGCGGTACACCTAGTTTTAAATACTTTCTTGTTTTAACTTTTATGAAACAATATAAACTGTATTTTCATATTTTTAAATTAATTAATTTGTCTGTAAAAGCATGCATACTTATTTAAAAATAAGATAAAATATTCCTTAACCGAAAGCTTCTTAGCCGCGTTGAGGACTTTCGGTTTAGGTAAAAATTATGATTTTGCGTCATGCAACATGTTAATCTTAAATAGATAAAAAAATTAGCGTGTGAGAAGCCCATTGTATCTATTTTAGATTACATTAAAATAATTAAAAATACAAAGGATAAAATTAATGATGACAGTGATGGTAACAATAAAACTATTGTTAAAAAAATTGAAATTTATGTAAATAATATTTATAAATGATATGTGTTTATATAAATTGTAGTTTCAATATTTGTATCTTGTGATCTTTTTGTACAGTAAAACATAAAAGCCAAAAAACGACCTTTTACAATACGTACACAATACACAGGCGTCGCACCAAAATACTATGGACTACCAAAAATCCATAAAGAAGGGTGCCCACTACGGCCTCTCATATCCTGTAACGCTGTAACAAAGCAACAACGCCACTAACACAACCTTTTGCTGCATTATAGGCATATTAGATGTATCCTTAGATCTCTTTAACTTCTTTAGAATTGCAGATTCTTTTGATTTTGTTACAAAAATAAATTCTTTTCAATTGCAACCTAATTTGAAATTGGTGACTTTCGATTTAAGTTCACTTTCTAACATACCGTTGGATTTATAATGTCTTAAAATTTTCATCTTGTAAAAACCAAAACCGCCATTCCCAAAAATACATTTTAAGAACTGTTCACTTTTCTGTATAAAAATTCCTACTTCTTGAAGTTTTTGAAATTTTAGAATGTATACAAACAAGAATAATCCTTACGGAAAATCCGTGGTTCCGGTCTAATAACCGGATAAAAATATAAGACTTAGATTGTCTGTGCGTCCGGATTTTTAAATTATTAAATTTTAATTATTTTAAATCTTTTAACGTTGGTATTGTAACTTTTTAAGTTTTTTAATTTTTTATTCTCTGCATTTCCACTACTTAATGTCCACAATGAGTGTCGTGGTTACTTATGAATCACAATAAGAACACATTCTGTTAAAAACAAATCTAAAAAATTTAAATCACAAACTTGCATAAAGAAATATACTGTAAAATTTTTATTATCTTTGAAAATTACAACTGATCTGGTTGTCGAAAGCTAAGAAACATTTTTAAAAAGATTATTTTCACTTTGTTAGGCATATTTGTTTTAAAAAACGACCCTTAACAAATTTGATATATCCATCAAGATTAATAAGCAAGGGTCATTTTCAAAATATTGATTTATATTTTTTATCAGTTTGTTTTAGTGGCAAAAAGATCCCCAACTAAAGAAGTAAATAGATGTTATTACCCACAAAAAAGTTATCGAGAATATTTAAATATAATGATTTATATTCAATTCTATTAATTAAAATTTTATTTTGTACTTCTCTTTTAAAATATCTTTAAGAGTCGAACTTAGCTTTTTTAATCAATTAATCCGATTTAGTTTTTTTAGAAGTTCTTTGATAAAAACCAGATATCTTATTTACTTGTAGGCTAACGGAAGTTCATTAACTAAGTAGTACAAATTAATATTAAATACCTCCACTAACGTTAACTTAAATTACAAATTATATGATTTTTTTTAAATTATGTATGATTTTTGTTAATTCAGAACTTTAATATCAATACTTTGGTTTTTCAAGGTTGTTGTAAGTTTTCATAAGTTGTGGTAAATTTTTTTAGCGATGCTTTTTATAAAACATGTTGGCAAAAGGAGTAAAAGTACGTCAAAAGAGTAACAGACATTTTTTTTACATACATTACATTAGACTTCGAAAAGTCTTGATATACTAACAAGAAATCGTAGATTTTTATACCAAATGTAGTCATTTAAAATTGTGTACGAAATTTAAAAAGTATGTAATCGTCAATACTTCATAAACATTTTGGTTTAATCTGATACCTTAACTTTTATTTGAGATACACAGTCTTCAAGAAAACTTGAAAAATTTACAACGTAATATAATTTGAATCATATAATTAAACCTAACTTAAATAGACAATAACCCATAAGAATAAAATACGAAGAGTATTACACCTTCCTGGTCTAATTCCCAATAATACGCTTATATTCTCCTAAGAAATAGCTGCTCGTTGCTCCAGGAGTTCTCGTCGCATATCTTCTTTAGTTGCAGGTGCAGGTTTCAGGCTCCTAATACGTCTACCGCATATTTCAGATGTGTTCGATTGTATGTAAATCTATAGTGTGCGGTGGCACAGCCCTACTCCACTTAAGTGGAGTAGGGCTGTGGCGGTGGTTATTCCATGTCAGTATTATTTTAGTGTTCTCTGACTATCAGAATTATGGTGCATTAGAAGAAAATTAGCTGCTACCTACTCTGCGTTTGGAACAACATAAGCATAACATTTCATTTATGTATTTTACAAAATTGATAGCTACCCTAGAAAATCCGTACGATTCAATAGAAATGCTGGCTCACACCATAACTGTACCTCCATGAAAGCTTACCCTAAGACTAAATGTGTATTCAGCATAACACTCACCTGTTAGACGTTATACCCTTTCTCGCCAATCTGAAGATATTAAGCAACCTTTTCATAAAAAAATAAATAAATAAATGAATAAATAAATAAAACATATCTCCAATCAGTCCAATTTTCGTGATCTCTAGCAAATCACAACCGGGTCACATGATGCTCTCTAGTAAGTTCTGGTCCTGTAGCAGGTCTCCTTGGTTTTAGATTTGCTACATTTAATCGTCGCGTCGTCTAACAGTTCGTTTATTATATTTACGAACTTTACAAGATGTATTTGTTGCGTATTTTTACTACTGGTAAATAACGATGACAATAAAAAATTTACAATAAAACGATTAACTCGTTTACAGTTAAGTCCGTGGTTCTTTACCCGTGCGTCACTAATACCTGGCGAGATAAAACACAGACTTTTAATCTAGCGTCATTGTCTTGCACGCATGAAACTAAAGACAAAACAGCTACCGCATGTTATTAAGTTGCAATTTCCGACTTACTTCGTATGCTTTAAATGATGACGCACGGGTAAAGAACCACGGACTCAACTGTACAAATCCTTGTTCCTGTACCTCTAGATTTTCAAGAAAACTGGGTAAACACGCTGCTCTTTACTTCGTAAATACTTAAATCTGTCCGCGACATAACTTTCGTCGGTACCATCTTAATTTAAAGCAATAATCGCAGTTTCTGGAATTAATTCGATCTTTGCCCAAGTAACTGACAACAAACAATAATTATGTTTTTTGAATGACATTAGCAAAACCAACAATGTTTTAAAAGTGTGTTGATTATTATCATTATAAACTTTTTGTGAAGGACCAATGGAAATAGAAATTACTGTAAATTAACTAGAAAAGAGAGTCTTGACAATAACAGAATTTTTAAATTTTTTTTCCTGATAAATGACTCTACAGAGTGTTTAAAAAACAACGTATAAAATGACATAAGAGAACTTTTCTTTTTTACTTAACGAGTAGGTTTTAAAGCAAATAATTTAAGTACAATTTAGTTCAAAAATTTATTCAAATTAATTAAAAAGAAAAAATTACCTAATTTAAAGTTTGCTCAAAATTGGTTTTTTGTTTCGGTGACTATAGATAGTAGTGCAAGACGCTATTGGGGCTATTCCGCAGCAAAAAGTAAATTGGATTCGATATGTCGCTAGAACCACGGATTACAAGTCAATAATAAAGATAGTGGGATGGCTTCTGAGGCACGAAGCGTACAAAAGTAGATATAGATCACACAGAAGATGGATAGACGACTTAAAGACAATTACTAAAAACTAAATAACAAAGACAAAAAATCTGTCGATTGTGCTCAAGCGTAACACTGCTTATTGTAATACTTATTCATATAAAAACGCTTGTAAATATGAAGAAACTTTAAAAAACAATAAAAAAATTTAAATAATACCAAAAACTAAATAAATCGTTAATACTAAAACAAAGTTTTATGAAAAACTGAAAAATGGAAATTATCAAAAAAAGCTCTTGTAACCAATTTTTAGATCCAAAGACCGACGAAAGTTTTTTTCATTCGATGATTGACTTTAAATATTCATTGTTTAAGATTTTGAATAAAAATTTCTATAATTAGTCTGTAAACTTCTCAAGATTTTATAAAAATATATGTTTTATACGTGCATAGATATAAAAAGCAGTAAATTTGAATTTCATCTGCAGTCAACGTTATGGCCAAGGTCAGTAAAAGAAAACTCTTTAATTTCAGTCTAGCTTTCGAATTAATTTAATTATTCTTTAGGACATATGTGGCGAAGAACAATTTTTTTATAATAAAAGTATTTTTCACTTGTGTTTACTTACTAATCGTGAGGTTACAAAAGAAGCGACGAATACCGTTTAACAACATTACACTAATAATATAATTTAAAATTAAGGTACATCACTTTTTTTAAAATACATAAAATTATAAACAAAATGTGTCTTCAGTTTCTTTTTTTATAAATATTTTATATGTATTTTTTTATATGGTTTTTATTAAAAATCAATCATCATTTACAGACAAACCTCCACACTAGAAAGAACAAAATAATTAGTTTTATGTCAATAAGACATATAAAATTTAAATTATTATATTATATTATATTATATTATATTATATTATAAATCTAATTAATATTAAAATTTAAATTATTATAATAATAAATTGAATAATAAATAATAATAAAATGGAAACAAGAAGAAGACAAAATAAGAAACAGGATTTACAGATGCAACAAGGAGATCATCAAAAAGATGATGACATACATATTATGGAAACAAATGAATCGGGAGATGAAAAAGAGAATACCACAATTATAGAAGCAATTATTGAAAGTAATGGTAACAAACATGAAGAAAGTGATATGGATAGGATGTTTAAATTTTTAGAAAAAATGAATGAAAAACAAGAAAAAATGAATAATAACTTAAGAGAAGATTTAAAGAAGAATTTACAAGAAAATCAAGAAAACCAAGACAAAAATATGGAAGCAATAAATGTAAATATGGATTCTATGAAAAAAGACATAAATAAGAATATGGATTCTATAAAAAAAGACATGACTGAGCAAATTGAATTAATAAAATCAGATTTACATGGAGTTAAAGAAGAAATGAACAAATATAATATGGAAGTATTTAAAGATGAAATGAAGAAGCAAATGGAAATGTATAGAGAAACATTAGAAGAAACAAAAATAGAAATAAGAAATGAAATGAAAATGAGAAAAACAGAATTAGAGGAGTTACAAGAAGTTAAAATTAAAACAATTATTAACAAGGAGTATAAAGATGAAATAAAAGAAATCAATATTAATACAAATAAAAAATTGAATGAATTAGAAAAAAATATAAAACAGGATACAATAAAGAAAATAAATGAGATGGAAGAAAAAGAAAAAGAAATAAATGTAATACAAGAAAATGAAATTATGAAATTAAAATTTAATAATAAATATGACGATGATAAGAAGAATTATAAGGATAAATATTATAAAAATGAAAAAGCAAAATATGAAACTAAAATATATGAAGGTGATAGAAATAAATATAAAAATAGATATTATTATGATAATAAGAATAATAAAATTAAATATAAAACTAAATTCAATTACAATAAGGAGAATAAGAAGAAACCTTATGAAGATGGTGATATAAATTATTTTGAAATATGTGATGAAATTAGAAGATTAAAAAAGATTTGGAAGGATATAATTTATAATTATAAAAAAAGAAAAAAATAAGTTAATTAAAAGCAAATAGGATTGAGATAAAATTAAAATTAAGATTAAAATTAAAAATAAAGAGGAAAATAAATAATGGAGAAATATCAGAAAAAGGAGGAAGAAATTGATTAAATAAAATAAATAAAAATTATTAAAATGGGTAGAAATCGAAAGTAATAGTAAAATAAGGTAAAATAGTAAGGGATGATCTGATAGAAGAGTAAATATGGAATAAATTTAAAATTATAATATGTGTCATAAAAGAAAATTTTATTTTTTAAATTTAGGGGAATTTTGTTATGATTTGATTGGATAAATTTTTTTTTATATTTGATAATAGGCAACTGTCTTTATATAGGTGTTTAAAAATTTTATTTCAGAAAGTGTCGAGAGTTGTTTATTTTTGATTTATATGTTTTGTTTTAAAAAAGGTTACCTAGGGATGGGAGGATAAAGAATTGGATTATTATGAATTTTGAAATGGGAGAGATAGTTGTAATTTGAAAGTTGATGAATATTTGTATTTGAAGTTAAAATTTTAAAATAAAACTGTTTTTAAATAAAGTTAATATTATTTTGAAATTAGAAGCACGACCCTATAGCCGGAAGCAAATCAGAAATCATAATAAATTTATCACCAAATCTGAGGAGCACCACCACTGATTCCATAACAATATATATATATATATATATAATAAACAAAGTGCCAAGAAAATGCGTATTAATATAAACAAAAGGGGAAAATTATTGGGCATGTACGCAGAAAGGATCAATAAGGCTACGAGTAGGAATGGTAACCGCAGACATGCATGTTTCTGGCTCATTAGCCGTCATCAGTGCGGCATAACCAGGTAGGGTTTTGCACTTGGCTAGCAAAAGTGTTGGGTACTTGGGAGCAAAGGATGTTGGGGAAACACGTGTAAAGAAACATAAAAACACAAAAACAACGAAAGCTCACACAGGAGTCCTATCGCCATTTTGTGCTTTCGGCCAGCTGTGCCAATGGGTTTTCGGCTAGCAACCAGCGTCGCAACGTTGGCGAAACGGACTCATTGTGTTTGAGTCGTTCTAAGCCCAGGATATGAAATAAACAAAGTGCCAAGAAAATGCGTATTAATATAAACAAAAGGGGAAAATTATTGGGCATGTACGCAGAAAGGATCAATAAGGCTACGAGTAGGAATGGTAACCGCAGACATGCATGTTTCTGGCTCATTAGCCGTCATCAGTGCGGCATAACCAGGTAGGGTTTTGCACTTGGCTAGCAAAAGTGTTGGGTACTTGGGAGCAAAGGATGTTGGGGAAACACGTGTAAAGAAACATAAAAACACAAAAACAACGAAAGCTCACACAGGAGTCCTATCGCCATTTTGTGCTTTCGGCCAGCTGTGCCAATGGGTTTTCGGCTAGCAACCAGCGTCGCAACGTTGGCGAAACGGACTCATTGTGTTTGAGTCGTTCTAAGCCCAGGATATGAAATAAACAAAGTGCCAAGAAAATGCGTATTAATATAAACAAAAGGGGAAAATTATTGGGCATGTACGCAGAAAGGATCAATAAGGCTACGAGTAGGAATGGTAACCGCAGACATGCATGTTTCTGGCTCATTAGCCGTCATCAGTGCGGCATAACCAGGTAGGGTTTTGCACTTGGCTAGCAAAAGTGTTGGGTACTTGGGAGCAAAGGATGTTGGGGAAACACGTGTAAAGAAACATAAAAACCCATTGGCACAGCTGGCCGAAAGCACAAAATGGCGATAGGACTCCTGTGTGAGCTTTCGTTGTTTTTGTGTTTTTATGTTTCTTTACACGTGTTTCCCCAACATCCTTTGCTCCCAAGTACCCAACACTTTTGCTAGCCAAGTGCAAAACCCTACCTGGTTATGCCGCACTGATGACGGCTAATGAGCCAGAAACATGCATGTCTGCGGTTACCATTCCTACTCGTAGCCTTATTGATCCTTTCTGCGTACATGCCCAATAATTTTCCCCTTTTGTTTATATTAATACGCATTTTCTTGGCACTTTGTTTATTTCATATCCTGGGCTTAGAACGACTCAAACACAATGAGTCCGTTTCGCCAACGTTGCGACGCTGGTTGCTAGCCGAAAACCCATTGGCACAGCTGGCCGAAAGCACAAAATGGCGATAGGACTCCTGTGTGAGCTTTCGTTGTTTTTGTGTTTTTATGTTTCTTTACACGTGTTTCCCCAACATCCTTTGCTCCCAAGTACCCAACACTTTTGCTAGCCAAGTGCAAAACCCTACCTGGTTATGCCGCACTGATGACGGCTAATGAGCCAGAAACATGCATGTCTGCGGTTACCATTCCTACTCGTAGCCTTATTGATCCTTTCTGCGTACATGCCCAATAATTTTCCCCTTTTGTTTATATTAATACGCATTTTCTTGGCACTTTGTTTATTTCATATCCTGGGCTTAGAACGACTCAAACACAATGAGTCCGTTTCGCCAACGTTGCGACGCTGGTTGCTAGCCGAAAACCCATTGGCACAGCTGGCCGAAAGCACAAAATGGCGATAGGACTCCTGTGTGAGCTTTCGTTGTTTTTGTGTTTTTATGTTTCTTTACACGTGTTTCCCCAACATCCTTTGCTCCCAAGTACCCAACACTTTTGCTAGCCAAGTGCAAAACCCTACCTGGTTATGCCGCACTGATGACGGCTAATGAGCCAGAAACATGCATGTCTGCGGTTACCATTCCTACTCGTAGCCTTATTGATCCTTTCTGCGTACATGCCCAATAATTTTCCCCTTTTGTATTTATATATATAACAAAGGGGGATAACGGGCATGTAACGCAACAAGGATCATAGGTTACAAGTAGGAATGGTAACCGCAGACATGCATGTTTCTGGCTCGTTAGCCGTCATCAGTGCGGCATAACCAAGTAGGGTATTGCACTTGGCTAGCAAAAGTGTTGGGTACTTGGGAGCAAAGGATGGTAGGGAAACATGTGTCAAAAAACACAAAACAACGAACGCTCACACAGGAGTCCTATCGCCATTTTGTGTGCTTTCGGCCAGCTGAGCCCACATTTAGGGGCTAACAACCAGCTTCGCCACGTTGGCGAAACGGACTCATTGTGTTTGAGTCGTTCTAAGCCCAGGATGTGAAACAAAAACAAGGTGCCAAGATAACGCGTATTAATAATAAAACAAAGGGGGATAACGGGCATGTAACGCAACAAGGATCATAGGTTACAAGTAGGAATGGTAACCGCAGACATGCATGTTTCTGGCTCGTTAGCCGTCATCAGTGCGACATAACCAAGAAAAGTATTGCACTTGGCTAATGAGCCAGAAACATGCATGTCTGCGGTTACCATTCCTACTTGTAACCTATGATCCTTGTTGCGTACATTGCCCGTTATCCTCCTTTTTTTTATATTGATGCGCGTTTTCTTGGCACTTTGTTATATATATATATATATATATATATATATATATATATATATATATATATATAGTTACGCTAGCTTTCGGAAATTTTATTGACTTAAATCCATCATCAGGCAATCTACAATAGAATGAGGTAATGTCTTTTGCTGCTGAAATGGTGTCGGTTAGAAATTTCTAACACTTTAAAAGACACCTTGGATGCTGCGATATAAATTATTACTTTTGACAGTAAGGCACTAGATACTTTATGTACCATCTTTGGACATTCTTAGACTGTCACAAAACGCTCTGTTCGTTTTATCATTTTACCTTGCCTAAGGTTATATACAAGATGCAAAGCTACCACTGAAATACCATTTTTGGAGTGCAGATGGAACCACTTGCGACTGTTTATCAGTTTTGCAATTTGACATCTATAGATATCGTTCAATTTATAGCAGGGATGTCTCTTGATTAGTGACTTGAGAGACATAGCCTGTACTACACTGACGAGCTCAAACTAAGAGCGAAACACGTGTCTGTAGTTTGGTTTTGCCCTGATATAGGTTGAATGATATTTATATCTATTTATATCGCAGCATCGAAGGTGTCTTTTAAAGTGTTAGAAATTTCTAACCGACACCATTTCAGTTCAAAACTGAAATTATTACTTTTGACAGTAAGGCACTAGATACCTTATATATCATCTTTGCACATTCTTAGACTGTCACAAAACGCTCTGTTCGTTTTATATATATATATATATATATATATATATATATATATATATATATATATATATTATATATATGTATATATTATATATACAAATTTGAAGTAACAACGAGCGATGGCATTCATAATAACAGAAACAGATATTTTTTGATAAAATATTTTGGAGAAAAGTAGCTACTTAGCTTTTGCCAGTGCCGTGTTTCATAAATTAGTGTAGATAGTGTTAACTGAAACAAAGCTTTATTTTTTATTTTTAATATAGTATTAAGTATAATTAAAGCATCATCTGAATAAATATTGTTATGTTGATTAAAATTTTATGATATTTAGCATAGAATTAGTTTTTGTAACTGTATTTTTTGCAGTATTTTCATTTTCTCTTGAGATTATTTGTTGACAGTGAAGCATATTAAATATTATTCTATTACGTTTTCAGTTCAGAGCAACACCCCAGGGTATCACATTTGAATTATTTTATAATCAAATTTTCTATACCAAATTGCGAAATGTCTGGATACATTGAAATAATGCAAGTAATATTTGTACCATAGCATAGTTGGATAGTTTTGTTTTTATTTCGCTAATATTTAAAATCAACGATAGTTGAGATGTAATTTATAACAAATATAAAAATAAATGAATGTAAAATAAGAAAAATTGAGAATTGCTTGCACAATTACCTTGGTTTTAATTTTACTTTTATTTGTAGTAGTTCAGATTCTCTGTTTAACAAAATAGGGTGCCAAGTACAACCTTTACAAATAAAAATCTTCATTGGATACAACCAATTAATTAATAAAGTAGCAGTAGAAAAAAATTGAATAAGATTTTAAACAACAAGATTTTAATCAGGATCTTTAAAATTAAATAGTCATTTATTTAGGCAAAACTTCATCTCAATTAACTTTAATTTGTTTCTTTAACTAGGGTGACGAAGGTTTGTCCTTAGGTACCTCCAAATAGCGGCCGATAATCATCAATTTAAATTGGCCTGATCTACTGCTTCAATAAATTTAACTTAAATTTTGTAGGGTTTTACAAAGGTGTTTCCCAGTTATTCTACCTCGTGTTCAAAAAATGGTCTTCAGGAAATTAAGGAGATCTAGGGGCCCTCCCAAATAGTTTTGAAATTTTTCTTATAAAAGAAAGAGAACAAATCTTTAAAATTAATAATAAAAACAATTTCATTCCAGATTTACAACCAAAAACCAATCACTCATAAAGAATTAAATAAAAATAAATTTTATATTATAAAAAACTTTATAATCAAAAAAGATAACGATGTTCAAACGAAATTTTTACTGTTTTTAGTCTGTAGGTCTAAATCGCAAAAAAAATTCTTTGAATTACGTATCTGGGTAAATAATTTATTTGATGGCAACGTTTCTAGAATTCAATATGAATAGAATTGTTGTCTTAAAATCTACTTGTTTTTCTTCAGGTAAAATATATTTAAATAAAAAAATACCAATGTTGTAAGTGAGGGCTCGCAAATTTATACTACATCAAAAATCTCCTAAGCAGCTGCAAGTATGATGGGTAGCAATTTTAATTAAAACAAAGACAAATACTAACTGAAGACTTGGAAAATTAAAATACTGCTACGCCAACCATCAAAGAGGCAATGGTAATAATAGATGCAAATTAAATAGAAGAGAGCATATTTATTTCGTAAGTATTATTTTAATCACAATTGAAAGTTGACTTTTTCACATCCAAATTCCTAATAGAAAAAGACGCATTTTTCTAGCTAGGCTCAACCTTTTAAGAGTATTACCTACCAGTCGCTCCAAACATGTTATTGGGCGTCAAAGTACAAACTATACAATTTATACCCAAACTTTCGTTTTAAAACATTTATTACAAGATCAAATTATTTCAAACACAAATTATTTAAATAAAAAATAATGAAAACTTTATTTATGTTTTAAAAAAAAATTAAATATGTTAAATAATTAATTACTCTTTTATCTTTTGATGAAGTTCTTTAGAATCACAGCAAATTTTTATACTACAAATCTTAATATATGTAATTCTACCCGGTATAGACAGGGTAACAACACTATGGTAAAATTATTCGTAAAACAAAACAATCACATAGATCGTTACAACGTTTCTCATTATCTGGCACTTTCCGCTCTAGATAAAAAAATGTTAAATTTTGGGTTTAGAATTTTAATTTAAAATAAATATTTAAAAATAATGAAACACTTATGGGGACTTTAACATAATTTATTCACAAAATTGTTAAGATACACAGAACTCTGCTGGATAACGTTTAAACTGATTGACAATACAATGAACTATTAGAATTACTTGAACTCCCCTTAACTGCCGATACATTCCCTTATATAAAACTAAAGAACATTTTAGAATGAACGCGAAACATAAATCGAACTTAATTAGTACACACTAGAAAGAGAGAGAACATTTTCGAATAACCTAGTAAACGTCTTTTATAAAAAGGTCCTTTCCTTAGGCGGATATTTCGTTACACTGCCCCCTCCTTAGATTCATTCCTCCTGGAAAGTTATTTTCTAAATTGGGATCCCGCACACTCCCTGAGCCAACCAAACCATCTTTTTGGAGCTGCTGCACACCTCCACTCTGGTTTCCCCGGTAAGGCACCAACCGATCATCATGGACCAGGACGGGTTTCCCTCTGGAAATTTTCATGATCCAATAAATAACATCGTTAATCTTTTTCTTGATGGTGTATGGACCTTCCCAGTTCTTCTGTAGTTTGGGACAAAAGCCAAGTCGCCGTCGGGGGTTATAGAGCCAGACTAAATCTCCAACTTGGTAACTCGTTTCCATTGTCCGCGTGTCATAGTACCTCTTTATCCGATTACTAGACAATTGAAGCTTCCCATGAACCAAGTTGTGTATATTTTTCATTCGATTCTAAAGATCGGTGACATATTCATCACGGGCCACTTCATTAGGCTTACAACCAAACACCAAGTCACATGGTAGCCTCATTTCTCTACCGAACAGGGCCATTGCAGGCGTTTGGCCGGTTGATTAGTTAATAGCCAATCGAATGGCCATTAGAAATAGTGGGATATGTCGATTCCAATCACTCTGACACCACCTTTGACAGGTAGTTGGTTATAGTCCGATTCATTCGTTCCACCATTTCATCAGACTGAGGGTGCATCGCTGTGGTTCTTGTTTTGTGGATGCCTAATCTTAAACAAACTTCTTGAAACAGCTTGCTCTCCCCTGGTCTGAATGTAATTCTAGTGGTACCCCAAATCGGCTTACGAATTCTCCAACTAATACATCTGCTAAAATGCTGGCTTCCTGATTGGAACTGCATAGGCTTCAACCCATTTAGTGAAGTAGTCCATTACAACAAAAGATGTACTTGTTTCCTACATCTCTTTGTGGAAGTGGCCCCAATACATCTACTGCGATTCTTTCAAATGGACTTCCGACCAGGTATTGCTGCATTTCCGCCTTTGGTTTTCGATGCGGACCATTACTGACAGCACATGTGGTGCATTTATGACACTAATCGTTAACATAGTTAGTGCAGTTTACCCAGTAAAATCTATCTCGGACCTTTTGCAGTGTTTTCGTAATACCCAGATGCCCTCCAGAACTACTATTATGTATCTGTTTTAAAATGTCTGGTACCGTCTTTCTTGGGACCACTATTTGTTTCCTTGTTTCTGTGCCCTCAAGATTTTCTATAAGTCTTTGAAGGAGCCCACTGTCCAAAACTAAAGAGTTCCATTGGGTCCAACATGCTTTTAAAGCAGGAGAGGATAAGGATATCTCCTCCAGCATAGAGCTCTGGTCTTCTGGCACAACATTAACTAATGCAAGTTTTTCCTCGTTCTGCTTCATGCCGGTACACTAAGGGCAATCAGGTTGACATGGCCTTCTGGAAAGTGCATCAGCATTACGATGTCTTGTTCCAGGTCTGTGCTCGATTTCAATATCATATTGCTGCAGTTTTTCAAGCCATCTTGCTATCTGTCCTTCTGGGTTCTTAAAGCTAACTAGCGACTTTAAACTGGCATGGTCTGTTCTGATCAAGAATTTTCTGCAATACAGATATTTATAAAAGTGCTCGACGGATTTTACAACTGCTAAGAGTTCCTGCCGAGTTACACAGTAGTTCTTTTCAGCTTTCGATAAAGTTTTGCTGAATTATCCAACCACTCTTTCTTTACCATCTTGTAGCTGCAACAAGATGGCTCCAATTCCCTAGAGTCCCTATAAAACAGAGTCTGGCCACCGAGTGGCAACATGGCGGCAACTGTGTTTGTGGTAGTGTATACTTGTATAATAACGTGTGCGTGTCGGTGTGGGTAGAAGTTTGTTGATATTATTGGATCGGGTTGATTGGTGCATCTTGTGAAATTATTTACAAATAAATTGTGAAGTTTGGAAAAAATATGTATGGCTTCTTTGATAATTATGAGATTATTTTGATTATCGGATTTGTTATGAATGAACGGAATCATAAATGTAAATGACCCATATAACTTTTCGAAATCCGTCACGAAGAATTCTCAACTGCAAAGATGAATAAAATTAATACAAATAATATAGTATGTTTGTTATCAAATTCGTTATTATTCAAAGAATTTGAAAACGTTCTACTTTAGGTATGGCAATTTTATTTAAGCTAAATGGAAGATATTCTAGTTGAACATAAGCCCAATACACATTTAAAATAAATTATTTTTCAAGAAAATTTTATTTTTTGCATATCTCGTAAACATTGTTATCGTTTTTGGTGAGCTTAAAGTTGGATACTATATAGTATTCAAATTTACGTGCGTTGATAGACGAGTTTTCATTGTTGCCGCCATTTTGCCACTCCTCCAATCACAGCCGGCCACTCGGTGGCCAGACTCTTTTTTATAGGGACTCTACAATTCCCACATTGCTGGCGTCAGTGTCCAGAATAAGCTTACCGTCAGGAAGTGGATAAGCAAGAATAGGGGCAGACGTCAGTTGTTTCTTTAATAGTTCAAACGCCTTTTGACATTCTTCATCCCAACAAAAGGACTTGACTTGTTCTGTCAAACGTGTCAAGGGTTTGGCGATGTCTCCAAAATTCTTGACATACCGTCGGTAATAGGAACAAAGACCCAAGAAACTTCGGAGCTGATGTTTGTCGATAGGGATTGGCCATTCTTGAACGGCTTGAATCTTAGCGGGGTCCACAGCAACGCCATCCTTGCTTACGTTATGACCCAAATAGTTGACATATCTCTGGAACAAGTGGCATTTCTTAACATTCAATGTTAGATTAGCTTTCTGTAATCTTTTAAAAACTTCTTTCCGGTTAGATAAATATTCCTTAAAGGTCCTGCCCATTATGATGATGTCATCTAGATAAACTAAGCAAGTTTCTCACCACAAACCTCGAAGAATGTTTTCCATTAGCCGTTCAAACGTCGCAGGAGCATTACAGAGGCCAAACGGAAGGACCGTGAATGGCCACAACACTGATCCACTGGTAAAGGCAGTCTTTTCTTTGTCTGCAGGATTCATTTTAACCTGCCAGTATCCGCTTTTAAAGTCAAAGGTAGAAAACAAAGTAGAACCTGCCAAAGCGTCAAGGGCATCATCATTGGCAGAGGATAACTATCCTTCTTAGTGACATCATTATGCTTTCGGTACCTGTCGAATCGGACGTGCATCGCCAGTATCAATTTTATGTTGGACTATATCAGTTCTTTTAAGTTTATTTTTAGAACCAAATACAGGTTTATAGCAATAAAGTAGGTCTTTTACCTGTTTTCTTTCTAATTTTGACAAAGAGGGATCTATTTTTGTCATTAATTGTTCGATTCCGTTCGTCTCATCTGTTTCCATAACATTTACCTTGTGAATTACGGCTGTTACCGGTTCTAAAGTTCCCATTTCCGTATCCTTTTAAAGAGGAACTGGATAATCGGTCAAATTGATGACTCGGATGGGTACCTCTTTGGCAAAACTAACAAGAGTCTTACCAACAAGGAGTCCTTCTTCCAATTCATGGTTATGGTTCTTTGGCTCTATCATGGCTGGGGTTTCATCTGGCTCCAGTTCATCCAACCGCGCTGTTACGACACATTCGCAGCTTGCCGGAAGTTCGATATCATCGATTAGCTTAATCGAGGCATTGTTAGCTTGTTTTCGATGCAGGAATATTTCCTCATTACCAGTACGAAGGATACGTCGGCGAAGATCCAAATAAAACCACAGTTTAGCATAACATCCATGCCCAGAACAGCATCTTCATCAACGTCAGCCACCAGCACCGACTAAACAAGAGAGGTTGAACCAAACTGTAGCGTCACCTGTATCTCACCGTAGACTCTAGCAGATTCTCCGGTAGCGGTACGCAGTCTCCAACTGGTAGGCAACATCTTCTTCCGCATAATGATGGATGATCGGACGATCGTTTTTGTAGCTCCAGTGTCTACCAGCTTGCTAAAGTTCTTCCCATCAATGAGGCCATCTACATATAAGCTTGCTTTCGGCTTTTTACCTGCATTCGGTACACCGGTTGTAGATGAGTTTGGACATAACGCATCTCTAGACGATTCACCAATAACTCGAAGTTGTCAGCTTCATCCTGTGTCAATGAATGCAGGACGTCTAAAGCTTCGCTTCGCAGAGCTATAGTTAGGGACAATGCCTTCTCCTGGGAGGACCATCCATTCGCTCTGGGCGCTGCGTCGGATTGTTTAAGGTAATTTGGCCAGGAAGTCTTCCCGTCATAGGTCGGCGGTTTCATCGTCGTTCGTACCTGGGTCGCATCCCCGTTTCCTCGACGTTCGACGTCAACGTGGCAGGTTTCCATTCTTTCTGAATCCCTGTCACCGTGATGGATAATTTGGTTTCGGCGACAAGCTTCCAGTTCTTGCTTAAGCTCTCCTATCTCTTTTCGCAAGGTAGTCACTTGTTGATTTTACTTATCTCGTAAGCAGGCCACTTACTGATTTTGTGCGTCTCGTAAGCTAGCTACTTGCCGATTTTGCTTGTTCCGAAGATGTAATATTGGCTGGGAGAACGAAGTGGATAACTCATCTGATAGGGTAGACATCCGTTACGATAGCTCCTCTTATTGACTCGTCATTCGTTACGACAGCTGGGAGAGTTGTTGCGTCTGTCCCTTTTGTTGGATCGTCAGTCGATTTACAATTTTACAAACAGGAACAAATAGTGGGTTATTAGATGGATACGACTTGTTATTAGACTCTTTAAATACTGACATTGACTATCACAAAACTATAAGTGATATTTTCAAAAGTGGATTGTTAATCAACTCATTCATGCTTTATCCAATTTTTCAGAGAAATATGTAGTGGTTATGGATATTGCTTTATTTTATTCTGTACAACTAAACAGACCACCTACATTTTCAGCAACAGAAGAAATAATGTAGGAATAATTAAGCAGCAATAACGTCGAACTTGACAAAAAAAAATAAAAAAAAAATATTACACAATATTTTAACCATACCAAAGTAACGATAAGACATATGTAGTTGAAATATTAAAGCAACATGGACATGATTTACTTCGACTACCCCTGTATCAATGTCAATATAATTCAATAGAGTTTGCATAAGGCTTTACACATCCGTACTATAAAAAAATATTGCATCTTTATATTCGGACAGGGATGAGTTTAAAAAAAAAACTTGGGCAGAAGCGTTAAGACAATGTACACCAGAAATGTGAAAAAAAAATTGTATACATACAGAAGAAATTATTTTGACGGACTGTACTTCTTACATGGAAAACTGTTCACTTGACAACATTCCACCTTTGATTATGGAGGTGGTTGAAAAATACATATCAAACAGATTAACGTGACAATGGTTTTAACCAAATCTGTTGCTTCAATTTTTGTTGTTATTATGTTTTCTTGTTTTTCTGCTGAAACATTGCACTGAAACTATTGAACACATTTTAAAAGAACTTCCATTATTTAAAACCTTAGATTTATAACAAAGCATAACATTTTGTGGGAATTTTTGATTTTGTTTTACTTATGAAAATAGCTGAAACCAATTGATATGTCATAATACCGCACTACCTGGGGAGCACCACGAAAAATGCTTCAATATATAGCTGCTGTAATAGTTATCCTCAAAATCTACAAAATGAAATATTTTGTATTTTCTCATTTATAGCTAGTCCAGTTTTAATATTTGTTGCAAAAATTGTTATTTTATAATACCGTTATATAGACATAAATTTGTTCTAACTTGCAAATGAAGACTTTTTTGTTAATAATTTCATTGTTTGCGTTCATTTAAGTACTATTATTTTGTAAATACGTTTATTATACCTAAATATATAGTTTTAAATTGACAATTTTCTATTTTTGTAAAAGTATTACCCAAGTTTTGATGATTTGATGACGTAACCGTCCAGAACTCTAAGAGTACACAATTGTTACTTTATTTATTGTCACAAACACTATGATTATATTGAGGACGTGACAACAGCGCATTTAAAATTAGAAATAAGATTAAATGTACAGGGAGAAATTCATCACCCTAACAAGGCCTACTTTAATATTTTTAAACCTGGTATGATGTATAATTAAATGTTTGCAGTTAAAGGGTAGTTGTATACGTAAATAATATGAATTATTTGTTCTAACTCTCCAATTCAAGGTAAAAAAATATTTACTAAATAATTACAGCTGAACTGTGTTTTTTCCCGATACTTTAAAGATTGACTATATTTTTGTGTAAAAAGTATTTTACAGTGATAACACCAGAATTAAGTATTCAACACTATGCATTTGTAGTGAAACATTTTTTCTATTTTTTTGCCATTTCTTGTTTTTGTTATTTTTCAATTTTAAAAGTATATAAAATTATACCGTAGGTTATAATTAATTAAAATCATAATGGGTGATAGTATAATAAATTATGAGATTGATCTGCTAAGAAACCGTTTACTATTAGCAGCACCATTGGTGGTTTTTAAATTATGTGCCATTACTTTTTTGTATGTGTGTATGAAAAATATCCAATTATTCTATATAAATCTTTCAACGAAATGGAGCATATGGTATTTATTAGATACTTAATATACGTGGTTTTCTCTTATTACATTTGGGTTTTAATTAAAACGTATCCTGTTTAATCGATATATTGATATTTTGATAATGTTGTAAGGCATAACTTGGCTGATAATGTCAGTGTATACTCAATTTAGTCTCGGTTTCGCATGATTTTCACAAAATTATTTGACAGGCAATAAATCAACTTATTTGGAGAAGATAAAATGACGAGAAACCTTTACATCAAGATAAAATCAGTAATTAAGTTAAAAATATTCTGACGAGTTTATTCAAATAAACGAAGATTTTGGATGTAGCGTCAGTTCTCTGGCAAGTTTGCAATCAGTTGTTTTATCCCAGCAATGAATAAAATTCATGTGGTAGTGTTGTTTAATCAAGTTACTGCGAGTTTGATGGTCGTATGATTATTATTACAATTACAATTATAATATATAGAAAAGCTATTAGAATCACTAATGTCATTTATATTCTAAAACATTTATGATCGGCTTAATTTATTAAAAAAATATTTTTTTAAATTTGACGGATGTAATTAAAGCATTGCTCATGAATACGGCTTTAAATATGCAGTGGAACGCGGCTGTTCCAATTTTTAATTTGTTTTTTCATGATACCAGTTTCTTAGTTAACTCTTGTAAAAACCCTTTCTGATGTGAAGTCATTGTCTTTATTAGTATTATTTAGCATAATTAATATTAAAGTTAATAAAGATTTAACATTTTAATATAAATTTTTTGTGCAGTTTTGACTTAACAGAAATTTAAATGCGTTTGTTTTTAACTTTATACATTGTGTTAAAGTGGTGATTTTGATAAAGAATTTTAAGTGTTTGGTTGGTAATTTATTTTTGGTTAAACAAATACATAAATTTTTTGGTTTGTCAATTGTGCTGTTTGGTTAACATACTCTCGAAGAGACAAATCCAGTCTCTCTTTGTTATCTTCTTCAATTACCTTACATCTTAAAAATACATGAGTGTATTTTTACCTTCTTCTAACCTTTAAACCCTTCGAAGTATGTGACGGTTCGAAACTAATTAGACTAGTTTGTTGGGATTTGTATTTACTAGTTAGTTAAAAGGAACCTTATGACCCATTCTTGTCGCTCCTGGTGACGAAGCAAATTAAAGTTTACTGAAGTTTTTGTAGAGATATAAACATTTTCCTTTCGAATGCCAAATTGAAATCTTGAGGTTTTAAACGTAATACCCTATTTAAATAAAATATATATTTTTCTTTAATAAAAAACAACTGTATCACACAGGTAATAAACTATGTTGATTGAAGCCTAAAACTTCACATGCGTAATTTATAAGCGGATATTCACAAATTTACGGTTTTCCCTCAGCTTTACTTTTTATTCAAAGCACACATTACAGATTCTATTTCCAACGTTTATACTATGAAATTTGAAGTCGATTAGGGATTCTAAATGCAGGTCAGACCATTTATTTTCATTCATGTGATTAATACCTTAGTACTACGGCAAAAATTTTATGTTGGTGAAAATGAGATACTAAGCTTTATAAGTTTCCCTTTGCTATCGATACCATATATTTTACACAGTTTACATAAAAAAAGTTTAAAGCTATAATTTCTAATTAATATAAATATATATATATATATATATATAATAGAATAGAAAGTAGTCTTTGCTGACTAATTAAGAATTAAATCTAAATTGGATATTGGGTATGCAGCAAATAAATATGATAAGAGTACTCTTTTAAGATTCTTTATTCCAAGCTTTCGGCTAGTATTACAGACATCATCAGGGAGCTACAATAATGTTATTTAATAGAGATATAATATAATATTACTGGTATTTTACTTACAACTTGTTGAGGTTATTAATTTAATGATGTTGTTGAATAAAAATTATTAAATGAAAACATTAAATTCACAGTTTTAAATTAATATAAAATATTAAAATTAGCACATTATTAATATTATAAATTATGTTGAATAAAAATTATTTGATGTTAATATTGAAGACAAATTTGACATTATTTTTTGAATGTTATTTAGAAAAATTTTTTTTGTTTTTTAAAATTGGAATCATAGCAACAGTTAATCAAGTAATGAAGTATCAACTAAGTTTTTGTTATCAAGTTGTAATAAATATGAAAACATTTCATTTAGATGACCTATATCTGATCTTCGGTTCATTGAAAAGGGGTGTTTATTGATATAAACCATTTCTAAAAAAAGCCTTTTGGCTAAGTTTGATTCATGACACAATACTTTAACATCATTATAATTAATTAAATGATCGTTATTAATAACATGTTCACCTAAAGCACATCTTTCAGGGTGAAGTCTGCAATCAGATTTATGAGATGTAAGTCGATCTTTTAAACGTCTGGAAGTTTGTCCAATATAGACTTTATTGCATACGGAACAAGGTATGCTATAGACAACGTCTGTTAATGATAACAAAGGTGTTTTATCTTTTAATTTAGTAAAGATTCCATTGACTGTGAAGGCAGTTCTAAAGGAAATTTTGATGTTAGGAATTGGTTTTAGGATACGAGCTAATTTAGGAGAAAGGTCTTTTATATATGGTAAAGATTTATAACAAATTGAGTTAAGATTATTGACGGGTACTTGTGGATTATTGACAACATTATTAATGTTGGGAAGTGGAATTGACATTGTATTAAATAGTAGTCTTTTTAATAGAACTTCAGGATAACTATTTTCAGTGAATAATTGGAAAAGAATTTTAAGATTTTTATTATGAAAGGATTTATCACTGATTTTAAGGACACGGTTCTTCATGGTTTTGACTAAGTTGATTTTCATGGAGAATTTATGGTATGAATTATAGTTTAGATATCTACCAGAGCTTAAAGGCTTTCTATACCAATCAACTAAAAGTTTGTTATTTTTACGTAAGATTCTTGTGTCCAAGAAAGGAACAGAACAATTAGAATCTTCTTTTTCAAGAGTAAATTGGATATAATCATTAAAGCCATTGAAGTAATACAAAATGTTATCAAGCTCATTACCAGGGAGGCAGATTAAAATGTCATCTACATATTTTTTAATGAAAAAAACTTGAAAAGGTAATGCTTGGATGACAAAATCTAAAATATAATCCATAACATAGTCAGCCAGAATAGGTGATATCATATTACCCATAGGGGTACCAAAAATTTGTTTATAGAACTTACTATCAAATACAAAGTAATTATTATTAAATACAAAAATAAGAAGATTAAAAAATGATTGTTTAGAAAACTCACAATTGTTAGATATAAGGTACCATTTCCTTTCTATAGCTTTAATAACTATATTTAAATAAACATTGCTAAATAATGAAACAACGTCAAGGCTGGCAATGACATAACCATTAGGAATTATAAGATTGTTAAAATTGGAGTTAATTTGGAAAGAATCAGTAATATGATAGTTATTATCAAATTCATATGATTTGGTTAAAATTTCAGTAAGGAATTTAGCAATAGGTTCAGTAGGGGTGCTTAGTGATGCTAGAATTGGTCTAACGGTCAAAGGGTCTTTATGAATTTTAGGAAGTGTATAAAATTTTCCAGGTACACCATTATATTTGGATAACAATTTTCTTTGATTTTCAGTTATTTCATTATTGGTAAACAAGGTTCTAATAAGTTTGTTATAATTTTGTTCAATACTACTTGTAGGATCTTTATTTATGATGGTGTAAGAAGTATCATTGTCAATAATATTTTTACTAAGTTGGAAATAAGCTTGTTTTTCCATAATGACAGTAACACCACCTTTGTCAGATCTTGTTACGATTAAGTTTGGATTAGATTTCAAAAATTTTTTTGTTTTATAATACATATTACGATAAAAAGAATTATTAAATTTTGAGTTATGAACAGAATTAGTAACAATATTAGTAGATTTAGCTATAATAATGTTCTTTGTATCAATGTCATTAATGGTGGAAAAAATGTAATCTAAATCAGCCAAAATACTTCTAATAGGAATGTCTATACCAATTATAGGTTCAATACTAAATTTAGGACCAAGAGAAAGAAATTTTAAAATATCATCTGGTATGATAGTATTAGATAAGTTTTTAATCCATCTACGATTTGTGTTTAATTTATTATTTAATTGATTGTTAATTAATTTATCAATTTTAATTAAATTTTTTCTTTTGGTGTTATGAAATGTTTTGTTATAAGATTTCATTTGAAAACTTTTAAAGTTGTTGAATAAATCAATGTTAGTAATAGTTATAATATCATTACCAAGGGAACTGAGTAGGGATTCCAATTTTAAGATTATTTTATGATTACCACTTATTTCCAAATTTAAAATTTTAATTCTAATTATAGGATGGGTTTTTACCAACGTATGAAAGCTACCTATGGTAACCTACTGGTAGAAAAAATGAAAACATGGTGCAGAACAAACTTAAAATTAGCAAAAATGTATAACCGAAGATGTTTCCTACTAAAATGCAGAAAATTAGGGCTGTCCCCTCCACATATAGAACATTCCACAAAACCAATTGAAGACAATCCATAGACAAAATGATAACTTGGACCTCAACATTAGGTTAAGAATTAAAATTTTAAATTTGGAAATAAGTGGTAATTATAAAATAATCTTAAAATTGGAATCCCTACTCAGTTCCCTTGGTAATGATATTATAACTATTACTAACATTGATTTATTCAACAACTTTAAAAGTTTTCAAATGAAATCTTATAACAAAACATTTCATAACACCAAAAGAAAAAATTTAATTAAAATTGATAAATTAATTAACAATCAATTAAATAATAAATTAAACACAAATCCTAGATGGATTAAAAACTTATCTAATACTATCATACCAGATGATATTTTAAAATTTCTTTCTCTTGGTCCTAAATTTAGTATTGAACCTATAATTGGTATAGACATTCCTATTAGAAGTATTTTGGCTGATTTAAAATACATTTTTTCCACCATTAATGACATTGATACAAAGAACATTATTATAGCTAAATCTACTAATATTGTTACTAATTCTGTTCATAACTCAAAATTTAATAATTCTTTTTATCGTAATATGTATTATAAAACAAAAAAATTTTTGAAATCTAATCCAAACTTAATCGTAACAAGATCTGACAAAGGTGGTGTTACTGTCATTATGGAAAAACAAGCTTATTTCCAACTTAGTAAAAATATTATTGACAATGATACTTCTTACACCATCATAAATAAAGATCCTACAAGTAGTATTGAACAAAATTATAACAAACTTATTAGAACCTTGTTTACCAATAATGAAATAACTGAAAATCAAAGAAAATTGTTATCCAAATATAATGGTGTACCTGGAAAATTTTATACACTTCCTAAAATTCATAAAGACCCTTTGACCGTTAGACCAATTCTAGCATCACTAAGCACCCCTACTGAACCTATTGCTAAATTCCTTACTGAAATTTTAACCAAATCATATGAATTTGATAATAACTATCATATTACTGATTCTTTCCAAATTAACTCCAATTTTAACAATCTTATAATTCCTAATGGTTATGTCATTGCCAGCCTTGACGTTGTTTCATTATTTAGCAATGTTTATTTAAATATAGTTATTAAAGCTATAGAAAGGAAATGGTACCTTATATCTAACAATTGTGAGTTTTCTAAACAATCATTTTTTAATCTTCTTATTTTTGTATTTAATAATAATTACTTTGTATTTGATAGTAAGTTCTATAAACAAATTTTTGGTACCCCTATGGGTAATATGATATCACCTATTCTGGCTGACTATGTTATGGATTATATTTTAGATTTTGTCATCCAAGCATTACCTTTTCAAGTTTTTTTCATTAAAAAATATGTAGATGACATTTTAATCTGCCTCCCTGGTTATGAGCTTGATAACATTTTGTATTACTTCAATGGCTTTAATGATTATATCCAATTTACTCTTGAAAAAGAAGATTCTAATTGTTCTGTTCCTTTCTTGGACACAAGAATCTTACGTAAAAATAACAAACTTTTAGTTGATTGGTATAGAAAGCCTTTAAGCTCTGGTAGATATCTAAACTATAATTCATACCATAAATTCTCCATGAAAATCAACTTAGTCAAAACCATGAAGAACCGTGTCCTTAAAATCAGTGATAAATCCTTTCATAATAAAAATCTTAAAATTCTTTTCCAATTATTCACTGAAAATAGTTATCCTGAAGTTCTATTAAAAAGACTACTATTTAATACAATGTCAATTCCACTTCCCAACATTAATAATGTTGTCAATAATCCACAAGTACCCGTCAATAATCTTAACTCAATTTGTTATAAATCTTTACCATATATAAAAGACCTTTCTCCTAAATTAGCTCGTATCCTAAAACCAATTCCTAACATCAAAATTGCCTTTAGAACTGCCCTCACAGTCAATGGAATCTTTACTAAATTAAAAGATAAAACACCTTTGTTATCATTAACAGACGTTGTCTATAGCATACCTTGTTCCGTATGCAATAAAGTCTATATTGGACAAACTTCCAGACGTTTAAAAGATCGACTTACATCTCATAAATCTGATTGCAGACTTCACCCTGAAAGATAAGCTTTAGGTGAACATGTTATTAATAACGATCATTTAATTAATTATAATGATGTTAAAGTATTGTGTCATGAATCAAACTTAGCCAAAAGGCTTTTTTTAGAAATGGTTTATATCAATAAACACCCCTTTTCAATGAACCGAAGATCAGATATAGGTCATCTAAATGAAATGTTTTCATATTTATTACAACTTGATAACAAAAACTTAGTTGATACTTCATTACTTGATTAACTGTTGCTATGATTCCAATTTTAAAAAACAAAAAAAATTTTTCTAAATAACATTCAAAAAATAATGTCAAATTTGTCTTCAATATTAACATCAAATAATTTTTATTCAACATAATTTATAATATTAATAATGTGCTAATTTTAATATTTTATATTAATTTAAAACTGTGAATTTAATGTTTTCATTTAATAATTTTTATTCAACAACATCATTAAATTAATAACCTCAACAAGTTGTAAGTAAAATACCAGTAATATTATATTATATCTCTATTAAATAACATTATTGTAGCTCCCTGATGATGGCTGTAATACTAGCCGAAAGCTTGGAATAAAGAATCTTAAAAGAGTACTCTTATCATATTTATTTGCTGCATACCCAATATCCAATTTAGATTTAATTATATATATATATATATATATATATATATATATATATAAACTTTTAAAAATTCTTTGCTGACTCTTATGTAACAAAATATATATATATAAGCATTTTGTTAATATTATTTAGTTTGAAAATATTTGGAAATATTTTTTTTTTATTACATTAACTCCAATTTCTTCTTTTCATATCTTGAATGCGAAACTTATATATGCAATTGCTTTTATTTAACAAATAATAGATTTCCGCGGTTTTGGTACAAATACCTACTCAATGATTTGCTTGTAACACGCAACTAAAAAACTTTAGAATTCAAGCACAAAAAGAAGTTCTGTAATTTTACTAATACAATAACAAAACAGTGTTACGAAATTTAAAAATGTTTATACAGGGTGGTCCTTAAGTAATGGACAAAGTGAAACTGAAGATTTTCGTTACTAAAATATTACTATCTGACGCAACCTACTTTAATAAAATGTTAATTATAAAAAGATACAGGGTGGCAAATTTAAAATGGAAGAAATGATGTATCACAATAGCTTAAAAGATTTTGGATGTACGGAAATGAAAATTTGCATATAGGTGATTTAGAGTATGAGGAATTATTTTGTATATTAGTTTTGGTAAATTGTTGTTGACGTAAATATACTTACATCTAACTATATTATCCGTAACGCTATTTCTCTTTTTATTGAAAAAGATTAAAACAAAATCATTTTATAAAAAAGGTATTATTATTAGTCTTAAAAGGTACTAGTTGTCGCGATAATCGCATTTTAAGAGTCACCTACACAATGTTTCTGTCAGTTGTTCGGGTTTTGAGAGTTGATTTTTATTACAAATTTGTCATCTTAATTAATGTAAAAAAAATAAAAAATGTCAAGGCATAATAAATTTATAAATGAGAAATAGTATAACAATTTATTGACAATTAAATTTTAATGGACATACTACACAACGAGAATACTTACGAAGGTTTCCCAATAGACTGCAACCTAGTAATTAACTTTACAAAAATCAGTATGGGAATTTAGAACAAAGAGGATCATTTCCTGTTAAACGAAATAATTTAGGTGATTTTACTCCACCTGACGAAGAAGAGGATTTAGATTGGATGTTTATTGGGTTGGCTGTTAGCCTGTATTACTGCGACCTTTGCAGATTTATTGTGACCACCCATTATCTTAAGAATAGGATTAGAGAACCTTGTCCAGCCCTGCCCTCTTAATAAGACTTAATAGCCTTGGCAGTGGCCACTCCACATAACTTGGAGCAGCCGGTTTCTCCTCTCCCAGTACTAGATACCGCGTCCTTGCAAGGCCTTCGCATTGGCATAGGACATGAAATGCGGTTTCCTCCTTCTCTTGGCAGTATCGACAGATGTCTTCATCTGCTAAGTTCAACTGCCTCATGTGTTTCTTGAGCCTACAATGTCCTGTCAAGAGACTGACAATCATTCTGACATCGTTTCGCCTTTGTGATAGCAGCTCTGCAGTAAACTTCGCCGAGTGTCCCTTTATGAAGACTTTGGCTTGTCGCTTGCCCAGTGATTTTTCCCACCACTCCTGGACCTTCTCTTCTTTCTCAATGGCTGCCTTTCTGAATGTGTCAGCAACTCCGCCGAATGGTTCCGGGCCAATCATTGGGGTATTAGCTCCCGCACGGGCCAATTCATCAGCCTTCTCATTGTCTCGAAACCCTGAGTGTCCTGGTATCCATGCCAGTGTCCGAGAATTTTGACTTGCGGCATGTGTCAGGGCCCCAACGCAGACTCACACCAGCTGTGAGCTTATTTGTGCTAAGACTATCGCCTTTAGAGCTGCTTGGCTGTCCGAGTATATGACTACGGTTTTACTCGTTATACGAAGAAGAGGAACTATTAGTTTACATTGTAAATGAACTACAACAGCACTATCTGTAGCAATAAGTATAATTTCAATTTGAAACGTATTGACCAAAAAAAATTATATTACAAACATTTTATTTTATACATGTAAAAAATCTATTACCTACAGATCTTTCTTTAAGATATCAATCTGCATGTAAAACTCGGAGAAGACAGTAAAATGACCACACACTTGTCAATAGAATACCATTTATTGATGAGACAACATTAACTTGCCATAGAATTTTCAATTATAAAAAATAATCATTTTTGGTAGTTCGTTTTCTTAGCTATTACACATCCCAGAATAAAACCCTCTGGATTTTAGTATATGGGCACAATGAAGGAAATGTTCTACAAAATCCCTATAAAGAGTCTAGTCAAACTTCGAGAAGAATTCCAAGACAGACAAAATTTTTTATTTCATCCTGTCCGGTGAATCAACTTTCCTATTATCAATTCGGCGCCGGTAAGTAAAACATTACGGTATCATGTACTGTATGAATGCTTCAGGGAAGACAATTACTTTTAATTTTTGACATTTAAAAACACTATAATGACAACAAAATAAAAATAAAATAATTAATTACTTACTTTTTATTTTATTTTAATTTAAAACACAAATTAACAATTATTACAAAAATTTTAAAATATTTGACAGTAACTGACAGTTAAGGTAATTTGACGTAACTAGTCAAGTTACGAAATATTTTTATGAATTTATTAATTTATAAAAACAGGATGAAATAAAATATGATACGATACATGGTCGTTAGGTGTTATTACAGTACTGGTTTTTATTTCCAGACTTGGCTCCTACGTCGCCTCGTCCGTAAAATAACTCGTACTGTAATAAGTCACCTACCGACCTTGTAACGTTTAATAATACTACATCAATGTTATTATGTAAGATTAGACGATCATTCATGCCACGTATTGATTAGTGTTTGTTTTTTTTCCTACATAAAAGTTATTAAGTTCATAATATTTGCTTAACTGTTACTATGTTAATATTTGTGATAAAAAATAGAAGAAAAATTGTGTAGGTGATTCTTAAAATGCTATTATAACGAAAACTAGTAAATTCTGCGACTAATGATAATACCTGTTCTTTTTAAAACTTATTTTGTTTTAATCTTTTTCAATAAAAAGAGATATCTTACGGATAAAAAAGTTAGAGGTATGTTTACGTTAAGAACATAGCTCAAGTGGCACGCTCTAGAAAATATACCAAAACCGATATCACATTATGATTTCTCCCATTTCAAGTTTGCTATCCTGTATCTTTTCTATTATCAACATTTTATTAAAGCAAGTTGCGTCAAATCGTAATGTTTTGTTCCCGAAAATCTTTAGTTTTACTTTGGTCTATTACCCTGTATAGGTATCAATGGAACAATGTATGAAGTTTTCTTGAATCCTAAGTTTACAATTATCAGCAAGAATCAAAAGTGACTTCACCTAATCAGATCAAAACAAAAACAGCCAAAAGTTTGTTTGTAAAGATATAGCCACATTTTCGTAGGATATTTAGAATATAAGTTGATAGGTTTTTTGTTGCCAAAAAAAAATGTAAAAAGCTAATTTAAAACGTTAAAATTACATTAAAAACAATTAATTCGGTGTTTTATTTTAAGGTGCGATATTAATCCAACCACTATATTAAAAAATTGCATCGCTTCTTTTAGAACCTCAAACTATTTTCTTGTAATTTCTATTACTTTGGGCTACTAAAAGAAGGTTAAAGAGTCCTTGAAGTCACCTCTTACCTGGGAACAGCTGGCCTTTCATAAATCCGAACCTTTTCTTGACTCTCACAGTAGGCTGTTGTATACACTCATGATTATACAATCTATTGTTTAAATTGAAAACATATATGTAATTATTTTTTTATAAATTAAAATAAACAAATTCCAGAAACGTAAAGATAATTTTTTTCTGATTTCAACCATATATAATATTTTGAACTTTACAGATAAGGCACCAAAATAATCTACATTATACTGAGAAAAGAACAACACTCAATATAAATAAATAAAAAACAATAAAAATATAAAAGAACCTTAATGCTTCAAAAATGCATAATAAAATCATTAAATTTAAAATCCACATACTGAATCGAAGACAGAAAGGGATAATCTCATAATGAAGTTTTGAAAATAAACATATTTTAACAATACTAATACCATTAAGAATTAAAAAGATTTAACCCTATAATATTTAATCTTAATGATAATAATTTTAAAACATTTTAATGGTATTTGTTGAAATATCAATTCCTATTGTTCGGTAATGACAGAAAATATATAATAAAGTGTTTGGCAGTATTCATTGGAGGAATAGATGGACAAACGAATGGAATTTTTCTTATGTTTGTTTCTAACAGAAACGCTATAACAATAAAGCGTGTTATCCAGGAAAATGTTTTGCCCGGATCCATTGTGACTCGTGGAAAGGATATACTGGTTTAAACCACCTTGGATTCTATCACTACCAAGTCAATCACCAACGACACTTTGGACCTAAACTACCGACGTATTTACACCCATAATATCGAAGGTAAATGGTCTGTCATTAATAGGAACCTTTGTCGACGATTGGGACGGATGTTCATTACCTCAATTTAAAACATATTTGGTGAAGTATGTTTGGCGTAGTCGATACACCACAAATAAAGAGCAATGGACGGATATCACCAATGCGCTACATTTTCACCCGCTGGTAAACTAATCATTTCTTTTACATTGACAAGTACTATTACATACAGTTGCTTCAAAACTTCAAAATTTTGTATAAGTATTATATATATGGTTGAAATCATGTAAAAAATATCTTTACATTGCTGGTTTTCATTTATTTTTATTAAAAAAAAAATAACCACATTTTTAAATTTAAACAACAAATTGTAAAATATAACCGTCTACTGTGAGGGTCGAGAAAAGATTCCCTGGTGAGGGATGACTACAAAGACTCTTTAACCTAAAAGAATTTAATATTTCTTCGCGCCCAAATATTTACATTCTATAACAATAAGATTATTAATCTGGTTGTGTTGCTATTGGAAGTCTCTGGATTATTACTTTTGCCAACAAACAATAAGGTCCAACGTTGCTTATAAAATGGTATAATACCCCGACACTAAAGTTGTTGCAGCGCAGCAATCCTTCACCCTAATTTAATCCATTATACTAATCAAAGCGAAAGCGACGAAATTATCAAAGCACAAGGCGTGTTTTATTGGAGCAAATTTTAGAATATAGAGCCGTCATCACAGGATAGTTTATAAGCGAAAAGCGGTTCAGTAATTTTACTAACTCCTTTTTTAATTAAAAGAGTTTGCACAAATATTGTTCAAATCTTAATAATTTAATGTCATAAGTTATGACTCATAACATAGCTGAACAACGGCGGTAAATGATGTCAATATTTCTGGATTCATAATAATTTAATGAGACAATTTACTTAGTTTATACTTGTAGATGTTCTATTGTTTTAGCACAATCTATTTACTACTTTTTAAAATTTTTGTGGTTAAAATTTGTTATATTTTAGTTTACTTTAATAATAGTTTGGAACATATTATACAACATTTTTGTGATTTAAATCTTGAAATACTAAAAAGTTATATAAACTAACGATTTATTGGAAAATCCTTAGACTTTTTGCTACCAAAATTGGATTTCTCCTTCAAAAAAATTATATGTTGCAACAAATGTCGAATCCACCGGGACTTGAAATCGCCACTTTCAGCTCTACGCGCTAGCGCTGTAACAACTAAGCTATGAATGCATAACCATCAAATCGCTTACTGGTGGTTACATTCTACAAGTGTCACATGTGGCAGGAGTAGAATTTAACGACCGATAAGCGATTTGATGGCTAGGCCTTCATATCTTAGTTGTTAGAACGTCAGCGCGTAAATCTGAAGGTTCCTAGTTCGAGTTCGCTGGATGCCACATTTTTTCAATTTCTCCTTAATGTCATTAAATATATTCTTGTTTGTATACTTTCTAAAAACTTTCAAAAACTTGTGTCAATCAAATCATCTAAAGTAATTGCAGAGAATACTACTACCCATTGAGGGCCCAATATTTGTTTTTGGTACTTATTCTTAGACTAACATAGATATCTGTCAAACACGAAATATATATTTTTAACATGTTTTGAATTTAATTTGACTTTATTCCCATGGTCTTTTATGCTTTTAATCGGTCGGAATATTTGTATAAAGTGGGACTACGTCAAAACTGACTAGTATGTAATTTTTAGGTAATTTGCGGTTATTTATATACTTAATAGATGCAAAAGATTCCTGAATTATGAAATCGTAGAATTAAATAATGGGCTGCTGTTAAAATTGATGCTTTTTTGATTTTGTTACGTTTTTCCGATAAATTTTTAGAAACAAGTGTTTACGAAACTTTATAGATACCATTTTGTTTTTGTGGTATTTGTAAAGTCGGCAACTGACGCATCAATCAAAATTTTCGGAAAACTAATTTTGTCAGACAACATAAAAAAGTTGATTTTAACGATGTTAATAAAAGTATTCTGTAAAAATTAGGTAATTGCGTATAAATTTTGCAGGGGTCGTTTTTTTGACATGTTGATGATATTAGACACCTGAAATGACTCAGACAATTTTTGATATCGCGTTTCACAAGTTATTTTTAACCTACTTATTTAAAAAAAAAAACATTGTCTATAAATTTTCTAAATGTCGTAAAAATAAAATGGTTCAGAAAATTTAGCAAAAAAACGTGAGGAAACGACGTCAGACTTGGTCTAATTAAGCCATGCAAGAAGTTTGAAGAGAGTATCTATCACAACTTTTTTCCCGACGGGCACTGTACTTTTTGGGATTATCGCATTATATAGGTATACTAAGTGATTTCGCTTTTATGTTTGATATCCTTAAGATCTTTGTTAAGGGTGGTAATTAAACTCACTTTAAAAAAGATTAAAATCGCTTAAAAAAGAAATGAATAAACATTAAACATATATTTCAAACTTTCATTAAAGGTGATGCACAAAAAATAATATATGCCACATTTGATAAACAAAATGCACTTTGAGATAATAACATTAACTCCATATCAGATCTCCTACAAAAAGAAAACAATAACCATAACTTATTATGTTAATTTTTGACTTAAAATAAACTTAATCAGCTTTAATATATTGTATCCAGCTCTTTAAATACGGTTTGCACAATAAAACGATACATATAGCACTTTGAAACGTGAATATGTGCAATGAGTAATACAGTCGAACGTTAGCGAAATACGATACGATGCTTATCAGTGGGTGAAATCAAAACCGAAAATGTTTGAAGAGAAAGAAGATAAAAAAAACAGTTTTTTATACAAAATATAGAAATGCTACAGAAGTCTTGACTTAAGAAGATGTACAAATCTGGAAATATACTCATTTGAAATGGGAATGTTTTAATACTTTTCGTAAATCTCAAAAAATAGTGACAAAAAGGTTGTATTCTAAAAATAATTAAGTGATCTCTCGGTGCACTTGCTCAAGTTTTTTGAAAGAGTACATATGCAAACATTTTCTAGGTTTGTTAGTCATTATGAACCAAGCAAAGGTGCCCATCGAAGCGAAAAGTGTACCTCTCGGAAATAAAAGAAAAAGAGGACGGCCAGCTATAGCAAAGAAGGCTCTAATAATCCAATAGTAATAGTAGTGTTCATACATAATTATGAAACAATGATATTACTTGTTTATTTTCTGCTGTATTTGTTTTGCCATACTTTTTTCTTTATACATAATACATAACTAAATAACTATGTAACAATGGCAATACTTGTTTATTATGTTAATAAAAATTATATATAAATGTGTTCCAAATTCATACCAAATCCAACGTGCGATTCTGTTATTTTCTAATGAGGTAGGTCTTAAGATTTAAATGTACCTATTCCAAAGTGCGATTGTATCATTTTATAGTTAGTAAGAAAGGTTAATAGTTAAAATGTACCTACCAAATCCAAAGTGTGTTTGTATCTTTTTATAGCAATTAAGCTTAAAGTGAAGACTTAACTAACGTAGAGGGCAAATCTGCAATTTTATAGTTTGTAGACACAAAGTCAGAATAATTTGTCAAAAGTGCATTTATATATTCCTCCTTTTTTAAATGTGTTATTAATTTATTAACTTCTTGTTGTATTGTACAAGTAGCATAGTTAGTTAATTCTCTATTGTGATTTGTGTTATTTAGAAAATCTTCACTTTCATATAATCTTTCTGCTTCATTGCCACTGTTATCGCTAAATATATGTTTAATATCCTCACATAGAATCTAAATCAGTTATAAAAGAGCGTCGTTGAGGTCAAACACGAGTAGCCTGGAGTCTGACGTCGCCTGTCACCTCCTGGGGTGTCTCTAAAAAAATCCTTGGATCTGGGCAACTTTTCGTGAGTAAGTGTGACATGCCACCATATAGTTTAAGGAGATCCACGCAGAGTGGTCAAATCTCTAAAACTTCGTGAAAATTTAATTTACGTATCCTATAAATTAATAGAAAAAGTAACAAATTGTAGGTTTTCGAGATATTTAATGAAATAATTAGAATCGGAAATTTTAATTTTGACATGTAGGTAAATGGTGATTCAACCAGCTGTGTATCTATACAAAAATTTAATGTAATTAGCGATTGAAAAAATGTTTTTCTTCAAGCGTATAATAATAACTATATTACTTTTTGCAACACAGACCGTAGAAATATCCCATTATTTTACTAGTACAAAAATGAATTTTCATTATTGTACTAATAAAATAATGGGGCGTTGTAATCAAGTAGGTAGGAACTGTCATTTTTAAACTTATTTAATTTGACGTTTGTCTGTTTTGAAAATTTTGTGAAAAATGTCTCAAGAATTGCAATGTACGCCTCCGGAATTAGTTGAAATAGCTAATTCCAGTATTGAAACTCTAATTCCAACGAAGTCGCGTAAACTGTATGATTTTGCATACGAAAAATTTCTAAAATGGTGCAATGAATATAATGTACAGCAATACACGGAAAACGTTATGCTTGCATACTTCACGAATTTGTCCAGAAAGTTTAAAATTTCTACTCTATGGGCACAGTATTCAATGATTAAAAGTCAATTAAACATTAAACATAATGTTAAAATAGAAAAATATAGCAAATTAATTGCATTTATAAAGCGCCAAGGGGAAAATTATACACCGAAAAAATCAAAAGTATTAACACAAGATCAATTTGATAAATTTCTCAAGGATGCACCAAATAATGTTTATTTAGCAACAAAGGTAGGTACTTTCTTATTTCTTTTTAATCATTATTACGTTTATTAAACCGTTGACAGTGATATCTACTAGCAGATCAATATTTAACTTGACAGCAAATATTACCTCATTTCCTACTTATAACATTTAATGACGGTAGCTCAGTGGCAGAGCTTTTGTCTTCGGTCGCAAAGGTCAGCGGTTCTAATCCCGGTGCTACCAGCTTTTTTTTTTATTTATTTCAACGTTTGTTTTAGGTTATATTAATATTTGGAGTCACAGGAGCCCTTAGATGCGATGAACTTGTTAATTTAAAGTCTAGCGAAATCCAAGATTTGGGAAATTTAATTTTGGTTAAAATCATAAACACAAAAAACAAAAAACAACGGTCGTTTACTATAATTGGCGATTTTTATTTGAATTTGGTAAGACAGTATACGGCTCTTCGTCCGGATGATATTGGCCTGCAGCGATTTTTTATTAAATACCAGAATGGTAAATGTCACCGTGTGGTAATGGGTATCCACAAAATATCAAACGTACCAAAAGACGTTGCTACGTTTTTGAAATTAACAAATCCTCATGAATATACAGGACATTGCCTTCGGAGGACTTCCGCAACTATTTTAGTTGACAACGGAGGTGATATTACCGCTTTAAAGCGGCATGGTGGATGGAAATCCACCAGTGTTGCTGAAGGGTACTTAGAGGATTCCATTTCCAGTAAAACACAAACTGCACAAAAAATACTTAATTGGCAAGAACAACCAAGTAATAGTTCTGGAATCGCTGACATAATAATCGACAATCAACTTACTAATAATATGATGTATACCAATGACAAAATTGTAAATGTCGAAGCTGAAAGCGGTGGCAGTGGCTTAAATTTAAACAACTGCAGTATACAAAACTGCACATTTAATATTACTGTTAATAAATAGGTAACACTTTATGTAATTTTTCGTTTGTATTAATTAAATAGTTGAGATATAAACAAAGCCTTCTATATTTTTTATAAAATGCATATTATTATTACGCTTGAAGAAAAAATAGTATATGTTACTCGGAGCAGAAGGCCCATTATATGTTTCGCCCAGTTTGCACAGCCTCGGCTAGCGCCTCGGCAGTGCAAGAATCTGGGCTCAACAATAATGTTGGCCTTCTACTCCTAGTAACATAATATACTATTATTTACTTTAATAGAAAAAATAATAAGCTCTTAATAAACACAATAAAGAAAGTAGGCTTCCTAACGTATTACGGAGATATTGAATGTTTTTTATGAAAAATCACAAGGAACTTTGGTTTCAAATGAGTGCTATATTTTTTATTAGTCAATAAAATATATATACCATTCAATGAGTAAAGGTTTTGATTTTTTTTTTAAGTTATTAATTTTAGGCATTTATTTTATATTGTGCATTTATTTTATATTTATTCTTATCATTATGATTCGTTATTTATTAATATAAATCCGCCCGGCTTTTTTTATCTGTTTTAAAAGGCATCAGAATATATTTAGCACACTTTGCACACTACACACTACTATAAAAAGTACAAATCGTCTGCTCAAAATAAGATCTGTTACACACATTGCACGTAAGCCGGTACACATTAGACTTTTCTAGGTCACTTGATCCACTCCTTGTCCTAGAAGATCGGCGTTTTATTCTCTAGGAGAATTTCTAAATCAATTAGGTTTTCTTTTGTTTTACAGTTTGGATAGTCACCTTATTCTTTATATAAACCGGGTGAGGAAAAAGTATGGAAACCCCGTTGTAATTTAAAAACCATGGGTCACAGAAAAAAAATGCAAAATATGAAATTTATAGTTTTTCCCTGGCTATCCGATGGTTAAGATGAATTGGACCACGACAATGACCATCATGGTCAGGTCATTTTTTTTAGATAGAACCATCTATTTTTAAAAAGGGGAATCGAAAGAACGTAAAATTTTACGTCCAAATATGACGTTGACATTTTTTAAGAATTTTGCCATGGTGGTCATGATCAAGGTCATACTAAAAATTCCTTGACCATCGCAATAACTCGAATTGTATCAGTCACAGAGATAAAATTGCAAGATATAAAATTTATGATTTTTCCCTGGCTATCAGATGGTAATTCTGCACAAATTGGGTACTGCAATGAATTTCTAATTCCTGCCATATCTATAGACATCACCATAATAAAAGATAATATACATGAAAAATTAAAAACTAAATGGTATACCAAAGATACATGGTTTGGCCGTTACCTCAATTTCAATTCTTGACATTCAAAACACCAAAAAAATGGAGTTGTGATAAGTCTTACCGATCGAGCTATTGCTCTAACATCTGCGTAATATCGACCAGAAACCTTACAAAAAGTTAAAAATACATTAACAAAGAACCACTACCCAAAAAACATTATTTCCAGAATAGTTAATCAACGAACATATCTATTTTATAATTAATCCAAAATAACACCAAAAAATAAATTAAATCAGTACATTAGATATCGCTTATCACAAAGTATAATAATATGTCTGTACGGTTTAAAAAAGATCGTGTTTGATTTACATGACAAAACAAAACAAAACGACTTTTTGAAAATACCGATTTATTAAGACTAAAGTTAATAAAAATTTTGACCAAAATCATTATGCTGCTTGACCAAAACCATTAAAATATTAAGACATTTATTTATATATTGAAAACACTCCCACATGTTTTGGTATACATCCATCAATTCATTCATGTACCCATTTGCTAGTCTATTAATGCGAAATACTGTATTATTCGGAAAATCTTGACTTTCACTACGACCAATAAAATTTTAAAATACCTAATTCCTAATTTAATTTTTATATAGACGCTGCAAAACTACAACCATTTGGCTACTATAAAACTTGAGAATCAACTTTTAATTAAACAGATTTGTATTTATTATATCAAGAAGTTTTAAACAAACCTTTAAATTCCTTATTTTTCTTATACTTATTTTAAATTGTAAATCACTATTTCAATGTAGACGAAATAAAAGCAACTGAATTTGTAATCTAAATTTCTGCTTCGTGTAATTATAATATTATATTAGATTTTATTTTAGCGGCAGAATCTTGCAAACTTTATATAAAAAGTAAAATTGTATTTTATAAAACATCTACCCAGAGTTTTTCACGACAATTTTTCTATTCTGAACAGTTACGAAGAGACATGTTTGGAAAGTTATATTTATGAACATAAGGAGGAATTTTTTTCTAACTTGTAAAGCTGTTGGGAAAACATCAATAATAGTTATTTTTAAAAGGTCTACGCCCAAAAAAGTTTATAGCATACCTAAAAATGAAAAAAGCATTTTAAAACTTTTGCAGCTAACGACCTTGTAAAAGATGAGAAGTATTTACCTACTTAATGTTATTTTACAGCTAATCAGGCTTTAAACAGTTCCCATGAAATAAAGTAAGAAAATAAAGAAAAATCCAAATAGGATATTGACAAACACATATCTGTTTGCTTTTAATTACGAATTAGTAACAATTAACGAAGAACCGTAAAAAAATTCACTAATAAGTATTGTGATTGATGGTCTAATAACTTTAAATTTTATTGTTATAATCTTCGAATAAGTATTATTTTAAAACGACAAACATCTTAGGCACAAAAAAACCTAAGCTAAAAACAAGTTAAGTTGCATTGTTCAAAATCTTACAAATATGTTTTATTCCTAAGAAAACGTGTCTGTTTCCTTATGTACGTAAACACGTAAAAAGGACTTAATAAGTGTAATTTTATGCCCAGATAGTCAAAGGTAACTCTTTAATTTCTTTAGTTTGACAAGATTGACAGTTTGTAATTATTAATTAAATTGAATCGTTATTTTTGTTAGAAATGTCGAACTTATAGTTTCGTTTAAAGATAACTTTTGCTTTTCGGGCAACGACAAACAATTCACTGCTGGTGCAGAATCGAACTTTGCTTATTATTTAGAGACTCGATATTTACGAAATTACAAATAATTGAACAATTTTTAAATTATAATCTGAGATTTATTAGTCTGACTTTAAATTATAATGATTAAACAACGCAAGCCTTCTCACTATGTCAAGATTACATAACTCGATAAGGTAAATGGGTTAAAAAATTAAAAAAACTAAAGCTAAAATGAGTACAAAATGATACACCCTTAGATTGTAAATCACATAAAAAATAAACTCAATCTGGTCAGAACTATTATCCTCACTAGATGTGTCATTCAAATCGATAACACAGGAATAAACCGGAAGTACTTGATAAGTATTTTCAATTTTATGAAAATGGTCAACGCAATTATACCATAATTCATTTGATATATCTGCAACAACATCCCTTATAATGTGAATCACACTTCCTAATAAAATTGAGGTCCCATGTTTCTTTCTAACTTGTCTTTTAATGTTGCTCCAAATCAACTCGATACGGTTAAATACACAATAATAAGGTGGTAAATAAATTGCTCAGTCATGCCATCGACAACATAACTTTTACATTTAAAGATTTTAATATAATAAGCAAATCGTTTTTTAAAGATGTTGCAAAATAATCAACCCCTACACTATCTAGATACAAAAAAAGAGTGTGTTTACTTATGTACACGCGGTAGAAGTTATACTTCTTTGGCGTATGGAAAATAATCACAATTTATAAAAGAACTTTTTTTTTTGTGATTTATAAGTTATATTACTATTATTAAATTGACAAATAGGGCTTTACCGAGTTAGATTACGACATAGTCCACAGTACAGTTTAAAAAACTTTCTAAAAAATTTTTAAATTAGTTTATTTTATTAACAGTTAAAACAATAATTACTGTTTTTACATGTAGAACAAAAAAACCGAAAAAAACTTCTCTCTCGCGTAATTGATCCCATTATCATAACAGAACTGTCACAATAGGAAGCATATCTGACGCTTATCCAAATGAGCTACCAACAAATTATTTAAATACCTGCAAAATAATAATATCTATACAAAACTTATATCATATTTAATAACAATTCAGTAAAAATTTCGAAATTTATACATGTAGAACTGATTTGTATAAATGTAGTTTTAAAAAAACTTACGTAAATGATTCGAATTAATTAAATTTAGTGGACTATAAACCACGTTGTAAAATTCAGGTGTCGATGTTAAATTCAATTCAGGTGTCAGTTGCGACATACTTTACGGTGTTAATTTTAATACAGGTGCCGGTGTGCGCGCGCATCATAAAAATTCACTCTCATCATTTTTCTCTATCGCGCCAAAAAAGTATAACTTCCAAAATGTACATTTTTTTCGAGATTTTTATTTCGGAATTTCCTCAGTCTGTCGTGAATTGGAGGGGGTTGTCCATTAGGCTAGAAATACTTTTTCTCATAAAAATTACTTTTTAAAAAGCTAACAAAAACTATGATTACTAAATAATTAGAACTGATTTAATTTTATTAATTTACAACCATTTTTACCAAAATTATTGATGAATAGAAAGAATCGAATCATTATACTTGCAGAATTGCGGGTTTGGTTCCTTGAGTGTAATATCCTGTTGAATTGCAGAATTTTCGATTAGAAAGTACCTATCGATTTCGTTTAAGTACTTTTGAATCTGGATCTAAAAATTTGGAGAGGGGAGAGCAAGTACTTTGCCGGCACCGAGGCTACCTATGGCACATTGTGCATTCTCCCGTGTGTAGGTATATCTATACCGTAGGCTGTTATCATGCCCAGAGATTTAAATTAGGTGATGAGGCACCCATGGGGGATCTTCCCGACATTGACTGGTGTAAGACTGAACTTATCCAACACGGATATTCTGGTTTCAGAGAAAGCAGTGCAATCATACATGCTCTACTGTTTTCTCTTTTTGTTTGCAACCTCTGTATAGGAACGATTCTGCCAATTTCATCCTAAAGAAATGTAATCGCAATGGGAAGTGACCTGTCAAGATTCCCACAGCTGTTTGGAGATTTTGTCTGGCCAATGCCTTAAATTTTCTTGCTGTTTCCTTGCCATGATAAGGTAATAACTCCCTGGCCAATCTACAGGTCCTTGTTTTATCCCAGCACTGTATAGAGTTTTAGTGAGAGTTCTGTTTAATAAGGTCCACGACAGCGGAAATTGTTAGCTTGGTTGATGGGCAAGGGCTAATATATTTGTATGTTAATATTTTGTAGAGTTTGTCAGACACAAATATTGATACGACGGCATCCGTCTCTATCTGTAAGAGTAGGATTGCCTATAGCGATTCTATACACAACCATATGGGTGCCAGTCCCTACAGTGGATTCGATACCAACTAAGCGAAAACGTACCATGATCATAGTTTAAGTAGGTACACATTACGGGCCATAATGATTCTTTGCAATTCCTAAGCGATTATATTTTATTTAACTTTCAGTATCTAAATCATAACGGGTCCAAAACTTTTCTCAAGGTATTGGTTGATTTATATTGATAACCGGAAATTCCCATAACTTATTATTTGATCATTTGAAAAGACGGTATAACATTTCTAGAATAAAATTCATGAATTTCTCTTTGAATATTTGAGTATAGGTTATTTAAATGTATGTTGATGTAACCATCTGCTTCTGCTTGGCTCATATTTCAAGGGAGATCGACATTCTCATATATATTGTATATTTCTAGACCCTGGTGACCGATTTAAATCATTAATACATAAAATTAATCGTTATTTTTTTCTTCGCCACATATTTAGTTTTCGTTGTATTCTCCTAATAAAAATTGATTTTATTTAGTGAATAATGTAAGTTGTATCTCATCATCCCATAAGAAACTGTATATAACACACGAAATGTGAACATTAATATTTTAAAATGTTAGGGTTAAAAAATTTGCATAAAATTAGAATCTAACTTAATCTTATCTTATCTTATAGCAACTGACTGCATGTATTAACGTAAGTTTTCGAAAAGAGCTGTAACAATTTCGTTGAAATTTGAAATATAGGTGCACACAAAATCGAACAAGCTGGGTACCAAATTCGTTTTTTCCATTTTTACCCAAAATAGTTATCCCATATAAGATGGTTGTTAGGGTACAATAATTTCTTTAAACCCACTCTTTTCTATCTTATCATTACCCACGTGATCATCAGCATATCATGTACTAAAAATCATGTAATCAATGATGAAAGGCTTTTTACGTAGTGTTTAACAAATGTTATTATTATTATTGTTATTATAAAGAACTATATAATTTTATTGAACAAAAATGTACTTTAAAATAAGTACTCTTTACCCTTTTTTAAAGTAAGCAGAACTAAGTTCAGGAAATCTTCAGCATCGTACTTCGCTGTGAATTGTGTAGGTAGCATCTGAGTTTTTTGATAAAAAAAATTATTATTGTTTTATTTATACCTACGAATGAACTTTGAAGATAGCGTTTATTTCAGAACATTGAGATAGCGATAGAAGCCAAATTTTATGAAGCATTTTTGTGTACCCTAAACAGTTTTATTTACTGTAATCCATTTCATTTGCATTTATAGAGCTAAAGAATATCTTCTTAAGATGATTCGATAGGTCAATATTTATAATTTCCTGTTGTTTAGTGAAAAAATCCAATACCAATACTGCATCATAGGACCTAAAGCGATAGATGCCACAAGATCAAAACTTACAATACCATAAATTGTGTACTATAATCTAAGTTATGTCTGTATGAATACCTTTTAAACAAATTGCATTAAACACTAAAGTATGACGTGAAAGGATTACTTTATATTTTTTTTATGAACCGGAAAACTTTATAAAAATATTGATTAATCTATATATGAAAGTTTATTCTGGAAATATTATTTTTTTTGAACAGATTGTAAGGATATTAAATTTCTTGCTTGTTCAACAGTTGTTCGGGGAAATAACCTGTATTTCCAGCCCATCGTTGCATTACCGTAGGTACACAACGAGACGAATATATAGGCCATTAGGTGAACGAACTCTGCTGTTCTGCGTTGGAAAATGCAAAAACAAATGCCCACGCAGAATTTAAGAAATAGGCCATTATCTGGAGTTGCATCTCATTTTAAAATATTTAGATTTCACTGAAAATTTCTTCGATATTTAAATTAACAACGTAGATCAATATCATCAGGCATTTTGACTCCGCTGTTATTAACTGTTACTCTTTTGTTATTATTGTTAATTCTGGCAGTAAAAAGATAACAATTTAATTAACTTTGTGGTACTATGTTACAGAGTAACTTAATCAATTTTTTCCGAAACAATAATATAATTTCATTTAGTTTACGAACATCAAAGGTATGGTCATGGTCTCTAAGTACTCCTCTTGGTAATACATTCTTTGAAAAAAAAAACTATTAGTACCTAGGTGAAGCAAGAGAAAATTAATATCTACGTTAAAACTATAAATTATTTGTCGATTGGTTTATTTAAAGTTTTTCAAGAGGCCAGTGGGTGTATTTTAAAAAAATAAAAAGCAATAAATAAAATTCTAAAAAAATAAATTTATTGAATAAATCGAGGTCGACCAGATCGAAATGGTTAACGGGAAACAGAAGAAAAAAGACCGGAACAAATGAAAACATATAAGCGAACAAGTACACAATGATGAGGGGAGTGATCCACCCCGTAAAATTGATCTAAAAAGCGAAAGCGGCGAAACCCAACATGGGGTGTTAAGCTATATACTAATACTAATATTTTTTAGAAAAACCATGAGTAGGGTCTAGTATGTATTTCCATCTAAAAAAATTGGACCCGTCTATGTAATGTATTATACACTAAAATAAAGATTTTTTAACAAACATTCTTATAAAATTTATATATTTACACCAACCCCTGCATAAATTTATTCAGGACTGTTGAATGAGCTACTAATGTTTTTAAGGTCAAGAATGATATATCCTTCCTGGCAATCCCGGTCTCAATGTTACAATGTACATCAACAATCAATATATTTACTTTGACTGTTCTCCTATCAAGTTTAATCTTACTTGAAACTTTCCTACACGTAAATACTCAACTAACATGACCTGATTCCTATCTGCCTAGATCGACAACCATCGTTTAGATATTAAAAAATAGAACATGTAGACTCACTGACTGATTGGAGCTATTACATGGTATCCCGGAGAAAATAACTTAAACAAAACATAATACTGGTGTATTTAAATCACATTCAGTAGGACTCGAACCTACTCATTAAGCACCGATGATAATGCAATAATATTAAAAAATTAAAAATAAAACAGATTAAAAAAAAAATAGAAAGTATTGTATCCGCTGATAAATCCGTGAACACACCTCTATTAACTTTAAACAAAGTTTCTACGTCGATTTAATGGCACAATGGGTTAAGGCTGGCTCCCACTACTCGTGTATTCGGAAAATACGTCAATATTTGCCAAATACGTTGCGGAACACAGTTTCACGCACGGCGGTCCCACTACTCGTGTATTTGGCAATTACGCCATTATTTAGTTTTAATTTTATTTCCATGATGGATAGTCACGTTGTTGCTGCAGCATCGCTTGTGGTGTTGAGTTCATCAAGTTTCTGTTTTTATGTTGTGGATGCCTTGATTGCCATATCACTGGCTTATTTCCATACAGATCAAGAAATTCAAAAACGACTTCTTGAGACCACTTCATTTTGAAAAAACGCTAGAGAAACACGCACACGTAACAGTATCCAAACACACACTAGGACTACTGCCAGAATCTAAATATGTAGAAAATAATTGCAAGCAACCCGGTAAGTAGTGGGAGCGCATCGACAAGTATGAGCTTGCCAAATACACAAACATTTAGAATCCCTTTGACTCGCGGCATTTTTACCGACAACGAGTAATGAGATTTTGCCTTTAGATCGTTGTGGTTTAATGTAGGATTTTTTTTGAATGTAGGTTCTGTTGGTTCGAATCCGATCGGACAGGCTTCTTTTTTTCGTGATTATATAAATAATGGTAAAAAAACCTTTGTGAATGAATTAAACCAAATGGAACAAAATCATTATTTAATGCATAATAGTTTAAAGGAATAATAGTTAAATAAACTAAAAAATGCGCTTTTGTAAAATAATAAACTTTTACGTTAAAATCTGGTCATATGACAACAACTGCTTTAGAAGATCGAAGAACGGTTACTTTCGATTGGTATAAAAACCTTTGTTTACCAAAAGTTATTGCAAAATTTCGACAAGAGAACAAGGGAACAACGGTGAATTATCTTATATCAGGAAAAAGGAAATCCAGTTTTTAAACTTTAGAACATCGAATTGTTAGACCATGCACCGTATAGTCCCGACCGAAGTCTCAACGAATTCTTCACGTTCCCAAGGATCAAGAATTAAATGCGTGGGCAGCGATTCCAGTCGCTAGAATAAGCCATCGATTATGCAGGTGCCAACTGAAAACTAGAATAATTGGTTTCAACGTATGCGAAAGTGTATCGATCTTTGTGGGACATATTTTGAAAAGTAATAAAGTACTTTAGATTTATATATTTTTGTCTTTATTGTTATAATATGCAAAACGAAAAAGACAACCCTCGTATGTATAAAATCCCGGAAAAAATAAAACAGGCTTGAGAATCATTATACTAATAATACTATTAGTTGTTTAGGTATAAATATTTTTTGTTGATATGAAGCTTGGGTTTAGCAAATATGAATGTCTATTTACACCAGTTTTGCATTGTTGGCTTGATCATTTTGTTCTATAAAACCACTAAATTAAATCCAGCTTACGGAAAAGGGTCGGTTTTCGTCACAGGATGATAAATGATGTTTTTGTTCTGGCTTATGTTAAAAACAGATTTCCACAATTTCTCTTCTAAATTACCCTAACAAATTGTGATACCTGTTGTAAACGAGACAGCAGATTTTCCACGGACTGTTAATTTAAGCTTTTCATTTCCATGAACTTTTATCTGAAAATAATACGGTCAGATTCTAACTGGTTTCTGTTAAAATATAGAGCAGAAGGTTGTTAAACTCGAAACAACGAACTAACACGAGTGGATTGTTAAAACATAATCCTCTCACTATCTGGTTAGCAGTTATTGAAACCTAATCCACAAACGAGGGAACAAAGAAGAATGGGAATTCTATAAATCTATATATATATATATATATATATATATATATATATATATATATATATATATACAAAAGGGGAAAATTATTGGGCATGTACGCAAAAAGGATCAATAAGGCCACGAGTAGGAATGGTAACCGCAGACATGCATGTTTCTGGCTCATTAGCCGTCATCAGTGCGGCATAACCAAGAAGAGTATTGCACTTGGCTAGCAAAAGTGTTGGGTACTTGGGAGCAAAGGATGTTGGGGAAACATGTGTCAAGAAACACAAAAACAACGAACGCTCACACAGGAGTCCTATCGCCATTTTGTGCTTTCGGCCAGCTGTGCCAATGGGTTTTCGGCTAGCAACCAGGGTCGCCACGTTGGCGAAACGGACTTATTGTGTTTGAGTCGTTCTAGCCCAGAAAATGAAATAAACAAAGTGCCAAGAAAACGCGTATTAATATAAAAAAAAAGGGAGGATAACGGGAATGCAACGCAACAAGGATCATGGTTACAAGTAGGAATGGTAACCGCAGACATGCATGTTTCTGGCTCATTAGCCGTCATCAGTGCGGCATAACCAAGAAGAGTATTGCACTTGGCTAACAAAAGTGTTGGGTACTTGGGAGCAAAGGATGTTGGGGAAACATGTGTCAAGAAACACAAAAACAACGAACGCTCACACAGGAGTCCTATCGCCATTTTGTGCTTTCGGCCAGCTGTGCCAATGGGTATATATATATATATATATATATATATATATATATATATATATATAATGTACTTAATTTTCTTTAACCATTTTAATATGTTTCTTTTTATTCTTGGGTAAAGGTTATAGTAATAAATAAGGAACACTGATTTTACAACGTTTCGCACATTTTTTATTGTGCTTTATCAAGTCTAAAAATAGTTTATAAAATATCAAATTATGTTTACAATATATATAGAATGTACAAATTTAAACATATTAAAAATTCTTTAAAAATTTCTTTTAAAACAGTGTACTTACCTTGGAGTTAAATATTTTAAATTTATATCATGAAGTTTTCAATTTACTTTACTTTGATGGAATATGTCATTAATACAAATTATTTAGTAGATAGGGAAGTAAATGAATGAGTGAAAAAAAAAGAATTATCTAAAAGTGTATCTGGTGTTATTAAACATATAATATATCTACCTACTTACTATTTATGCTTATTTTATTAGGTTGTAGTATATTTGGCTTAAATTATTTATACCTTTTTTGTCATTAACAGCTTCTTTTTCTCGTTTTATTTCAATCATTTCTTTTATGGTTAATTTTCTGTAATTAGAGTCTTGTGCTAGTATTTTTGTTTCATTAAAGTTAAATTCATGCTCGGTTTGGGATTCGTGTTTATGTAAGGCAGTTGAAGCGTTTTTCGTATATTTGTGTCCATTTAATCTGTTTTCTAACCATTGTGTTGTCACTGAAGGTCTTTCACAAAAAATTAAACATATTCTTTCTAAACATAATATAACTGTTTGTCATAAACCACACAACTTAATAAACTCGTTATATACACCACTAAAAAGTAAAGTACCAAACAAAAAGAAATCAAATATAATTTACTCTATTCCATGCTTGAATTGTCCTAAAAAATATATTGGAATGACAACACAATGGTTAGAAAACAGATTAAATGGACACAAATATACGAAAAAGGCTTCAACTGCCTTACATAAACACGAATCCCAAACCAAGCATGAATTTAACTTTAATGAAACAAAAATACTAGCACAAGACTCTAATTACAGAAAATTAACCATAAAAGAAATGATTGAAATAAAACGAGAAAAAGAAGCTGTTAATGACAAAAAAGATATAAATAATTTAAGCCAAATATACTACAACCTAATAAAATAAGTATAAATAGTAAGTAGGTAGATATATTATATGTTTAATAACACCAGATACACTTTTAGATAATTCTTTTTTTTTTTTTTCACTCATTCATTTACTTCCCTATCTACTAAATAATTTGTATTAATGACATATTCCATCAAAGTAAAGTAAATTGAAAACTTCATGATATAAATTTAAAATATTTAACTCCAAGGTAAGTACACTGTTTTAAAAGAAATTTTTAAAGAATTTTTAATATGTTTAAATTTGTACATTCTATATATATTGTAAACATAATTTGATATTTTATAAATTATTTTTAGACTTGATAAAGCACAATAAAAAATGTGCGAAACGTTGTAAAATCAGTGTTCCTTATTTATTACTATAACCTTTACCCAAGAATAAAAAGAAACATATATATATATATATATATATATATATATATATATATATATATATATATTTATATATATATTGATATGGATTTTTCTTCATGGGTGCACGTTCTTTCAATGAAGTTTTTGAACGTGATACATGATTTTTGAATTGGTTCTCTAGATTTAGTATAATTTTTATGTAAATGTTTTTTGATGAAAATTAGTTTGTTTTTGCGTTGCTACGTTGTTAAGAGATTATTGTTTAGATTGTCAGGAATTGAATTTTTAAGAGTCATTAGAAAAATAAAATTGATACAATACATAGAATTTAATTTAACTAGTAAGAAATATCGAAATTTAAATTGAAATAATTGAAATAAAAAGAGTTGAAGAAAATTATATAATCAGAAGAATTTATAAATAAATAAATAAAAAGTAATTGGAATTGGATGAGAGGATACAGAGAGGTCAGAGTTGGAAAATTGTAAAAGAAGAAGGTATAGAGAAAGAGTTGAGCAGCAGAAAGGTATTAGATAGATGGAAAAGCAGCGGGAAGAAGGAGTTGGAAAAGTAAGAAGAGGAAGATATGGAGTAAGAATTGAATATTGGAAAAAGAAAGATTTAAAAGAAGATGAATTATTTTTTTATTTATATTTTTTTTAATTTATTTTTAGGACAATCGATTTAAAAATTTTGGAATTCACGACCGATAATTTTATTGAAGAAGGGTGTTCCGAAAGAAGGATCCATTTCAATTGGCGCCCAACGTGGGGCTGCTTTGGCACTGAGGGTAAGAGATTTTTTTTTACTATTAGGTGTCAAGCTTGCTTTATTAAAAAACAAAGGTGTGTGATTCGGAGTGAAAGATTAGATAAATTATAAATAGTTGTATGAAATTAAGAGGGGGAAAGAATACTACAGATAGAATGTTAGAGGAAGCGGATAATATTGATAATCAGGAGAGTTAGGATGGTCAGGATAGTCAGGGAAGTCAGGGTAATCAGGTTGGACAGGATAGGCAAGGAAGTCAGTGTAATCAGGTTAGTCAGGATAATCAGGGTAGTCAGGGTAATCAGGATAGTAAGATAGGGGATAAAAGTTAGTCATCATGGAAACAAATGATAAAAATGTTAAAAAATATCAACAAAAACAATGAAGCAATAAACAAGAATATGGATTCTATGAAAAAAGAAATAAAACAAGACATGAACAAAAATAAAGAAGACATGAACAAAAATATTAAAGCAATAAACAAAAATACTGAAGCAATAAAACAAGACATGAATAAAAATAAATAAGACATGAACAAAAATATTGAAGAAATAAACAAAAATACTGAAGCAATAAATTTAAATATGGAAACAATGAAAAAAGACATGAACAAGAAAATGGATTCTATAAAAAAAGAAATAAAAGAAGAATTCAAAAATGAGATGAAGAAGCAAATGGAAATAAACAAACAAAAATTGGAAGCAACAAAGAAAGAAATAAGAACTAAAATAATAGCGAGAATAACGGAAATAGAGGAGTTACAAGAAGTAAAAATTAAAACAATTATTAACAAGGAATGTAAAGATGAAATAAAAGAATGTAAAGATGAAATCAAAGAAATCAATACTAATACAAATAAAAAGATTCTAAAACAAGATGCAGTAAAGAAGATAAGTGAGATAGAAGGAAAAGTAGAAGAAATAAAGGTAGTAGGTACAAGAAAAAGAACGTGAAATATTATTAGAAGAAATGGAAAAAAGAAATATAAATAAAAATCAAAATAATATGGGTATAAGTAAAATTGAACATAAATTTAATGGAAATATTAATAAAACTTATCCAAAATTTTTTATAAGAATGGTGAAAAATAAATTAAAATGGGGTAGATACCATGAAGAAATAAGAGAATACTTGCGTGAGATGTTAGATGGGCAGGCACTGATATGGTTTGCTAGTAAAGAAGAAGAAATTTTTGTGTTGGAAGAATTTTTTGAAGAAGTTTTTGAGTTATTTCTGGGGTGATTCTGCTCAATCTAATTTAGGAAAAAAATATATTTTGGAAAATATCAAGAAAGGGGAAAGGTATCTAAATTTATAAAAAAGTTATATACAGGGAAATATCAAGAAAGGGGAAAGCAATTTAAATTTATAAAAAGTTTGTATCGAGGGAAATATCAAGAACGGGGAAAGAAATTTAAATTTATTAAAAGTTTGTATCGCGGGAAATATCAGGAAAGGGGCAAGGTATTTAAAATTATCAGAAAGTTATATAAAGGGAAATATCAGGAAAGGGGTAAGATCACAAATTTTTTTTAAAAAAAGTATATGTAGGAAAATATTAGGAAAGGGGAGTCTATAAAAATTAAATGTACCTATAGAAAAATTTCAAAAGAGGGGGAACAAATTTAAAAGTATAAAAAAAATTATAATTTAATAAATGTTAAGAAGGGGGAATGAATTTTATAAAAAAATAGTAAAATAGAAATGAAAAATTGAATAAAGAAGAATGTAAAAGTAGATATAAAAGTAGATTTAATGATAGGGGACTCATATGTTAGGGGTAGTGTATTAGGTAAAATGAAAATATTCTAAATTAAAAGCTTGACAACTGATGGTGAAGAAAAATTTCCTACTGAAAGGAAATTTGATTTGGCAAGGTGAAGTAATTCACCAAGTCAAATCAAATTTGGGGGAAATTGATATGGATTTTCTTCATGGGTGCACGTTCTTTCAATAAAGTGTTGGAACGTGATACATGATTTTTGAATTGGTTGTCTAGATTTAGTAAATGTAAATGTTTTTTGATGAAAATTAGTTTGTTTTTGCGTTGCTACGTTGTTAAGAGATTATTGTTTAGATTGTCAGGAATTGAATTTGTAAAAGTCATTAGAAAAATAAAATTGATAAAATACATAGAATTTAATTTAATTAGTAAGAAATATCGAAATTTAAATTGAAGTAATTAAAATAAAAAGAGTTGAAGAAAATTATATAATCAGAAGAATTTATAAATAAATAAATAAATAAATAAAAAGTAATTGGAATTGGATGAGAGGATACAGAGAAGTCAGAGTTGGAAAATTGTAAAAGAGGGTATAGAGAAAGAGTTGAGCAGCAGAAAGGTATTAGATAGATGGAAAAGCAGCAGGAAGAATGAGTTGGAAAATAGTAAGAAGGGGAAGATATGGAGTAAGAATTGAATATTGGAAAAAGAAAGATTTAAAAGAAGATAAATTATTTTTTTATTTATAATTTTTTTAATTTATTTTTAGGACAATCAATTTAAAAATTTTGGAATCCACGACCGATAATTTTATTGAAGAAGGGTGTTCCGGAAGGAGGATCCATTTCAATATATATATATAGTCTATCAAATAAACAAAGTGCCAAGAAAATGCGTATTAATATAAACAAAAAGGGGAAAATTATTGGGCATGTACGCAAAAAGGATCATAGGATTACGAGTAAGAATGGTAACCGCAGACATGCATGTTTCTGGCTCATTAGCCGTCATCAGTGCGGCATAACCAAGTAGGGCATTGCACTTGGCTAGCAAAAGTGTTGGGTACTTGGGAGCAAAGGATGTTGGGGAAACATGTGTAAAGAAACATAAAAACACAAAAACAACGAAAGCTCACACAGGAGTCCTATCGCCATTTTGTGCTTTCGGCCAGCTGTGCCAATGGGTTTTCGGCTAGCAACTAGCGTCGCAACGTTGGCGAAACGGACTTATTGTGTTTGAGTCGTTCTAAGCCCAGGATATTAAATAAACAAAGTGCCAAGAAAATGCGTATTAATATAAACAAAAAGGGGAAAATTATTGGGCATGTACGCAAAAAGGATCATAGGATTACGAGTAAGAATGGTAACCGCAGACATGCATGTTTCTGGCTCATTAGCCGTCATCAGTGCGGCATAACCAAGTAGGGCATTGCACTTGGCTAGCAAAAGTGTTGGGTACTTGGGAGCAAAGGATGTTGGGGAAACATGTGTAAAGAAACATAAAAACACAAAAACAACGAAAGCTCACACAGGAGTCCTATCGCCATTTTGTGCTTTCGGCCAGCTGTGCCAATGGGTTTTCGGCTAGCAACTAGCGTCGCAACGTTGGCGAAACGGACTCATTGTGTTTGAGTCGTTCTAAGCCCAGGATATTAAATAAACAAAGTGCCAAGAAAATGCGTATTAATATAAACAAAAAGGGGAAAATTATTGGGCATGTACGCAAAAAGGATCATAGGATTACGAGTAAGAATGGTAACCGCAGACATGCATGTTTCTGGCTCATTAGCCGTCATCAGTGCGGCATAACCAAGTAGGGCATTGCACTTGGCTAGCAAAAGTGTTGGGTACTTGGGAGCAAAGGATGTTGGGGAAACATGTGTAAAGAAACATAAAAACACAAAAACAACGAAAGCTCACTGATGACGGCTAATGAGCCAGAAACATGCATGTCTGCGGTTACCATTCTTACTCGTAATCCTATGATCCTTTTTGCGTACATGCCCAATAATTTTCCCCTTTTTGTTTATATTAATACGCATTTTCTTGGCACTTTGTTTATTTAATATCCTGGGCTTAGAACGACTCAAACACAATAAGTCCGTTTCGCCAACGTTGCGACGCTAGTTGCTAGCCGAAAACCCATTGGCACAGCTGGCCGAAAGCACAAAATGGCGATAGGACTCCTGTGTGAGCTTTCGTTGTTTTTGTGTTTTTATGTTTCTTTACACATGTTTCCCCAACATCCTTTGCTCCCAAGTACCCAACACTTTTGCTAGCCAAGTGCAATGCCCTACTTGGTTATGCCGCACTGATGACGGCTAATGAGCCAGAAACATGCATGTCTGCGGTTACCATTCTTACTCGTAATCCTATGATCCTTTTTGCGTACATGCCCAATAATTTTCCCCTTTTTGTTTATATTAATACGCATTTTCTTGGCACTTTGTTTATTTAATATCCTGGGCTTAGAACGACTCAAACACAATGAGTCCGTTTCGCCAACGTTGCGACGCTAGTTGCTAGCCGAAAACCCATTGGCACAGCTGGCCGAAAGCACAAAATGGCGATAGGACTCCTGTGTGAGCTTTCGTTGTTTTTGTGTTTTTATGTTTCTTTACACATGTTTCCCCAACATCCTTTGCTCCCAAGTACCCAACACTTTTGCTAGCCAAGTGCAATGCCCTACTTGGTTATGCCGCACTGATGACGGCTAATGAGCCAGAAACATGCATGTCTGCGGTTACCATTCTTACTCGTAATCCTATGATCCTTTTTGCGTACATGCCCAATAATTTTCCCCTTTTTGTATATAGTCTATCTATATATTAATGCACCAGTCAAATTTCTTTATAAAATTGAAATAAAAATAATGTGTCAGTAAAATTAAAACAACAATTTGTTTGCTATTTTTTCGTATCTTTTATATTAATTTTCAAAACATTTTTATTTGCAGGTTGTAACAATTCACAGATTGTTATCTTTAGTTTTTGTTTATAAAATTCATTGTCTTTTTCAAATATGATTAGAACCACTAACGGCGTCTATATATCTTTTGTTTTTTATAGTAACAAGTTTTTTTAATCATTTTAGTTCTGACCTTTTAAATTAAAGTATTGCGTGTACCTTTTAGCAAAGAAACATGTGTACCCAGTAAAACGTGGTTGATTTTTTTAATTTTTTAAAGTAAGTCTTAATTAGTATTTTATGGTATAATTTATGGTTCCTAGTTCCCAAAAAGTTGATACAGGTTTGGATTCGATAGTTTAACAATACATAGTAATTTAATAGTTTTATATTTTATTGTATTATTTGGGTTGTAATCATCCAGGTCAAAATCAGTACTTTAGCTCTCAAGGCGACTTTAAATAGTTTTATTGGTAAAATTAGTTCAAATAATTGTATTAAATATTCTATATCCACACTCTTTTATTCATTGTTATTGATTATTTATTGGTTAATATATTTGTTATTTATTTCCTATTGCTTGCGTCATATTCCACCTTCTAGGTGGTTGGATAACCACGAACTGGGTAGGAAGTGACTTTAGTAAAGCTACCCCTCCTCCCAAAAACTAGGGCACATTTCCCCCAAACGTGACAATATTTTATTAGAAAATTCATCAGTAGTCGATTTTTAACAAAACTCTGATTGCAATTGTTGTTAACTTTACTTAGTATGTTGATCAAATGCTTAAATTTATTATTGCTGTTTTATTATACAACTATACAACTTAACAACAATAAAATTCAATTTTGCTGAGTTTCGTTTTTCTCGAAAGAACGATTTTGGTCTGTTTAGAAAGACCTTCACATCTTCTTAGAGCTTAAGATCTGCTTAACTCTACTTAGAGGGCTTGAAGGTTTGGCCCTACTTATAAACACCTTAACTCCGAACATCGGATAGACCAAAATAGGAAATCTGGGAAACCGCTGGTATTACAAAACTTTCATATTATTAGTGTTTATCGATCGCTGTTACTTTGAACAAACGTTTGTCAACACTTGAAAAGAAGCAAATTAGGATTTAGGTTATTTTGTGTAGAATTATTACCATTTAAAATTAAAGTTTTGATGCAATAGCAACAAAAACTTAATTACGTAAAACCGTAATATATCAATAATTATCTAAATAAATTAAATAGATTGTTATCAAATATTTTTATAAACAAACAAAATAACATTAAATAATATAAAATTTCATATAAAATAACGCTTATGTATAAAAAGTATCGATATTTTTTTAAATATTCAATGTGAACTTCTGAACTTCTAACTGATTTCTCGACGTAGACAGTCAAATAGGAATTTGGAGTTTGCAAACTAAAATACCTTCTTTCTGAATAATTTAGGTAGGTTTGCTACCGGAGAACTTTTACAATAAATTTCACTGCTATGACTAGCTTTTCGTTTAAATATATAAAATATATAAAGAAAATCTATATTGGTTAATACAATTTTTTGTTACTACGTATCTCTTGTCATCAATTAAAGTAAGCAAAGAATTTAATGAAGACAAATAAGTAATAAAATTAAACAAAAAAACAATTAATAAGGAGTACAAAACTAAAACTGCCCTAATTTGTAACTATTACAAATCAATGCCTATCATTTATATCTACAACCAAAACACTTCCTAGACAAATATTAGAATAAGTGGCATAAATGTAGATCAGATTCATGGTGGATTAAAACACACATAATACGGATAGGCATTATGTACTTACAGGTTAGTTGAAATGTTTTGAAAGCAAAAATGAAAGAATGTGTAGGTTTAAAAAAAGTTTTTTTATACAACATAATGTCCCACAGCTTGAACATACTTATTCCAATGATCATCCAGTAATTTTATATCTCTGTAATGATTTTCCGGAAGCTCTGCAAAATATAGTTTCATAGCTATATCTTCTTTATTTTTCATTCGCCGTAAAACGTTTTCCACTAAGAAATTGTTGAATAGTTTAAGTGTTAAAGCACTGCTTACTTCAATTCGTTTACAACAAACTTGTTTTCTTTTTATCTGACTGGTCAAAAGTTTGCAATAATATTCAGAGTTAATTGTTTTAGCTTTTTTAAAATAATCAATTAACAAAACCCTTTTGCATGCCTTAAATCTGATGCCATAACCTTATTTGCAGATCGTTCTGACTTCACCTGTTTTGTAGCTAACGAACCAGCTTCAGTCCACTGTTAACGTCCTTGATCTTCAAGGCAGATCCATGTCTTTTCTATAGTTATAAACCGACGCACAAAATCGGTTTTATTTTGCTTAAAACGCTCCAAATCACACCCAGAATTTTGTTTTTGATCCAGTTTTTGTTAAATGTTTGACGAAAGCTTTTTCATATGTAATTCTTAGTGTAAAATATGGAGTACTGGTTCATAAGATGCCTATGGTATCAGAAATATCAAGCTTTCAAGTCAAACCTGTATGTTTACAAGCAATATAAAAGACTTGCTCAATGATTTGTTGTTCTTTCTGAACGTCCACTACGTGGTTCATCTTCGACGCTTAAATTGCCACGTTTTAACTCTAAAGCCTGCTCACAAACACGTCCACTTGTGGTCTACACCGGTGGACGCCACTAGCTGCGGACTAAAACTTTCATGGCATATATATGGACACGGCGCACACTCGGCTTCCGAGTGGTTCATCCAAGCGACAACCTGCGGTAGCTGTCGACTCTTGCTGCTACTGGTCGGTGGCGGCCACTTTTTCCCCACGTAAACGCAGACACTTCTTTGAGCCACTTCAGTTGATTGCGTTCATACGTGTAGTTAGTAAATGGACGCAAGAACACACACACTAACAGAATTATAGATTTAGTGGGTAGTCGAATGACTTAAAGAAATTTTAATAATTCTTTGAAAAATCTACATCTTATTACAAAAATACAAAAAAAATGTAATCTTGAAGTTGCAATTCTTCGAAAAAATTATAAAATTCATTTCGCTCTCAAATTTTTAATATGGGATGAACCCAAAAACGTCAAATTCTTTGCAAAATACATCGTCTGCGTCTTCGTCTTAATATTAACAAAATAACCAACATATTCATTTTGTCAAACTAGAGTGACTTTATTAAAACAATTTCTAGAGACTGAAGCCAGAAAATCAGCTTGTCCCAGCCACTGGTAGCGGCACAAAGCGTTTTGTCGCGACCACCAGTGACAGCCACTAAAACGCCGTATAGAGCTGCTAGTGGCGGCCACCAGTGTTTGCGAGCAGCCTAAAACCCATTGTTGGAAATGAAGAACCGGATTTTTTAACACTATCACTATTGTTGTATGTTGTATTTCTGTTGCTTATTAGCCATCCAAAACAAAGAATTTTATCACTTCACGGTATTCGTTTTTTTGCATTGTAACACAATACACTGACACGTTAACTTCAAATGTCTTGTAAACAAAGAATAAATTAACAAAACAAAATTTTTGTGTATTTAAATTAAAGATAAAAAAGCGTATAAATTTGGATTTCCCTACTGGTTAATAGCTGTCGCTTTTAAAACTTTTTAAACAACATATATTTAGTAAATTAATTTTTAATTTTTATAACGGTATTACATCTAGACTTTTACCGTGAATAAGCTTGACCAACTTTACAATAGCGTTCGTATTTACATTCATTATTAAAATTCACTAAAATGTTTGATGACAAGAAGGTTTACCAACCTATAAAGATTTTAACATTTTTTTTAATGAAAAGTTTAAAACTTTTATCTACTTAAAAGAATAACAATAAACCATTTATAAATCAACCAGTAAACACATCCGTGAAACAAAAGTTGTTTTTGTTGTCTTCTGTTAAGGTTACCCCACTAAATTCACGATAAAATTTGATAAAAATTGGAACAGGTGCTAATTCAAAAAGTTGCATGAAACCATATACAAAAACATGTATTAAAGGTGTTGTTTTCAATAGTTATTTGTGACACAAGGACGGAAAATGACATTTTGCAAGAGCGAGTAAAGTTGTGTAGCCGAGGTGCGTAGCACCGAGGCGAAACAATACGAGCACTTGCAAAATATTTTCCGGACGTGTAACACATACTATTTTTTGGTCCGACTATTTTTTTAAATATTTTCAAAAGTTCTGTTATGTTCAACAGTTGACCGTTTGTCCTACCTGAAGTTAGACCAGTGACTAGAAGACGACAGACTGTCAACTGGTATTGGTATGACGTGATGTTAATACATATTATAATTATATTTATAGTTGTATAATAACTTGTTTGATACTGAATATACGTGTTACTAGTGTTATTAGTGTTTTAATTAACATATGTTGCAAGCACAACAAGTTCAAAAACTTTTTACCTGTGCTTTTTACTTAGTGACATACAAGATTAGATGTTTATTGACATCTATTGCAGGATTAAAAAAATTAGTAATAAGGAATGATTTTCTGATAATCGATTTTAAGTTCCTTAATTTTTATACATACAAATACTGTGCTAATAAGCAGCACAGTAAAAATTGTTATATTGAAAATATTAACATTAATATCTAATAATTTTATATAAAGATAGCAGAGACAATGAACTATTTTCATAATCGAATGATAAGTAGTTCTAAATTGACATAAATGTCAAATTTTATAATACAAGTTGTGAGAGAAATTTAGAATCCTGCTTATGTTTGGAAAAAGTTATAGGTAAGTTTAGTATATTATACGCTGTTTTTAAATAAATTTAATTAAAATTTGTATTATTCATTATGTATTTTTGATGACAAAATTTAAACTCATAGCGCCATCTCTTTAGATAATCTAAAAGCTACTTTGCCGGCCTAGGCCGGAAAATGCCATTTTCCGGACGATTTTGAAGTAATTAATAGTATTGTTTCTGGACGGAGGACCAAAAAATAAATTTGCGTATGGGTAACAAACAAACAAGTCTGTACACAATTAATTTAATAGAAATCAGTTGAGTATTTCTTTTTCGGACATTTATTCATGATATAATTTCTTATAATAGTAATTCTACATGCTGGAACAGTAACTCCTAATCAACTATATTTAAAAACGCACAATAAAGGGCATTACTTGCACAAAACACGTTTTATTCCAATTTTAAATTTTAGCCGAAACAACTTCTTGTTGTTTTTTCTCGTTTTTTAATTGCTTAAGGTTTTTTTAATTAACTTATTTTCTCATTTGCTTCACAATTTTTTTTTTTTTTGGTTAAAGAGTCTGGGAACAGCGGGCGGTTTATTATTGAGCTATAAATGAGATCCTTTTTCGTCCCTAGACACTCGATCTGGCATGTGGTTTTATGCATTTTTATAAATTTAAAATCTATTTTTTAAATTTAAAAAATATATTAATACTATAATATCTCATTATCTTAAAAATTGTATGTTTTATTATTTATAAAAATTTATAATTATCGATATGAAGTAAACTTATCATCATTCATGTACTTATTTCTCTACCACTCTAAATTCACTAAGTGTATCTAATTATAACAGACGGTTCTTTGGGGAAATAATGTATTAAGGTCGACATAAGTTGCTGAAAGCTTAACTACGCATACAATGAACTAAAATAGCAGAAACTAGGTTCAACATACTTTATCAGAAGCTATCAAAACCTCTATTAAGAAAATATTTAAACATTGGCACTAAGCTCAAAATTATTAAAATAATTAGAATAAATACAACTTAATTTTGTGTATATTACAAAATCCTACACAACGAGCAAAGATTTCTAATATTGTAGATTGGTAACGGCATTCTATATCTCAAATAGTTGGAGTTTATTTATTATAATATTAATAAAGTATGAATTAATTCTCATATATGTTTCAAATAAGAGCAAATAGAACACATAATATTCCTAAAATACGTTAGTCTGATGTACAGTAATTATTGTAAACCTGAATATTTTAACAAAACAATTACCGTGATTAACAGCAAAAAAATGAATATTCTTACTCTATTCTTACTCTTAAGTAAGGTATGTATGTGCGGCTAATAAAATATAAACTATCTAGACACGCGGTAGCGTGTCAAGCCAAGTTCAAGCAAAGGAACTGGCTAGCCGCGCCAAGTGTAATATTACACGAACCACTTGGTGCCACTTTTGACTCTTCTATAACTCAAAACCTCTTTAACGTACACACATAAAACTACGTGTGTTTAAATATATCCATAAGGACATCTAGGAGCCCAAATTTCATGAAGCTAGCTAAAACGGTTATAAAGATATGAAGGTCAAAAAGTCTGAAATTTTAGCACTGACTGACTGACATAAGTATGTACCTAAACCTAACTTACTTCCAGAGGACCTAGAAGGGTGAAATTTGGAATCCAGCTCGGTAATTGTATGTAAGCGTAGGAAAAAGTCTAAAAATAAAAAAAAGTTAAAAAATAGGGGGTGTCCCCATACAAAACAATTTTTTTAATTGTAGCGTTGGAACCGTTAAAAGCAGATATTTGAAACTATCTCAATATATGTATGTGTATTGCTATATTAGCTATATAACAGAAATATAAAAATAAAGTTAAGTCAAAAAATAAATGGTGTCCCCATGCAAAAAACTTAAATACGCGCTACACAAACGGTGTGTCGTAAGTGGCGCGCAAATTAAATTGAATTCAATCGATGAAATACACTGTCCACGGTATTTAAACAAGCGAGCAAAGGAAGTGATCAAAAAGAACGAGGATGATTCATCATTAACCGCTGGATTAGAAGACGTTATAACGATCAAATTGGGTACACGAGTTATGTTGCGTAGGAATATACCTACATGTTAGTAAAGGGCTAGTGAACGGCTCTATTGGAGTTATAGAGAAAATAAACTGGGATGTCGATAAAAACAATAGTGCACGTAAAATTATTATCAAATTCAATAATTTAACTTATGAACTAGAACGTGTCAAGACTAAGTTTCAGATATTAAATCTATCTATATATATAAAACTCAAAGGTGACTGACTGACTGACTGATTGACTGACTGACTGATATAGTGATCTATCAACGCAGAGCCCAAACCGCTAGACGGATGAGGCTGAAATTTAGCATGCAGGTAGATGTTATAACGTAGGCATCCGCTAAGAAAGGATTTTGATTAATTCCACCCCCAAGGGGATAAAATAGGGGATGAAAGTTTGTATGATCTATCAACGCACAGCTCAAACCGCTGGACGGATGGGGCTGAAATTTGGCATGGAGGTAGATGTTATGACGTAGGCATCCGCTAAGAAAGGATTTTGATTAATTCCACCCCAAGGACATAAAATAGGAGATGAAAGTTGGTATAAAACTTTGTCAATTTTAAACCGTTCGGGCTGAAACTTTGCATGCATATAGTTACTATGACGAAGGCATCCCCTAAAAAAGGATTTTGATTAATTCTACCCCTAAGGGGATAAAATAGGGGATGAAAGTTTTTATGAAAATCTGTCAATTTTAAACCGATCGGGCTAAGATTTTGCATGCATATAGCTACTATAACGTAGGCATCCCCTAAAAAAAGATTTTGATAAATTCCACCCCTAAGGGGATAAAATAGGGGATGAAAGTTTGTATGAAACTTTGTCAATTTTAAACCGATCAGGCTGAGATTTTGCATACACATAGCAACTATGACGTAGGCATCCCTTAAGAAAGAATTTTGATAATTTCTACCCCTAAGGGGATAAACCAGGGAATGAAAGTTTGTATGAAACTTTGTCAATTTTTAACCGATCGGGCTGAGATTTTGCATGAATGTAGCTACTATGACGTAGGCATCCCTTAAGAAAGGAATTTGGTAAATTTCTCCTACAAGGGGATAAAATGGGGGATGAAAGTTGGTATGAAACTGTGTCAGTTTTAAACCGATCGGGCTGAGATTTTGCATGCATATAGCTACTATGACATAGGCATCCCCAAAGAAAGGATTTTAATAAACTCCACCCCTAAGGGATAAAATAGGGATGAAAGTTTGTATGAAACTTTGTCAATTTCAAACCGATCGGGCTGAGATTTTGCATGCATATAGCATGCAAGTTTTTAAAGTTTTAAAATAATAATAGTCTAATACCACTCACGCTTTACTGAGCGGGGTGTGTGGAGCGGTGAGACGGTAGCACGCTGCTGCTGGCCGACATGACACTGTCGATAGACGCGTATAGTCTTGAAAATTCGAGAATAAATTTGTTTTATTACGTAGTGGTGTACTAAGAAATTACTTTTTTAAATTCCATCCCTAAGGATTTAAAATAGGGGTTGCAAATTTGTCTGAAACTTGGTGGCAAAAAACTAAAGTCCACGCGGATGAAGTCGCGGGCGGCCGCTAGTAATGTATATGTTCACCGGGAACAGTTCCCTATGTGCTTGGCTTACGCTATTACCATCCACAAATTACAAGGACTTAGTCTGGACAGCGCTCTTCTTGACATAGACACTTCGATTTTTATATAGCAGAGGACAGGCCTACGTTGCGCTCTCCAGAGTTAAAACACTAGACGGAGTACACCTTATTAATCTAGACCCTAGTCAAATTAAGACACAAGATAGTTCAATAGTAGAATATAACCACCTGAGATCGTTATATCGGCTGGACTTAGCTAATTTAATTATAAACAAGAAGCAGATAATGAATGGGCAATGCGCACTATTGTCTCTAACATTCAAGAAAATGTAAATAATAGCTTAAAAAATATAACTATGCAGCGGAAACGCAAGAAAAAACATTAAATCTCAATACCTGCCTGGTTTTCTTTACAAAAAGTAATGATATCCCACCAAAAACATAAATGTAAAAAAAGGAGAGCCAAGTTCAATACAAAAATTATGCTTGGCTGTGGGCTTCGCCGCAAAAAGAATGGAGATCTAAATGAGTGCCAAGTTATATGCAAAATCCAAATATGTATTGATAGGAACAAAATAACATTATGAACAAATATTAAACTCTATTTCTTTGCTTTATTAAATACCTATAATAATTGTTGTTATTTAAAAATGTGAGATCTTAAAAAAGGATAGATTTGACTTGGCCAGTTTTTATCAGAATTAAAGAATATATGTTGAATAGGTAACTTAATAAAATGACTGATTTAATGAAAACTGGCCAAGTCAAATCTAACCTTTTTTAAGATCTCACATTTTTAAATAACAACAATTATTATAGGTATTCAATAAAGCAAAGAAATAGAGTTTAATATTTGTTCATAATGTTATTTTGTTCCTATAAATACATATTTGGATTTTGCATATAACTTGGCACTCATTTAGATCTCCATTCTTTTTGCGGCGAAGCCCACAGCCAAGCATAATTTTTGTATTGAACTTGGCTCTCCTTTTTTTACATTTATGTTTTTGGTGGGATATAGTTATCCGAAATCAACAAATAATAATATTAATTTATTATACAGATAAATTACTATAAAATATTTAAAAACATTGTATCTTTTACTGTTCACAAACATTAAATTTTAGAGAAATTTTAGAAATTTGGAGAAGTTGCTGGAAATAGCAGTGTATAACCAACTTTCGAAATACTTAGAAAACAATAATATTCTTTTTACCAACCAAAGCGGGTTTCGAAATAATCACTCATGCGAATCGGCGCTCCAGCTAACCATTACTAAATGGACAAATTCTATTGACAACGGCGATTACGTTGTTGCGGTTTTTCTGGATCTAAGAAGAGCTTTTGAAACTGTCGATAGAAGTATACTATTAAAAAAACTAGAAGCTATTGGCATTAAAGGCACAGTGTTAAGGTGGTTTGAAGAGTATTTAAATGAACGGTTGCAAGTTACAAAAGTAGAAAATACCTTCTCAGATCCAATCATTACAAAATTTGGTGTACCTCAGGGTAGCGTTTTAGGACCATTGTTATTTCTAATTTATATCAATGATTTAAATTTATACATATTATGTGACTTCATTAACTTATTTGCAGATGATACGTTGGTATCCATATCAGATAAAAATCTAGACATAGCAATACAGAAAATGAACCAATGTCTGTGCAAAATTCAAGAATATTTAAATATAAATAGACTTAAACTAAATGTAATAAAAACAAAAGCTATAATTTTAACAACATCTTATAAATACAAAAACATTGACATAAACTTATTCCCTTTATCAATTAGGGGAAAGGTGGGGAATGCCGGCCAGGAAGGTAATGCCGGCCTCTAGATTATTCTGTTCCAGTTCATTTGTATTTCGCAAAAACATGCTGCGCCATCTGTAATGGCGTTTTTGAACTCGTGCTCAAAGTATTATACCTATACACTGCACAAGTGGTTTGTCACATGGGTAAACAGTATCTGAAGTTAGTTGATGTAAGGTGAAGCGATTTTCAAAGGTGTATAATAATAACTGCTTTTAATAATATATGCACGGTAAGTAGGTTCACGTGTTGTACATTTCATACACTTTACGCAGAATAAGAGATTGCGGCCATAATTGCAAACGATAATGCATGCCGACAAAAAACCTGTTGTAGGTTAGATTCCGGTAATGGCGGCCGGCGCTATGCAGGGAATGGCGGCCGGCCGTCATTACCCGCCTGCATATTGTTTTAGGTATTTTGGGAATCTACCGCGTATTTTAAACATTACCTTATTACATACATTTAAATTCTAGATGCCAAGTAAATATACCAGGAAAACAGCTACAGCAGCATGGTCTTCGGAACAAATGCAGGCTAGGCTGCATTGAATGCCATCCATAATGGTAGAAGCATAAGAGAGGTATCAAGAACCTTTGGTATTGCAAGAAGTACGCTGCAAGATAGAATGAAACATAATAATGACGCCTCGGAGCCTTCAATGGGACGTCATCCAGTATTTTCCAAAGAGGATGAAAAGCTTCTAGCAACTCAAGTTATCAAACTTTCCAAATTATTTTATGGAATATCACCTGTTGAAATTAAACGATGCGCATTTAACTATGCAAATAAAAATGGCATAAGGAATCGCTTTTCGGAAGACAGCCAGTCCGCTGGTAAGGCATGGCTTAGAGGGTTTCTTAAAAGAAACCCAAATAGCAGTTTAGGAAAACCTGAAGCAACTAGCATTAACCGAGTAACTGTATTTAACAGCGATGAGGTTTCCCGCTTTTACAGAAATTTGACCAGTGTGATGGACAAATATCAGTTTTCACCAACAAGAATTTATAACGCCGATGAAACCGGCATCACAACAGTGCAGAAACCTGTTAAAGTGTATGCAGAAAAGGGACAACGAAGAGTAGGCTTCATAACCAGCGCCGAAAGGGGAAAAACAACAACTATCATGTGTGCCATAAGCGCGTCAGGCACTTATGTCCCCCCTTTATTTATTTATGCGCGTAAAAGAATGAATGCCCAACTGAGGAGGAATGGTCCACCTGGAGCACTCTATTGCTGTTCGGACAATGGGTGGATGAATGAAAATGTGTTCGTAGAATGGCTTGATCACTTTCAAAATGGAATTGTTATTGTCACCATACCACCACAACCTCACACCGCCTCCAGCCTTTGGATGTTTCGTTTTACTCGGCACTGAAAACTGCCTACAATACTGAGTGTTCTAGCTATTTAAAGAGTCACATAGGCGAAAGGATAACTACGAATGAAATATCTGAAATATTCAATAAAGCATTTAGTCGAGTCGCTACTCCTGAAAAGGCGATTAAAGGCTTTCAAGAAACAGGAATATTCCCACTGAATGCTGACCTCTTCTCTGAAGAAGATTTTGCTCCTGCTGCAGTTTTCTCCTAGCTCAGGCAGCTGTTGAAACTATTCGTGGGAATAGCAGTGTTCCAGACGAAAATGAGAAGAATCAAGAATCATTTCCTGATCAGATGCCACTACCTGGGCCGTCAGGACTAACGACACCAGAGAAGAAACAACAATCAGGACCTTCATTTTCTGATCTGATCCCATTACCTGGACCATCAGGATTGAATACAGCACAGAAAAAAAATCCAATAGGAAACAAAATTCAGAGATATTTACTTCAACGCCCATGAAAGAAGTGTTAGATGAAAAAAAAGTCAAAAAACAAATTCAGCTGAGAAGGAAAAATATGAAAGAAGACGCAAAAAACAGAGGTACAAAACGAAAAATTGCAGAAGACGATTATGCACAAGAACAAATAGAAACACAAAATAATGAGCTCAGAAGAAATGTTGAAAGAAGCTGTAACAAAGTAAAGGTGGTCACAGAAGAGAGCACTTCAGAAGATGAGGATTCAAGTGAGAAGGAAGTGAAAGATGACATATGTATAATCTGTGGTGATACAGGAAAGCATAAGGAGATGTGGCTGCAATGCGGTGTGTGTGGTGAGTGGGCCCATGAGGCATGTGCGGACAATGAACGGGGATACTTTGTGTGTGATTTCTGCATTTAAAGCATATGTGGCGGGTAATGGCGACCTAGGCCGCCATTACCAGATCGTGGCAGGTAATGACGGCCTCTGGACGAGTAAGGAAAACATTTATTTTCTTTTTTGTTTTTAAAGTTTTTGTATTTTTGTAATACACGTTTCTTTCTGTAGACTACAAGCTTTGATTTGCCCAAATTTCAGCTGTCTTTTGTAACAAATAAAGCTACTATTCACAGAATGGCTTAGGGGGCCGGCATTCCCCACCTTTACCCTAATAATGAACAGATTGAGTTTGTAACTGAGTTTAAGTACTTAGGCTTTATAGTAGACAACAATTTATCTTTCGCTGCACATCACGACTATATTGTTAGGAAAATAGCCCAAAAACTATACTTCTTCAGTAGAATCTCTATCCACCTTAGTACTGCCGCCAAAGTCACTGTCTACAATGCAATAATCCAACCACATTTCGATTACTGCAGCACTTTGCTCTATGGCTTAGACCAAAATAAAATTATGACGCTACAAAAGTTGCAAAATAGAGGCATGAGGATTATTTTGAGATGGAACCGGTACTGCAGTATTTCCATTATGCTTAATGCATTGCAATGGATCTCCATCCGTGATAGGTTGTTTAGAACAGCAATGATTTTTATATTCAAAATTATTAATAATCTACTACCAACTTATTTTTCTGAATTTATTACATACCAAGGTGACATTCATTCATATGATACAAGACAAAACGATAACATTTATTTGCCACGATGTAACCTATCAAAATCTATAAAAATACTTTTTTATAAGGGATTAAATGAATACAACAAACTGCCTACATACCTAAAGACTATTGAAAATATTAATTGTTTCAAGAGAGAGCTAACGAAATACATCCATCAAGATAAAAGGCAATAAATTTCAATATAGTTTTAATATTTCTTATATTTTAAAATCTTATTGTGAAAGAATATTTAGATGATACTAATGTTATTTTTTTTTTTTGGTACTTCAACTGTTTATATATTAATATTTGTATATTAGGATATATCCTATAAATAAAGCATTCATTCATTCATTCATTCATAACCTTGTCAATAGGCCTTATTTTACTATGGTAGTATAATAAGGCCCAATATTTTAACACCCATAATAATAATCAAAATGGGGGTCTTATATTTGGTGATTTAGATTTAAACTAATTATATTTGCATTAATTATGCCCACTCTTTACAATTACAACAATATTTTTACTTTCTAATTGTTGTAAAGTTTCAAAAACAAAATTACTATTGATGTTAAAAAAACTGAAAAAATTGTAACAAATTTTAAATAATATAATGAGACATCTTAACAGAAACAAGAAAATGCACGAAAAACCAAAAAATGGTAGTAAAATGAAATGAAGACAATCTAAAAGAGAGAGAAAAAATAAATAAAACATACACTATTCTTTAAAATAAAAGATAAATTTATAAAGGACTATTTAATACCAGAAAGTCTAAAAAAAAATGATTGTGTGCCCAAAAACGTTCAACATATTTGTATTTGTCTTTAGACATTTCAAAAAGAGGATATTTCATAGTAGCAGTATTTGTGTCATATTTAAAGAGGTTAATAACATATTTGCCATTTTTGTCATATTTGACACGGTACAGTATTTTGGTTTAAATTGCATCCAATAAAATATAACATGTTCTATTCTCTTATATCCAATCATGCAAAATTTTAGGGTTTTGCTTTAAAATATAGGTAAAAATAAAATTGCTTTTTTGTTATGTCTAACGTGGATTTATATTCTGTTTATAATGTCTGTTAACATGCAAGAATTAATGCGCTGAATGAAGGATCCTTAAGTAGCAATCCCTTCTTCAACAAAGTTATCCTCTTGCTCTTCTACCAATCTATTTTTTCTTGCCAAACGTTTTTTGCTTTTCGACATTTTTTAGCTCTTCTTTAGGATTGAAAGTATTAAAATAATACTAACTATAAATACCTCTCAGCATTAAATATTTATCTTTTTCCATTGCTATTAATAAATGATTGAAAGATCAGCAAAACAATTAAGTTTCAAATCAATATTGACATATTACCAGGTTCTGTGCACATGAAAGTTCGTGGTATACTAAATTCTGTACTAATAATATTTACTAAATCATACAATAGTTTTTCTTGAATACAAGATTGTATACAATATTTGGGCTCTTAGTGATAACAAAGATTACTACTTAGAAATTGTAGATTGTAGATTATTAGCAGGGTCTTAGATATTTATGTCATTGGCAAATAATTATTCAGCTGTTACAGATAATTTGTTCAGTCTTTAAATCTGCATACTGACCCATTTTACAGAAATGGCTTCTCAGTGTACAGTGTTCTGTTAGAATTTCCACGATTACTTTGATTTCGTTTAGGTTTTCTAACACTCTAATAGTAATTCAGAGCAGCGCAGTAATGGCTGTAGGTATTCATAATTTTGCTTTGGCCTGGAGTGTTTTGCAGTAGGCTGCACTGAGTTTATTTCTTCAGTTACAAACTTTATTGATAATGCGGGGCAATTTGAGGTGATACAGAAAAATTTAGGTCCATTAAAAAGTCCTTGTTCAGTAATCTCGTTTCCGACATTTCCTTTATGATCTGGTACACACCGAAAAGTGACTGTATTGGGTTTAGATAGGTGCTTAAGAGACTTAGAGAGATTGTTTGCTGTTTCTTTTGTAAGTTGAGATATTTTGTTGTTTGTTAACCCACACTCATTAATACTAACATTTAGTGTGATTTTAAAATATTATTTTGAAGAAATAATGTTTATAGGACTCTTAAATCCCAAAATGTCAAATAAGATCGCCATATTTTAGACACTTATTCTTTATTCATCTAAAAGACACTTTTGAGAGCAATTGTCTTTATATTTTGTGCGTGTTCGTTGTTCAAGTGCGTCTTTGCACTGTTTGCATTTCTGTTAAACCAAACCAGCACACCATCAGTGATTGAGGTCTTTTAACCAGTTATTTCATAACTTAAAAACCAATATGAAAGACAAATTCTTGTTTGTAGAACAAATAAATATATATTTATTATTTTAAAATTAAATCAATTAAGGTATTTAACTAGGTTTAAAGTAACTCTTTTTTAAATTATTTTTTATATATATTTATGAAGTAAAGTAAAGGAAACATATTCAGAGACAAAACCTCTGGAGTTTAATCTTGACACCCAATAACCCAGCCTTCAACGTTAGTCTGACACCAAAGACGTTAGGGTAACAGGTGTGAGCAATGACACAAAACAGCGCTGTCACACTTTTAGAAAAACTTCTAAATTGCCTTTTCACATGTACTAATACCTTATCGAGTTTTTTATCGAAGCTTCTACCTCAAATTTTATTAACGCATACATTTGTGTATATATTTATATGAAATACATATTTGTGTAATCTCTATATTTTAAATTTTAACATACATTGTTATTAAATTATAAAATATTGCTATAATACTATATACTATATATATACTATATATATATATATATATACTATATACTATATACTAAAATAAATGTTGCGGTTATATTCATCAAAGCTTTTTTAGTAACAATAAAAAATATACCAATTAACTAGTGTTAAACTAATAATTGTATTTTTGACGTTGAAACTTCTTTCACTTTGTCTGATAGAGATTTTAATATAGACACACAGGCATAGATTTTTGTACGATGAGTAAAATGTAGTTCGAAAGATTTAAATATAACAAATAATTGTAAGAGATGTCAAAAACATAGTCCATGCTAGTATATGTCAATATAAATAAATAGATGCATTTTTTATTAAACTTTATACAAAATTTTACAAAAATGTAAACAATTAATTTTAAAATAGTTACAACTTTACAATAATTTATATAAAAATTATCCCAACAGGCTACTCGACAAGATCTAAAAGAAGTAGAAACTATTTTGAATTTAGTAAAAGATGATATAATGACCAGTTCAACATGAATTGCTACTTAATTAGGGATTTCTCATTTCTTAAATTGAAACTCCATCAATAAGATTTCTATCAAAATCATCCACAGCACCTACAGATGGAAGATTATACCAGGCGACTGGAATTTTGTCGCCGTGTTGTGTCGCATAATCCGCACGCAACAGTTTTAATTAATTTTCAGCACAAGTTTACAGTACCTGTGTGTTGCGGTATGGTCGATAGTTATTTAATTGACTGTTTTGTTTTGATGAACCGTTTTATAGAAGAGCATTACTTTAATTTTTTGCAAAATGAATTACAAGATCTACTAGTCGACCTTCCTATAAAAATTAAAATGCAAATATATTATTGGCACGGTAGAGCTCCTGCTCATTTCGCTTGTCAAGTTAAAAAACGTTTGGACAAAAGGTTTTCAGGAAGTTGGATTGGTCGTTAATTGTCCTTTACGATCTTCAGACCTTACACCACTAGACTATTTTATATATGCGTGGTTTTAAAATCAAGTATACAAAGTTAAAGTCGACATTAGAGATGTACTAATTCAACGCATTAGGAATACTCAAGGCGATATCAAACAAAGATATGCAAAAATCAAAAGAACAACATGTGCTTTTTTTGGACGAAGCAAAAAATGTAAAACACAACGGTGATATTTTTAAAAACACATTATAGAAACGCTTTCATTTAAAATGATATTTATGTTACAATAACAAATTATGTAATAATGCTATAAATGGAAAACAAACAAAAAATCGAATAAAAATAATTTAGTTTTTTTTTTTATTTTTATATATACAATACACTTCTGGAGTTTTGTGCGATCTTGTTAACTCAGACTTTCTAATTTCTCGTGCTCTACCATACCAGCTATAAAAGATAAACTAAATAAAGACACCTTTTTGCGAGTAGCATTATAGAAACGCTTTTAATTACGATGATATTAATGTTACAATAACAAATTTTGTAATAATGCTATAAATGGAAAACAAACAAAAATCGAATAAAAATAATTTTTTATAATTCACGTTCACAAAGTTTCTATTTCGACATCAAAAACAGTATCGAAATAGATTCATTGTAACACTGTTTTTGGTAACTTTTTGTTTTACACAATTGGTTGCACTGCACTGATTTTCAACGAAAGAGTTCAGGTAGTAAATCAAGAAGTATGTTGTAGTAAATTATTAACTACATTATCAGCGTTATTGCTAAATTCGGAATATTTTATACAAATTTGACAAACATTCTAATTTAAAATCATTAAAACTGACAAGTGTCAAAACTGTCAAGATTGCCAACATAAATAAATATTTCGAAAAACACTCATTTTACTTTTTTTTATACTTTTAAAAGTTCATTATAAAAAATAGTATGTAACACTCGAGTTACAATGACGGTTTGTAGTACTCGTTCTTTGCGAAACTCACCGCTTCGCGGTTCGTTTCACAAACTGAACTCGTACTACGAAACCTCTGTCATTGTAACACTTGTATTACAATATACTATAGTTTTTTTATTATTTTTACATACCTATACAATACACTCCTGGAGTTTTGTGCGATCTTCTTAACTCAGACTGTATAATTTCTCGTGCTCTACCATACTAGCTATAAAAGATAAACTACATAAAGACACCTTTTTGCGAGTAACAAGAGATTTTAAAAGTTTAATACTACCTATATACTTTTGTGCCCAAAATGTAGACGTGTTTACTGCTATTATTATTAGAAAGTTTCTGGTTTTTCACCTCTTATATGGGTAGATTTAAGCTGTTAACTTAAAAGAATTCCCTGCAATAATGTTTTAACCAATCTGTGTTCGCGTTTGAAATTATACTTGGGTATTTTCCTGTACGATGAAAATTGAAATGTTTGTGACTGCTTAAGTTATCTGTCTATTATTTGATTTAAATTTAACGGTTTTAATCTTTAATATTTAATTAGATCTTTTGAGTAAATCGGGGAAAACCACATAATTTTTGAGAGCAATTCTATCTACAATATAATTAGATTTTAAATAGAATGGCTTTGATATGTATCCGACTGTGTTTTAGAACGATAAACCTCGTGCATTCTTGTGAGAAACCCAAATTACAGTAGATAATAATAATAATGTGTTGTTGGAAATTAAACGCTATGATTAAAATACGCGAGTTGCTTTGTTTTGTTAACTAAGAAAATCATTAAATTTCAATTTACTATTGTGGTATATATATCTCTACATATATTATAAACCTTTAATAAAAAATACAGTACATAAAACAATCTTATTGAACTTTTTAGATAATTGTGCTATATCCTATATAAATACACGTAACAGTTAATTTGGAAATCTTATAATGTTATTTAAAAATAAAATATGGCAACTAAAAAAATAAGAAATAAAGGTTAGTTTTTAGTTTCGAGGTCCGGGCTTGACGGCAATAACCCTAATATACCAGAGAAAATAACAAAATAAACAGCCTTGTCGTGACACTCTTTGATAAAGGCATCTAACAGATATTTTTAGAAAATTTGGTGTTGAAAATATACCAAAAACAAATTATGTAAAAGATTTGCTATAGTTTTAGACATTTATATTTATAAACAATTAATGATACTCCTTTATATTAAAACGTGTAGGTAAAGACCGGTAAATATTATGAAATAGTGGCACTTTTTTATTCAAAAAACATAGGAAATCTTTTTAATGAGAGCGTTGTTGTTAGTGGCAATATATATAAATAATTTTATACATATCAATCTTGTATTAATAAGCTAATTTTTAATTTACTATTAGTACGTTGTACAGTTTTTGTTTTTTAATTGTATATCATATTTTTGTTTTTTGTTTTCGTTTTCTATACACCTGTAATTAACTTTCAGCTATTTATATTAATATTTCGCTTTTAAAGAATCTTGAACATTGAAAAAAAATACAAGAATCGTAATTAGAATTAGATATCCAGAAAATGCTTATATCAAAGAGCAATATAGGTTTCAAAGAAATTTGGTTGACAAATAATTAAAAATTGAGAAAAAAAATATTTCAACAATTTAATAGACAAACAAAAAAATAATTCGAAAGCCTTATGGGAATGTGTGAATGAGTATGTGGCAAAAACAAACTGTAACCTCTTTTTTCTCAAGATGTTAAAAGGCTCGTTTTATCGAGGTTAACAAATGCGAACGGCACTCAGGGGGTAGGAGGAGAGCGAGCGTGGATTCGAACGAGCTCGATGATATCGTATTAGAAATATATACGGGGATATATTTACTAGAAAAAGGAAAAGATAAAAGAATTTAAAAGGGACTAAAAAGAAAATGAGAGAAATGATGAAAAAGGGAAAGGTAAATGGGCGCCACTTATTTTTTTATCATAAGGATGGGGAAATATAAGAAACCCAGATAGAAAAAAGATTTGACTATGTTAATAGGATGGGATAATTAATAAGTTGTTGTAGATCAAGTTAAAATTAGAAAGATATAGGAAATATAAGATAAGATAAGGTAAAATTGAGTAACCCGTTAGATGTTCTTGTTAAAACTTTAAATTAAACACTTTTATTGGCAAAGCTAGAAAGATAAAGTTATACTTACTTTTTTCTTTACTTATCACAACAGCTCCATTTATATTAATAAGATAAAAATGAATTCAAAAATTAAGATTTATGATTTAAATACGTCTCATTCTTATTGTTGATGAAACTAGATTAGAATAACTTACACCAGGTCAGAAATAAAACATATAAATAAACAATAAACAATATTTATTACTGAGAGTAGTAATAAGTCAGGCGTATGAACGAAACAATAGACATAAAATATCAACAAATTAAATAAGGTAAAATACAGTGAAACACACTAGTGTTTAATCACATAGAGAAACAATACTACACATCCAATAACAGCTAAGTAATATTATATTGTTTTTTTTTGTGTACCCATTTAAGCAGAAGGTGAAGTGAAAGAAATTTAAAAGTATCAAAATGTTATGTTAAAAAAAACAAAAAATCACTTTTAGCTTAAAAGATTTTTTACTCGAGTAAAAGAATGGGGTACCATATAATAGTTTAAATTTAAACAATTAAGTTATAAGAAACATTAAGAAATCAAAAATTAACCATAAAATGTGTTACAAAAAAACTAAATCAGACCCTGCGCACCTCTTTCACTGATAAATGAAACATGTATTCGGTAAACTTGTCCGAATTTTCACACTCTGGGGTCTGTAGAAAGGTACCGGTTTTTTTTTTATAAAACAGGTTGCACTATGGAGTTTATGATCACTTCTTACGTTAATTACCCATACTTGGATATTATTTATGCGGATTACAATTAAGTTTTTATTCCAAAGAAATAAATGGCATCCCTTCTTTTTCTGGTAGTTAAGCAATAGTAATAATATAAAAAACTTACAGTTTGATTCCTAGATAGTATAATTAAATGGGGCCACACCCAATTTATACAATACGGTAAAATTTAGTTATTCTTCATTAATAATCGACAGCTTTTTTATCAGAACGGTTCCATCACTCATTCACTGACTTTAACTTAGTTAGAAACACTAAATAGCAAGTAATTTTTTAAAAATCTTAAGAAAATTTGCCGGGACTTGAAACTAGGGGTTGTACATATGGTCTTGATAGCACAGAGACCCAAGCTAGAGAGATTAGGAAATGGCGGTACTCAGGGATGCTGTGTTTCGCGTCCCCTCATGTGATGTTAAAATCGGAACCTTATTGGCTAATACACCGATCGATATTATTGCTTAGCAACTAAAACCGTTAAAGATGTACAACGTCTAATAAGTTGAAAATACAGGGGGTAATAAGTAAGGAAGAATTATGAAAAAAAAATAAAAAAAATTAAATTTTATACTTAGAGTTTTTTAAACACGCTACGCAGCCCCTTCCGAAGAGAAAAAACTGGGTGGCAAACAGTTTTTAAAAAAATAAGCTATGGTTAGAACAACATTAGTGTGTTTTAAAAAAACGAAGCCGATAAAGGTAGAGAACATCGGGATGCAGAAAAGCGATCTTACGGGAGCGATATCTATCTAGGTAAAACTGGGGTATTAGTGTTGGTGACTGGAAGCGATATAATATTCGCACTATTCATTAGCGCGTTAATATACAAGTAATACTACACGAGGGTTTGAAGAACCACAAGGTAGGTACAAAATATCGGATCAACAGATCATTGATATTACGTGACCAGATTTTTATAAACGGTACCGGCCAACCGGAAGATCACAAAGTGATCGGGAACGGTCTACTCCGAAGTTTCTGCACGAAAACAAAAAAGTGTGCAGCTCGGCCTAGAGGAGCAGCACTAAGTGGTATCTTTAAAGCAAATCAAAAAAATGTATTTATATTGTCCTTGACATAAGATGTCAGGACACACGCTACATTCACACACACATGGAAGAAAGTAAAGAATGCTATGTTCCCATAAGTAAAATTTCCCATAGGAGGCACAACGCGTATTTCCCTTTTTGGGAACTCCTATAAAGAAAAAAGCTGAATTTAAACCAAACTGTTAATAATAATTTTGAAAAGGAAGAAGGAAACACGGACGATACTTATAATTAGGAATCTAATAAGCCTACCGGCCCCATTAGATCCGACAGTCAAGGTAAGTACGTGATACGTTAACATCTAAAAAAATGTTTGGAAAAGTTCCGTCCTGCTTGGTTGATGTTAAAGATATCAACGAATATACAGTAAGGAAGAGAAGAAAACAGTAATTACTTAAAATATAGTTCTCATTGAGAACATAAATAAAAAATCTTAAGGTAATAGATCACACTAAGACACTAACAGGAATCTACCAAATCTTAAAACCAAATTATCCTAACAGTCTTCAATCCTAGCTAGAGAAAATAATAGAGAAAGTAATAGAGGAAAAGAAAGAGAGGAGAAAGAAATTTTATCTGTCTTCCTTACAATCTCAACAGACCCACTACCGGAAAGAATTCCCTACGGCTTTCCTAGGCTTATCTCTCGTGACAAATTGCAAGGTCAAAATAAAATTCCAGAAGAAGTAGTTAAGATTGAATTTTGTTATTTAAAAAAAATTAAAGTGATTCCAATAGTAGTCATGTGGCGGACCAAAGTTCTTTAAACCAACGATATGTAAAGGTATAAAATTGTATGAAAGAACGAAAAAAAATTAAAAAAATTTCACAAAAAATTTTCAAAAAAATTTTCCCAAAAAAATTTTTTCATGTCTCTTCCACTAATGTACGATAACCGTCTTATATCCATATCAAGGATAAAAAGTAGTTTATGGATGATGAACAAGAAATAAGGTAACTAAAAAATGTTTTCAAAACATAAAAACAGTAATAAATATTACTGAACGATACGATAAATAATTCACAAGTGCTGAAGCACCTATACGGTAAGTTAACAATAGATAAAGGAAAAACTATTTTTTTCTTCAAGAAAATAAATACAAGTGTTAAAGCACTCATACGGTAGGTAAGCGGTAGTTAAGAGAAACATATTTTCTCCTTCGGGACGATATCAACAAGTGTTACTACACTTACTTGATAATTAAACGGTAAATGTGGGAAAGTAAATTTTTACTTTCGGGACGATAGAGATAAGTGTTAAGGTACTTATTAGGTAGGTAAACGGTAGGCAGGAGAAAAGTATTTTCCCTTTCGAGATGACATGTTCAAGTGGTAATACACTTAAACGATAGATAAACGATAAGTAAGGGGAAATAAATTTTCTCCTTCAAAACCAAAAGTATAAGTCTTAATACACTTAAACGACAAATATAAAAGTAAGACATAGAGAAAAATATTTAGTGTTGAGTCAGGGCGAGATGTTGAGAAACGGAGAGGTCGAGAAAAAGAAGATGGAAAAGAAATGCTTATACGGATAATTCTGAGAAAACAAAGAAACATTCGTTCCTATTCGGAGAGTTCATCTTCAGAAGAATCGTCGGAATCAGAGACATAAGGCTTAAGGTCTTTTATATGCCAATTTCCTGCTTTTGATCCATCGGGATTTTTTAATGAGTATACTAGTGGAGATAGTTTCCGGACAACCGTACCTACATAGGATATATTTAGGAGCTAATTTGGACATAAACTTATCGGCAGCTTTGGAGAGGACTTTATTTCTTTTCCACACCTTATCACCAACGTTATTGAATTGAATGTTTCGACGACGAAGGTTATAGGTTTTGGAATTTCTTTGATAGGCTTGGTGAAGATTGTGTTGTATTTCGGTAAAAATATCCTTTAACCCTTGTATATCAGAAACGTATTTATCGTATTGTTCAGGAGTATTAAGGGACATAGGACGATCAGCGCCATTAGCGGAATAGTAATTTCCAGATATCGGTACATGTCTCGCGAAATTTAAAAATGATGGAGAATATTTGGTGACTTCGTGTCTAGCGGTGTTAATAGCCTGTCGGATTTTAGAAAGCTCATTATCCCAGTTAGAGTGTTCATCAATATAACACCTAATAGCGGTTCCAATGGTTTTATTCGTTCTTTCTACAAAATTACACTGTGGTGAATAGACGGCATTGAACCATATTTTTTGAACTTTATATTGATTACAAAGGTGTTTCATCATGGGTTAAGGTTTCTAGCGTTATCAGAGATAAGGAATTGAGGAACACCAAGCATAAGAAATACTTTATTTTATATGAAATTAACGATATTTTTGGTGGTAGCTTTTCGTAAGGGTTGTAATAAAGTGAATTTAGAAAACCAATCGGTAACAACAAGGAGCCAGGTATATCCTTTTTTGGAACGAGGGAGAGGACCAATAAGATCAAGTGCGATAATTTGCCAAGGAAATTTGGCAGATTTCTCTTTTCCCATTAAACCCATTTTAGTGGAGGTAGGCGTCTTCTGAGCTCCACAAATTTTACAAGATCTAACAAAACGAAGGACATCGTTTCTCATTTTAGGCCAATAATATTGTTCTTGGATTCGGTTCAGTGTTTTGAAAAATCCGAAATGGGCACAGGTAGGGGGATCATGACAAGATGACATAATGTCATGTCTCTGGGGCTTTGGTACTAAAATTTTCCACTTAATTTCATTGGTGGCGAAAGGCAATTTGGAAGGGATTAGTTTATAGACCAAGTCATTTTCTACTTTCCATTAAGGATAAAGCTCAGGGTGTTGGAGAATTTTAGTACGGAACTCATCAAACCATACGTCTATACGATTAGTGTCTACCTCAAGATACGAGATTTGGGGTTGTTCAGGGAAGGCACGACTCAAGGCATCAGGAACGAGATGGGAAGATCCCTTACGGTGGATAAGGTCGAAATCATGTTGACGAAGGCGCATAGCCCATCGAGCAAGTTTTCCAGAAGGATTGTTGATATTTCTCAACCAAAGTAAGGAGTGGTGGTCGGTAATTACTTGGAATTTGGTACCTTCTATATAGGGACGGAATTTTTCAATACTGAAGATGACAGCTAGACATTCTCGTTCTGTGACAGAGTAGTTACGCTCTGCTCGGGATAAGGTCCTGCTAGCATAAGCTATTACGACATCTGAACCATCTAATGACTGTGTGAGGACACCGCCAAGGCCAGTATCACTAGCATCACACTGGATAACGAAAGGTTTAGAGAAATCTGGTTGTGTTAACACAGGGGCAGAAATAAGGGCTTCTTTTATTTGGGTGAAAGAGAACTCCGCTTTGCTAGTCCATTCGATAGATTGTTTTTTCTTTTTACTTTTTAATAAATCATTGATAGGAGAGACAAGGGAAGAAAAGTCTTTGATGAAACGACGGTACCAGGAACACATGCCGATAAATCCTTTGACCTCCGTGAAAGTTGTTGGACGGGGATAATTAATCATGGCAGAAATTTTATCAGGATCTTTTTTTAAAATATTGTTTCCTACGATATAACCCAGAAATTTTAATTCAGACTTAAAAAACTCACATTTTTTGACATTTATCGTTAGGTTGGCGTCTTTTAGCTTATCTCTGACTTCAGATAAGAGACGAATATGTTCTTCAAACGAATTTGTACAGATAATAATGTCATCAAGGTAACAAAAGATATTTGGTTCGTACGCCGGACCAAAGATAGCGTCAACTAAACGTTGTTGGGTTTGAGCAGAATTGCACAATCCAAAAGGCATCACAGTGAATTGAAAAGAACCTCTACCGATAACACTGAAAGCGGTTTTTTCTTTCGAAGAGGGATCTAAAGGGACTTGCCAAAAAGCTTTTCGTAAGTCTATTGAACTTATAAATTTGGTACCTTTGAGAAGGGAGAGAATTCGATCTATATTTGGCAAAGGGTAGGTATCGTGTTTAGTTACTTCGTTGAGAGTTCGACCATCGAAACAGAAACGATATTCATTATTAGCCTTTTTGACGAGAAGTACCGGAGAACACCAAGGACTATTTGAGGGTTCTATAACACCTAGACGAAGCATTTCGTCCAATTCGTCGTTAAGAATCTTCGACATATAGGGAGACATTGGGAATGGTCGTTTTTTGAAAGGTTTTGCATCCCCGGTATCGATATGCATTTGTATTTTATCGGTACGACCTAGCCGGTTGGTATTACTGATAGCAGAAAAGGAATTTATAGTATCTTTAGCTAGTGTCTGTTGGACAGGAGTTAGAACTTCGAGAGTATTAAGGGATGTGATGTTTAGTTCTGGTTCCATCTCAGAGAGAAACTGGGGTTTAGAAGTGCTGTTGGAAGACCAGGTATTTTTGGAGAAATTAATAATAAGGGAGAAGGTTTTTACAAAGTTATTTCCAAGAATGAAAGTGCAAGGTAGTGAAGGGACCACTAGTGCCTTAATGACATGTAAAATATTGTTAGCTATAATCGGTAGATCTACAGTACCAGAGACAACTTGGTTAGTGCCATCTGCTAGGGAAACATTTCGATGTTCAGAGGAATTAATTTGTACATTATTGACTTTAAGAAAATCGAAGGCTTTATTCCCAACTACGGTAATTGAACAACCGGTGTCCAACAGGACGACGAAATCTGTCGAAAAGATTTGTATGGATAGGTAGGGTCTTGTATCGGTAGACTTATTCAGTAAAACTGGGGCAGTTATTTGCAAAGAGTTTTGATAGAAATTTTTAACAACTTTTAGCCACTTCTCCCATTGATCTTGTTTTTTGATATCGGTTTTACTAGGGCGGTAAAGAGAGAGTGCACCGATATGACATTCTCCCCTAGCTAGTTTTTTGAACATCGGGGGCAGGTAGAAACAGTGACATTTGGAGAACCACAACGATAACAAAAATAGGATTTTTGTTGGTTTTGATAACTGGAATAAATGTGTCTTTTTTTATGACAATTCCAACAGGTAACATCCCTACTGTTAGAAATATTGGTCGGATTAGAAGTATTCGTCACGTTGTTAGAGGTAGAAGGCAAATTGGATGTTCTAAGTTTATTAAATCGTTGTTTGGGACGCTGATTTGTAGAATCAATAACAGATACTTTGGATTGAAAAGAAGGTTTTTGAATAGAAAGTGATTTAGCATCCTCCAATTTTTTGACTATCTGAATTAAGTCAGAGACTGTATTTACATTGGAAAGGGTGACGTGAGGAATGTATTCTGGAAGTAAATTTCGGGTGATATATTTTAATTTACTGACTTCAGCTGGTTTACGAGAGAGACGTTTGAAGAGAGAGGTGAGTTGAGCAACAAAAATAATAATAGACTCATTCTTTTTCTGTTTGTAGCCTTTAATTTCCTCCCAGAGTTGTTCGTCATTTTCTGGGGGTAGGAAGGTTGATTTGAGAGCGTTAGTAAGTTCATGCCAAGAGTTGAGAGAGGTTTTGATGCTGCAAAACCATATTAAAGCATCCCCGGTGAAAAGTTCAACTGCTGATTGAAAAAGGGTCTCAGGAAGGATGTTGCGGGATTCAGCTAGTTCTTTAATTTTTTCCAGAAATTCGAAAACGCTTTTAGGGTCACCATTAAATTTAATATTCCATTTCGATAAAGGGAAACGATCTAAGTATCTAATTTCGGGAGTAGAGACGTTAATAACTGGTACAGTGCCATCTAGATTCGGAACTGAACTAGAAGGTGAATTATTTAAGGGAATGCTTTTATCAATCATTTCTTGTTCTAGAAGAAGACAAGTAGTTTAAGATTCATCGCGGAAATTTACATCATCCTCGGAAGGATTTTCAGGTAAAGGTAAACATTGTATTCTGCCTAACAAATGCTCTACGAAAACATGAATCTGAAGCGGAACCTTCAAACTCTTCAATAAAATTAGAAAGGCTGTCGATAGAATTTTTAATTGCTACTTTTTCATCTTCCAAGGTAATGATTTCTAAAGTGAACGTACCGTTTGTTTCTTTGGCTAACAATCTTTTGAGGACTTTTCTTTTATCCTCTATTTTTCTGTTGGTGGCTGTTCCACTGATCTTTAACTCGTAATTAATTTCGTCTGCTGTTAGAAAATTTTCTTCAAAATTGGCCATTGTGATAAGAAAAAGTAACGAAAATTTTTGATACTAAAAGTGTGTAATTTTATTGTCGGAAAAATAGGGATTTTATCATCAGGCCCCACGTTGTGGGCGTCAAATTTATGTGTAACCTCTTTTTTCTAAAGATGTTAAAAGGCTCGTTTTATCGAGGTTAACAAATGCGAACGGCACTTAGGGGGTAGGAGGAGAGCGAGCGTGGATTCGAACGAGCTCGATGATATTGTATTAGAAAGATATACGGGGATATATTTACTAGAAAAAAGAAAAGATAAAAGAATTTAAAAGGGACCAAAAAGAAAATGAGAGAAATGATGAAAAAGGGAAAGGTAAATGGGCGCCACTTATTTTTTTATCATAAGGATGGGGAAATATAAGAAACCCAGATGAAAAAAAGATTTGACTATGTTAATAGGATAGGATAATTAATAAGTTGTTGTAGATCAAGTTAAAATTAGAAAGATATAGGAAATATAAGATAAGATAAGGTAAAATTGAGTAACCCGGTAGATGTTCTTGTTAAAACTTTAAATTAAACACTTTTATTGGCAAAGCTAGAAAGATAAAGTTATACTTACTTTTTTCTTTACTTATCACAACAGCTCCATTTATATTAATGAGATAAAAATGAATTCAAAAATTAAGATTTATGATTTAAATACGTCTCATTCTTATTGTTGATGAAACTAGATCAGAATAACTTACACCAGGTCAGAAATAAAACATATAAATAAACAATAAACAATATTTATTACTGAGAGTGGTAATAAGTCAGGCGTATGAACGAAACAATAGACGTATAAAATATCAACAAATTAAATAAGGTAAAATACAGTGAAACACACTAGTGTTTAATCACATAGGGAAACAATACTACACATCCAATAACAGCTAAGTAATATTATATTGTTATTTTTTGTGTACCCATTTAAGCAGAAGGTGAAGTGAAAGAAATTTAAAAGTATCAAAATGTTATGTTAAAAAAAAACAAAAAATCACTTTTAGCTTAAAAGATTTTTTACTCGAGTAAAAGAATGGGGTACCATATAATAGTTTAAATTTAAACAATTAAGTTATAAGAAACATTAAGAAATCAAAAATTAACCATAAAATGTGTTACAAAAAAACTAAATCAGACCCTGCGCACCTCTTTCACTGATAAATGAAACATTTATTCGGTAAACTTGTCCGAATTTTCACACTCTGGGGTCTGTAGAAAGGTACCGGTTTTTTTTTTGTTATAAAACAGGTTGCACTATGGAGTTTATGATCACTTCTTACGTTAATTACCCATACTTAGATATTATTTATGCGGATTACAATTAAGTTTTTATTCCAAAGAAATAAATGGCATCCCTTCTTTTTCTGGTAGTTAAGCAATATTAATAATATAAAAAACTTACAGTTTGATTCCTAGATAGTATAATTAAATGGGGCCACACCCAATTTATACAATACGGTAAAATTTAGTTATTCTTCATTAATAATCGACAGCTTTTTTATCAGAACGGTTCCATCACTCATTCACTGACTTTAACTTAGTTAGAAACACTAAATAGCAAGTAATTTTTTTAAAATCTTAAGAAAATTTGCCAGGACTTGAAACTAGGGGTTGTACATATGGTCTTGATAGCACAGAGACCCAAGCTAGAGAGATTAGAAAATGGCGGTACTCAGGGATGCTGCGTCCCCTCATGTGATGTTAAAATCGAAACCTTATTGGCTAATACACCGATCGATATTCTTGCTTAGCAACTAAAACCGTTAAAGATGTACAACGTCTAATAAGTTGAGAATACAGGACGGTAATAAGTAAGGAAGAATTATGAAAAAAAATAAAAAAAATTAAATTTTATACTTAGAGTTTTTCAAACACGCTACAAAACTAAAAACTGAAATAAAAGCCATCGAATTGCCATATGGAAATTTAACTACAGATAAACAAATTATTGTAGATACTTTCAATGATTATTATTCTAATCTTGGCAAAAATTTATCACGACAAATTCCTAATGTAAACTATATTCAAAATATAGATAATATTCCAAACAGTATGTTTTGGTTTAACACAAATGAAGAGGAGGTAATCTCAGTGATAAAAAAATTAAAACTTAAAAAATCACCCGGATATGATAAAATTCGCTCAGAAACTTTGAAAGAAATATCAAACGAGATCGCCTCTCCTCTGACATTTATTGTAAACCAGTGTTTTAATGCAGGTATCTTTTCGGATTCCCTAAAACAGGCTATTATTAAACCATTATATAAAAATGGTCCTGAGACCACACCTGTAAATTATAGACCAGTGTCCTTGATTTCAAACATTTCAAAAATATTTAAACATCTTTTGAAAAAACGGTTAACATCATTTTTAAAAAAATTTAAAATTGTGTCCGAATCTCAGTTTGGTTTTCGAGAAGGTAAATCTACAGAAGATGCTATTTATAAGCTATCCACCATTATATATGAATCGCTAGATAAGAAAATACCAACAATTGTCATTTTCTTGGATCTTTCGAAAGCTTTCGATACAGTGTGCCATAAAAAACTATTAAACAAATTGAAAATGTATGGAATCAGAGGAAAAGTTTATAAAATCCTGGAAAGCTACCTAGAAAATAGAATTCAACGGGTTGAGAGAGATGGAACTGTTAGTAATCCTAGGGGAGTATCTTTTGGTGTACCACAAGGATCAGTACTAGGACCACTGCTGTTTATTATTTATATTGATGGTCTATTAAAATTAAATTCACTTGGAACAATAATTAGTTTTGCTAATGATACTACCATTTGTTACTCAGTAAAAACTTGGAATGATCTTCTTAATAAAATAGTTTCAGATTTTCCTAGGATTTCTGAATGGTTTCAATTTAACAAGTTGACATTGAATTTGGATAAAACATGTTACTTGCCTTTCAGTTCATATGAATCAGGATTACCAAATTTTGGACCAATAAACTATGGAACGAACTGCCAAATTGCTGAATCTACATCAGTAAAATATCTTGGCGTAGTAATTGATCGTCATATGCACTGGGATTTGCAAGTAGCACATGTTTTAAAAAAGGTAAGAGGTATCTTACCCAAAATTAAATATCTAAAAGATTTTTTAGACACTAAACATCTGATAGTATTATATTTTTCACTTGTTCAGTCACAGTTGTCATATGGAATCTTGGGTTGGGGAGGTGTAAATAATAATTATTTAGAAAAACTGCATGTTTTACAAAGGTGGATACTAAAAATCATTTTTAACAAACCTTATATGTTTTCAAGTGGGAACCTTTATAAAGAGGCAAAAATATTCGATATAAGGCAATTATATTGTTAAAAAATACTACTCTGGACAAAAAAAGAAAAAAGAAAAATAAAAAATCAACAACATCAATATGACACTAGAAAAAATGAAGGAATATTTTTACCTCGCAGTGAAAAAACAATAGGACAAAGAAGAGCAGACTACATAGCACCCCGACTTTATTTAATGCTTCCTACTGAACTAAGATCGATATCTAGTTTTAACGTTTATAAAATTGTAACCCCTTTTTTTGATGTCAAAGGCTCACAAAGGGTTAGTCAAATGCGGACGGCACTCAGGGGGTAGGAGGAGAGCGAGTCGTGGGTCGAAGGAGCAATTGGGCGAGTATCTAGGAAAAAGGAAACATAGAAAATATTTACAAATCGGTAAAGGGCGCCACTTATTTTTTTTTATAGTGAAATAGGAAAGAAAATAAGAAACCTATTGTGAAATAGTTGATTAAAACTGAAATGGTTAGGAACACACTTTAATTGAGCTTATCCTTAAGTCAATAATTATTTTACACTTACCTTATTGATTCTACAATTCCTTGAATCCTTTTGTCTTATTAAAATCTAAATCTTTATTAAACAAGAGGTGTGAATCGGAACAGTTACTGGTAAGGTATAAGAAATAAATACTCAACGATATCAATAAAAACAATAAAACAATGTATTAAAAAAATAAAACAAAAATCACCAGTAATAGCGAGAACGGTTATCACCAAAAAGCTAACACTTCTGTTTATACAGTGAAAGATATTAATCGGTATTTGACAATACGGTTATTAAAAAAACTAATATTCCTGTACAGATAATATTACAGACCTTATCTAAATTGCATAACCTATTTTCAATAAAAGGAAGTATGTAGAGAACTCAATTACAACGAAATATATACTGAAGGTATATTTCCTTTCTTAAAAAACAAAATTCAGTTCTCTAAAGAATGCACTCTGAGTGTTCTAAATATCTAAAGATTAACATATACATGAATATAAATATGAAATTTAGCAATACAAGTACCATAGAGGTAATAATCATGTAAGATTGCGATTGAACACCAACACTTTGGAGAAAGTTAAAAAACAAAATTTAAAAGTACTACATATTTATCACTCAATCATAGATCCATAGATTTTAATAGTAACTACTGTTATTAACTGATTTAATACCGCTAAAAGCTTATAACAATTTAAATTTAAATAGAATCACTATAAAAAGTTTCCAAAAGCATATTCTTCCGAATAAGCACTAAAATTGTGACTGTTTCTTAGAATATTCGCAGTTCAACTAAGTATCGAACATAGAGAAATAACAGAAAGAATAGTCGAAAGTTTACCTTGTAATCCAGAACCAAAAATCATAATTCGTGACCGGGTAGTCACACTGCTATTATAATAAAGCTTCTTAAAACATACCATAATTAACCAAGAACCATGTAGAATTAAACATCAGCACAGAGGGAATCATCTATAATACCATCCATACGGTTTTTAGATCACTAGGTATCCATTTACCTCGGTACCATATAATTTTATAAAAATTTCAAAATGGAGTCTTCCAACAGACAGCACGTATCCTCAAAATTTTATAGATACCATAAATCAACCAGATTATACTTCCAAATTAAGCACATCTACATCCAAATTGAAATGCAGTATTTTTTATACACTTCCGATACGGAATAAACCAAAAACAAACGGTAATCTTAATGCTGTGAATTAACCGGCAGCCATTAATTTGCACAAACAAGGAAATATGCTTCCTTTCGCTTCAAACATAAAAACGTAAGTCCATTCCAAAAAGCGCTCTTTCACCCTCGTTGCTTAACTCGGGTCTTATCGAGTATTAACGCTCGATATTCGCTTTCGCCTGTCAAAAATTGGAAGTAAGGTTGGTTGCATACCGACAAAAGTGTAAATGAGAATATAATATTCTGTGTCTATGAAATAGGTAAAGTTGGTTGCATACCGACAAAAGTGTAAACGAAAAGATAATATTATTTAAGGTGGTTTTTTGGAAATGCTACACAGCCCCCTACGAAGAGAGGAAACTGGGGTCCATTGAAGACCACAGTTTTCGAGAAGAAACTACTAAGGTGGGAACCACAGTAGCATTATTCGAATGATCTTACTTATTACAAGGGTAAACTTGACCGGCTAAAGGAAAATGTCAAAACGTGACTCAACAGAACCTAAATAAAATAAAACATGCGGAGTTCAATAGGATTGCACCCTACAGTAATAATAACTACCTTGGTAGTCATTTGTCCACACAGACAAAACTAACAATAAACATATGTCATACAAGTTAAACTAAACGTTGCTCTGAAGGAACAAACGATAGGTATATATGAATCTTAGTTATACAAACTAGAGATTCTCGTGACCAGATTTCTATAAGCGGTACCGGCCAACCGAAAGATCACAGAGTGATCAGGAACGACCTACGCCGAAGTTTCTGTACGGAAACACACACCGGTGTACAGCTCGACCTAGATGGGTAGCACTAAACGTTGGTTTAAATAACCATCATATTGCAAAGCAAAAAATATTCGTCCAAAAGGCGTCTATACTGTCCCTTGATATAAAATATCAGGACCACATAACATTTACTTACACACTTAAGAAGAGAGAAAAAAGAAGGCTATGTTCCTATAAAGAAAAATTTCCCATAGGCGGCACAACGCGTCATTCCATTTTAGGAAACACCCATGAAGAAAGAAAGGTGAAGTTAAACCAAACTGTTAATAGTAATTTTGAAAAGCAAGAAAGAAACACGGTACGATAGATATAATTAGGAAGATAATAAGTCTATTGACTCCATTAAATCCAACAGTCACGGTAAATACGAGATACGTAAAGTCTAATTTAATAGTAGCTACTAGCACGATTTTTGATAGAACTCAAAGAATTGGAAATGACGTACACAATTATGGTTTTCAACTAGAAATAGGAAATATAAGAAAAGAAAAAAAAATATTTTATAGTTGTCTGTGATTTTGATAGCTGCGCGTATCATACGTCTAAAAATAATTTAGAGACAAAATCGGTAAGTCAACATCGGTATGAAGTAACCAATAGTATGGAACTCCAAAGTCATAGTAGGTATACTCTAACAAGACAACTATAATTAATAAAGAAACAAAAGGAGATAGAGATAGGATTAATGGTTACTTGTCTTCCTTAAAAGCTCAACAGACCACTACCGGGAAGAATTCCCTACGGCTTCCCTAGGCTTATCTCTCGTGACAACTGATAAGGTCAAAGTGATCATAATCTGAGAGAAGAAAAAAATAACATCTAGCTGAGAACGTGTTCATTAAAACTTACAGGTGGTGATTGAATTCATCAATATTCGCCAGACAAATCAAAATCGTAGACTAGCTATTAAACACTCTTAGGTCAAATAAAGCGAGGTTAGACACAACGGCTCTAAACAAATCCTCACATAACGATATACTAAATTCCACTTAAGGAAATGGTGCTAAAACTATCTAGTACTGATCATACTAAACCAAAATGTGTAAAAATACACCATACAGAAATACAACATCTAATAATGTCGTCGAAAAACAAGCAGTGATTAAACACTTCAAGATACGGTAAATATAACGAGAGAATAATTCTTCTGAACGTTATCGGTAGGGTAATGAATGTCTTCTTCATTAAACGGTACGGTAGAATTAAGTGACTATTTTCACTAAACGGTAAGATAAGGACAAAATTAACAGGAAATAATTTCCAATTATACAAAGACGGTAAGGTAGGTAATTTAAGTGATACATTCACTTAAAGGTAAAGTTCTCAAAAGAAATCGTATCACTAAACTGAAAGCAAAGAATAAGATCAGGGATGTGATAACGATGAAATGATTTAGGTGAGTTTCCACCTTATGGACGATAACAAAGCAAACGAAAAAAAATTCCCAGAAAGTACATGAGATACTTAAACAGAGAGGGGAAAGGTTTCATTTAGTCGCCTCGTACGACAAGCAGTTTAACACTTTGGGGGTTATTCTATTCCCGCCGCCCAAACGGGGTTAAAAACTAAAAACAGCAGAAAAAGGAAACGGAACGTATACAAGGGTATGGTAAGTTCATATCAAATGAGAACTACTCATGACAAGAATCATCTAGAGTTAAGTTACTATTTGAATCTTTAGCTAACAATTTTTTTTAAAATCTTACTTTTCTCATCAATTTTCCTTCCAGTAATTGTTCCTCTTATTTTCAATTCATAGTTAACTTCTTCAGTAGTTAGAAAGTTTACTTCAAAATTAGACATGTTGAAAAGGATTCAAGTTTTTTAATTTACTAACAACAAAAAAGTTTTAAAGTGTGTTTAGAAGTAACGATAGACAAATTGGGGTGAATAATTAAAACTAAAAGTTTATTAAGATTTAATGACAAAAAAGTTTCTAAAGAAAAGATACTCGGGCCCCACACGCTGGGCGCTATTTTTGTGTAACCCCTTTTTTTGATGTCAAAGGCTCACAAAGGGTTAGTCAAATGCGGACGGCACTCAGGGGGTAGGAGGAGAGCGAGTCGTGGGTCGAAGGAGCAATTGGGCGAGTATCTAGGAAAAAGGAAACATAGAAAATATTTACAAATCGGTAAAGGGCGCCACTTATTTTTTTTTATAGTGAAATAGGAAAGAAAATAAGAAACCTATTGTGAAATAGTTGATTAAAACTGAAATGGTTAGGAACACACTTTAATTGAGCTTATCCTTAAGTCAATAATTATTTTACACTTACCTTATTGATTCTACAATTCCTTGAATCCTTTTGTCTTATTAAAATCTAAATCTTTATTAAACAAGAGGTGTGAATCGGAACAGTTACTGGTAAGGTATAAGAAATAAATACTCAACGATATCAATAAAAACAATAAAACAATGTATTAAAAAAATAAAACAAAAATCACCAGTAATAGCGAGAACGGTTATCACCAAAAAGCTAACACTTCTGTTTATACAGTGAAAGATATTAATCGGTATTTGACAATACGGTTATTAAAAAAACTAATATTCCTGTACAGATAATATTACAGACCTTATCTAAATTGCATAACCTATTTTCAATAAAAGGAAGTATGTAGAGAACTCAATTACAACGAAATATATACTGAAGGTATATTTCCTTTCTTAAAAAACAAAATTCAGTTCTCTAAAGAATGCACTCTGAGTGTTCTAAATATCTAAAGATTAACATATACATGAATATAAATATGAAATTTAGCAATACAAGTACCATAGAGGTAATAATCATGTAAGATTGCGATTGAACACCAACACTTTGGAGAAAGTTAAAAAACAAAATTTAAAAGTACTACATATTTATCACTCAATCATAGATCCATAGATTTTAATAGTAACTACTGTTATTAACTGATTTAATACCGCTAAAAGCTTATAACAATTTAAATTTAAATAGAATCACTATAAAAAGTTTCCAAAAGCATATTCTTCCGAATAAGCACTAAAATTGTGACTGTTTCTTAGAATATTCGCAGTTCAACTAAGTATCGAACATAGAGAAATAACAGAAAGAATAGTCGAAAGTTTACCTTGTAATCCAGAACCAAAAATCATAATTCGTGACCGGGTAGTCACACTGCTATTATAATAAAGCTTCTTAAAACATGCCATAATTAACCAAGAACCATGTAGAATTAAACATCAGCACAGAGGGAATCATCTATAATACCATCCATACGGTTTTTAGATCACTAGGTATCCATTTACCTCGGTACCATATAATTTTATAAAAATTTCAAAATGGAGTCTTCCAACAGACAGCACGTATCCTCAAAATTTTATAGATACCATAAATCAACCAGATTATACTTCCAAATTAAGCACATCTACATCCAAATTGAAATGCAGTATTTTTTATACACTTCCGATACGGAATAAACCAAAAACAAACGGTAATCTTAATGCTGTGAATTAACCGGCAGCCATTAATTTGCACAAACAAGGAAATATGCTTCCTTTCGCTTCAAACATAAAAACGTAAGTCCATTCCAAAAAGCGCTCTTTCACCCTCGTTGCTTAACTCGGGTCTTATCGAGTATTAACGCTCGATATTCGCTTTCGCCTGTCAAAAATTGGAAGTAAGGTTGGTTGCATACCGACAAAAGTGTAAATGAGAATATAATATTCTGTGTCTATGAAATAGGTAAAGTTGGTTGCATACCGACAAAAGTGTAAACGAAAAGATAATATTATTTAAGGTGGTTTTTTGGAAATGCTACAAAATTAAAATAAAATATTGGATTCTGGATAATGAAAGAAACTTTTTTAGTGATGTTGTAATGTCGAATTGTTAAAATAATTTTTGTAAACATTTCTCGTTCAAAAGAAGTATTCTCAACTGTGAAACAAAACCACTATGACATAGTTAATTCCTTATTTGAGACAATTTTTCCTAATTTTTAGACATTTTTTTCCCGATTTCAGACATTTTTTCTCGATTTTAGACGATTGCTCCCGATTTTAAGATTTTGGGTATTAATTAATGTATATTCATAAAGAATTAATTGTATATTGTGTTAACGTTAAGATTAAAATAGTTTTAGTTTTATTGATATAGTAAATCACGTACAAGCAACTTTTACAGTAGCTTCTGTGATGTTTTTTGTTTATTCAATATTATTTGTATTTTGAACTATCTATGTACTGTATTTTTTTAATGAATAAACATATTATTATTATTATTTATTATTATTCCGAATATACTGTAACAAAATTAATCTGAGAATAATGCAAGCAATTTAAACTACTCGCGTAAGAATTTTGAACGTGCTTTTTAGGAGTCAAGCCACCACCCCGATACTGCAAGACAAAAACTTCATATAAAATAAAATAAAAAAAAAATTAACCGCCTTTTTTAAAAAAAAAAAAGAAAGAAAAATGCATTAAAACTGATATAATAAAATCTTTATTTCTTAAAAAAATTAAAAGCAACTAAGGATCTGATTTCGATTTCCTTGAAGTCGGCTCCGATGATTTATATCTTTGTAAAACATTTAAGTTACTAACATTCAAAATCTAAATTTAATAGGTTAGATTTAGATCTCTATAAAATATTGTGGCATGCAATCAGTCGATAATGGCTATAAGTATATGAATAATGGCAATAGCAACAATAGCTAAAATTGGATTTAAAGCTTCTAAAGAAAAGAGAGTTCAAATAGAATACCAATCACCGATTATTAAAAGATATTATACATACATACAAAATACAGTTAATAAAATCATATATAAGAATAGAATCGGTTAAACGGAATAGTTATAATCTTATGGTTGTTAAAAAATCCCGATAATTGCCAAAACTAAAAAGTTGTTATAAAGGGGTAATTTTTTCCTTAATCTTAAACATATTCGCAATTCCCAACAGGACAAATCAGAAGTTGAAACGATAACGATGTGTTAGCTGAGACAATATCCGATATTAAGGAAGTGGTTACAATTCGCAAAGAACTCATGTTAGGATATTTGAGGCTTCTATTCTAAACACATTCTCTGTTTCTATTCTAAAAGCTTCCATTAGGAAATTTTTATCGTTATTTTTCCCTTTGACACTATTAAAAAGATTAAATTTCGTTTGCTTAATATTATAGAAATAGCATCATTTCCTAGATTAAACAGAAAAGGTGCAGTGAAAATACAGTAGTGAATATTTAAATTCATAAGATCCAAAGTATTTACTTTCAACGCATCGTGAACTCCTTAACGACATTTTGAACTTATAAACGAAACAAAATTCATCGATTTTCTAAAATACAGATAGACTGTAAATACTATTACTAAATTTTAGAGATAAGAGTGTAATTAAACATTAATTTTTACTGTCTTACAAGACGTTACCAATGTCTTATGAGAAATATATCCTTATAATAACTTAATTATTGTATAATCAGTCAGGATTCACTTTATTTTGTGATAGTATAAAAATAAATTTTCAAACAGTTCTTTAAGGAAAAGTTAACACTTTTTATTAGCACTATAAAAGCAAGTGCAAGAAAAAAAGGTTTATAATTGTGTCAGAAATTGTTTATTAACTTTGTTATATACTTAAAATAACAGGTGGTAATTTTATCACAATTGGGACCTTGATCTCACCAAGAAAGAGTGACCTATGCTCTCCACCAGTACTTAGGCCACAGTTCGCCTATTCTACTTTTTTTTCGGAAGGTATAGGGAACTACTATGTCATTACTTACTTAAAACTGATTATTGAGTTTAACAGAAAGCAAAGCAGTAATAGACTGGTAGTTGTTTGTTTGTTTAATATTTTTGTTGACATCCTCTGCATAGAAGCTTCTTCATTTAATTTGTGATAAACGAGGTAGTTAGCAGTGATCTATTCCATCAAAGAATAAATTCTATATTGATCCATCTTCCTAGTTATTCGAAAATTTGGGTACTTTATTATTAACAGTAATGGCTTTGTTTAAATTTCGTGATGATGATATTAATTTCTTAAGTAGTCGTAGAACATAGAGCAGGCATCATTTAGTTTAGAGAGTGCAAGAGGAAGTATTAGTTGTTAATACCTTATATTCGTAACCGTTAACTAAAATAGTTTCAATTAGTAATAATACCTACTTGAATAGATATAAAAGTAAAAAAAATGAGGACAGTATAGACCACTTTTTTTATTTATACTGGTTTGTACTGCACTATTAAAAGTAAATGTTTTTTATACAATTTTTTTTATTGTGGTTTAACCTTCGACCGGTTCAAATTTATTTTTATTTTGAATTTAGCATTTGCGTAATAATTTTTTTTTTCATATATCGATCTACTGACCAACAAAAATTTATACAAGCATTTTTTTCTATATAGATATCTATGAATATCCCCATACTTTACACTCTATTTCCCGAATGTCGACCCTTTTATACCTTCGTATATGTCATCCCTTGCATGTACTAAATTGAACGCCTTTCCTTTATTCACAGCAACATAAAATATTTAGCATTTCTGTTGGAAAAATACGATATTTATCTTGGAACTGTAAGTACTCCATCTTGTTCGCTAAAACAAATATTGTTTCAGAAAAAGAAAATGGTGAAAACGATTACTTTATGTGTTTCCGTTTAACAATCATTAGTAACCGTGGTGAATTAAATTTATTACATAAAGTAAATATAAGTTAAAATAATTTCAGAAACTGCAATCAAGAATTGGACAATAACAGCTTATTTAGTAATTTATGAGGATATTTATTAACAGTTAAAATATCAAACAAAGTTTTTATTACTAAGGCTAGGATGACAAATTTTAATAATTATATTTTATTTCCAAAATTTTATTAATCTTTTGTCTGAATGGATTGTAGGAATTGTAAAGAATAAACCTAACCGAATTGATTTTCTTTCTTAACCAATCCAAACAAATAAGATTATGTACAGTCCTGACATCTCTTATACCTATCTAAAAAGGATACTGATAGGTTAGTTTCCTCTTCTACTGTGAGTTTTAAAAATGAGATGAGTTATAGGAATTACAAATGTTTAAAGTATTATCTATTTTATCAATTGGTAGAGCCAAAATTATGTCCATACATATTGATAAATCAAGGGCGATCTAAAAATTTACATTGTCTGTTACAAAATAAAATTTATTTACATCTATGTAGGAATAATTATTGTTGATAGAATTAAATAAAAATAGTTATTTATTATACAAGGGAAAAAAGTATTGGATTTCAGCTCGAGGTTGTGAACCAAACAGAGAACTAAATTCTAATATTTATAATACACTATTTTTTTCTGTGACGACGATTTAATATTTTAAATAAAATCAGAAAATTACTGATGCAAAATTTGAATTTTAAAACTAGTAGGCTTTTGTCCTTATAGTGACAATTAGACCTGCGTTATCAATCAACTATCTGTCAATTTGATTCTGTAATTTGCAATATCCGGGAAAAAAGTACTCACTTTTTTCCCATGGTAAAAAAGTAATAATTTTATAAAAAGTGACGTTTTGTGACCCGTTAACAGAGATAAAATGTCAAAATTTTTTCTCGTCGCAGAAAAAAAGGTATTTTTATATCAAGATATAATAATATCTAAACATTTCTCTTTTATAATTTTACAAATAAATTAAAATGATTCTCCATTATGGAGATAATGTGACCAATAAAATCAATTCAAACGAAACCATTCTAGACCCATCATATATTATTAATTTTCAGTGCAAATTCAAAAGTATCTTTAACTCTGAACTTATTAAAATTCTCAAAAAAAGATAGATAACACACCATTTTGACTGAGGATTGTGTAGATGTCTCCTCATTCTAAACAATTGGTCTTAAAGGAATATCTGGTTTGTGTAACCCATATTATGGGCAAACGCCGTTATATTTAGCGACTTTTTTTGCAGTGATGTATCCCGTATGTTTGAGCCTTTTAATCAGCTTGTTATAATTCTTTTAATAAGTGTAGTAGGATCTTTAGTAACTAATATATAGGTGTTTTTGGCATTTAGTAATTCTAATGATTTTTGGTAAAAGAGCATTTCACGTCACCCCTTACCAGGGTCCAGCGGGAGGCCAATAAAAGAGGCCTTTTCCCGATAAATTTAATAAATATATGTGTTGAATTTTTAATAAATAAAAAAAAAATATCAGAAACTTAAAGATAATTTTTTTCAACCATATATAATATTTACGCAAAATTTTAAAGTTAATAGGCGATAGAGGTCTTTTTTTATTATGATTGTTGTTCTTTTCTCAATGTAATGTAGAATATTTTTGTGTCTAGTCTTAATATTTTTAAGTTTCTGATATGTATTTATTTTTATTTATAAAAAATTAAACACATATATTTGTTAACTTTAAACAATATATTGTAAAATAGTGGGTGCATACAACCACATGCTGTTGGGGTGGGAAAAAAGGTGTCTTTTATTGGCCTTCCACTGAGTCCAGGTAAGGGGTGACGTAAAAGGCTCTGTAACCGATTTTTTAATGTAAATAGTTTTATTTATTAATATTGTGACGTTACCCTGATCAGATCTGTGATTAAGAGGTAAGGGTTATTTTTTTTAGACATATATATTTTTTTAAATAAACCTTACTCCTTTCTTAAAAGCAAGTCTATGATTTTATTTGTAGGAATCCAAGTTTGACTAAACGTGAAATTACTAATATCATAAGCATCTCAGATGAATGATTGCTACATATTTTACACCAAGAATTATAAATGAAAAAGCGTAATTTTAAACAAAATATAACCGATTTATCACCTATGGATAAGACTTGAATCTACCATTATGATCATGCGCTGAAATACGAACTTTTTAGAGTATACTAAAGTTGGTTCTTTAGCTTCAAAACAGGTGAAGTCAGAACGATCGGCAAAACAGGTTATGCCCTCAGTTTTTTAGAAGGCTTTAGAAGGTAAAACTGCAACATTTTGTACCAGTTGCATAAAAAATAACGTAAAGCATAGGACTCGGTTTACAACAGAAAATAATCATTTTTCGTTAAGACAATGCACGTGATCACATAAATTTGTTGACGATGGCTAAATTTACCAAATTAAAGTACGATTTGCTTAAACACCTACCACGTTCAACAGATTTGGCTCTCTTTGATTTTTACCGCTTCAGAAACATAAATCCATTCCTTGTTAAAAAGCGTTTTTCGTCGAATGAAGAAGCTATTGCAACCGTGGAATAAGATTTTGCAAAGGTTCCAGAAAATCATTACAGAGATAGTATAAAAGTACTAATTGGAATAGATGTGCTCAAGCTAAGGGAGATTATGTTAATTGAATTTTATTAAAAAATACAGATTCTTTCATTTTTGCTTTTAAAACTTTTCAACCAGCCTTTAATATTTTAGGAAAAAACACTTGTAATAAGTAGGCTTGTATATATAGTTAGTATTTTTTTATTTATTGTTCTTCGAGTTTTATTAGATTATGTTATCTGTGCATATTGATTTTATATAATTAATATCTCACGAATTAGGTTCGCCATAGTCAAAATTTGTTACTGAACATCCTACAATTTCTCATCAATATTCCTACCCCTAAATTATATTAGAAACATCGACATATACACCTCGTTAGGTTATGAATAACTTTTACCTTAGTAGCTCATAATTTTAGGCAGAATTGATAAAATTATCTCATTAATATCTCAGCTGGAAATTTATATTCAAAACTTAGTTACTATACATGCTAACAATAAAAGTGATAGTTTCTGAGGTAAAATGTAATTCGGAAAAGAGATTATTATTAATTGCAGTTGTAATTGAACCACATTTTTTTATATATAGCATACTATGTATTTCTTTGAAAAATTTATAATAACATGAAACCGTACGTGCCAATAAAAAAATCCATCAAAAGGGGAAACACGAAAAGTATAAATTTTATTTACTTTATGTGTTGGTGAATAGTCTAGTTTATAACTCTGTTTAAGCCGTTCCATAAGAAAAATTTTGAGAATGATGAAAAACGTGTCTAATGTGTTACAGAAGATTTAAAAAAGGACAAAGAAGGTACTTAAATAAATAGCGACGTCCATCATAGATATAGATGTCTTTTACTATCAAAACGTGAATGAAATGGGTGAATAAAATAATTAGAATTTCAACTTATTAGCACCAATGTTAAGAAAAACAGTTAAAATTAAAATATAAATTAAAAATTAAAAACATTTTAAGAAATCGTAAAAAAATGTTTAATCAGAATAGTATAAAAAACCGAAAATTTGAAATGGTCGAAGAGAGCACTTAAAGCTTATTTTATATGCTGAGTAGAAGTTTTCTTATTTTTGTATTAAAAAAAAATAAAAATGAACATTTTTACCTTTTTATATGGATAATAAAAGCTCATTAAAGGTTCACATATGCAAACGGCACTTACTTGTTTTGTAGAAAACAAGTCGTGGATCGTTTAAGCAAAATAATTGTTAATTTCAAAAACTTCGCTATCACTTCTTTTACTCTTAATCATTTTGATAAAATGATAAATTTAATATCTTTTTTAAATTTGTGAAAAATGTTAAATAATTTAAATTTGACATTTGTATATTATGTTATTGTTACCAACTTTTAATAGAAAAAGATATTATATAATTTATATTTAAATTGTATCTTAATTTAAATTATTTTTTACAAAAAACATTGTACCTAACTTTTTTGGGAAGAAATTTTTCGCATTCGCACTAAATGCAGCCCTCCCTTCGGTCGTGCTGAAAATAAAGTGCTCATGCGAGAAATTCTACTTTCCAAACACGTTAGGTAAATGTAAATATGTAACTATTTGCAAAAACGACAAACTATAAGGAATATTTAATAAGTTTCTTATCACGTTATGAAATTTAAAAGAAAATAGAATATTCTGTCTTCGGGTTGTGTATAACACTGTATGTAAATTAGGCACGATCACAATTCTAATATTTTATAATAAAATTAGAATATTGTACTATACAACATGAGCATAACTTTTTTTAATGAACCCTACAGGGACAGGGTGTTAAATCCAGCATGGTTTATACCTAGTTAAATATCAAAGCTTTATAGTAAGGTAATCAATTAATCACTGAAGCGAGCAAAAACCAAATTTAAAATATACTTTTATACTGCCACGACACAACGGTACATCCTCTATAATTCTAAATAATTATAAAATGTGACCCACACCAATGAGACATCCTGAATAGAATGCAGTAAACGAAAAAAGATCCATGGCAAAAAATCCACAGATAAAAATCCACTAAAAAATAAGCAAATAAAAAAACTCGAAATGAGAGGGTTTTTGGAATCCCGTAAGAAAATTTGCTCACTCAAAGAGATTTCTTGTATACGTTCTATTTATTAATACTCACTAAAAGCTATAGGTACCTACAATAAAATATTTAGAATTTTAAGCCATGAAAATTGTTTTTTAAGTTCATAGTTTTAATGGGAAAACAACATGGCGCCTTTTTGTCCCGTCGCTGTTTGGTCTCATCCCGAAAAGAGAATATTGATCTGAACAACACACACTAGGTACTAAGAAATGAATATAAAACTCAACAATGTTTATTCATTCGGTATAAATAAAAAACTTTAAAATCAGATATTACTATAAAAAATATATAAAATATTCTTATTAAGTTAATCTTAAAATACAAAATGTCATACACATTTAATGATAATAGCTAATAATAAAATATTGCTATCTCTGTGTACTCTAAAAAAGAATCGAAAATGAAAATAATGTTTTTCTAAAAAATAAGAAGTTGAAATTTTTTTTTTCAAATTTTGATGGTATTACCTTATAGCTTTCGCCATTAACCTGAGTTATTTGAGTACCAATTTTAAAATTATTGTTAAAAATGCAAAATAAAATAACATAACTGTTATAATAAAAACACGCAGATTTTTAAAGATAGAGACAGCACTGCTACAAAATTATTTCCAGCAAGAACACTAGTAAAAACTTTGTAGTTCTTTGTATAAAATGAAACAATATCCAAACAACTAAATATGTATTGCTTTCTTTTCTGAGATGTATAAAGTTACATTTTCATTAATCGTATTTTTCTTATTGATCAGTAATGACATAAAAACTTACAGTTGGCTTCCAAAGTTCTTTTGAAATAATTCGAGAACAAGGTATCACAACCCCAGCACTCGTAGAAAAGATTGAAAAATATTTCGACTTGATACAATTAAGAAACAATTAAAGGAGAAAAAACTACCACGATCCTTTAAGGTAACAATGGGAGCACAAACTATTACTTAAGTTAAAAAGCTAATAAATTTAAAAAAAAATGATATCGTGACAGAACAAATCAAAAGTGAGTTCAAAAGTTCTTTGGTCGGGGTATTTACGAGGAAAATTATTACGTAAATAACAGAAATCATCATTCCACGAGAAATGACTGTGATTGGCCAATTGGCCGAAAATCACGTAATAAGTAAGATGTGTATTTTCGCACGTAGGCATCTAAGTACCTACTGCGTAATTTTAAGAAGAAATGAAAATTATCAAAAAACAGGCATGGATTATCATATAAACAAACGAATTTATTCGAAAAAAATTAATGTATTTTTTTAAAGCTACTTAATTAAAAAAAAATTAAATTTCACTTGCAGGTCAAGCTTAAAAGAAATTTATTATATCATGCATCGAATTGTATAACTTCAGTATAATATGTATAATATACAATTTATTTAGGCAGACGCAACTTATTAAAATTAATCAGATTTAAATATTTTTTTGTAAATTAACTAATTAAATTATTAAAAGTATGACATTACAATATTTAACAACGTTTTTTTTTAGTCAAACTGGATTTAGGTCACATTTAATATAGATATATGCATGCAAACGATACCCTAATTATTTCAAAAATTTCAATCTCGACTAATGATAGAATCGTAAAAATTTTCTCAGTTTAAATTAAATATGAGAATTGTCTGGACCATACAGCTTACGAATATTCTACTATTAAATGGAACAAATTATAAGCACACAGAAAAAAGCAAAAATTGATAATTATATTTTTATTTTTAAGTTATTTTTGGTTATTTAAGACTATTTATTGACCATTTGTAACTTCAGCCATATTTTTTTTAACTTAACACGCTTGTTTAAACTCTGGTTTGAAAACGTGTCTTAAAAAGCACACACACAGCAATAAATTAAACAATTAATTTTTAAAAGTGTGAATTGGATTGCTCATAGGTCTACTCACAAATTAGCCACTGCATACATAAACCATTATAAGTCTTATTATTAATAGCCCTTTTAAACAAAGATTGAAACCTTACCCTATAATAAACCTTATCATCATTAAGTCCATTACATCCACTGTTTGTCCAAATCATTATGTGTCTTATTTGTAGTTATTGGTCTGTTTATCGTAGGTGGTCTACCTTTTTTTATTAGTTCTGGGTCTATAGGTAGGTACTTAAGCAAAATTTGACTACTACGAAGACAAACCTCTTAAATATTCAGAGACTAACCTGTGCATGCATCAATGGACGAAACCTTAATACACATACTCTCAAAATGCATTGCATTGCCTAATTCTAGGGTCAGATACCTTGAATCATGTGAAAGAGAAAATAAAGATCTAGCTTACTTTAAGCTTAACGTCATCCTAAATTTTCTAAGCAAAATAGTACTTTCCTCTTGAGTAAAATTCATATTTTTTGACACACCTCGTATACGGCTTAAAAAAATTAATATCTGATGGTTGTATTTTAAGTTTTACACCATGCACAACTTTTTATAAAGAATAACTTTTTTTCATAAAACTAAGATTAAAAAAGTTTCCCATATGATGCCAACTTAATAGGACACACTGTATATTATATATATATATATATATATATATATATATATATATATATATATATATATATATATATATATATATATATATATATATATTTACGTAAAGGTATTAGTGACTGTTTAAATCTAAGGATCAAAATTCTTGGAGATGCAGTCAAGTTAGGCTTTTATAAGAAAACTCTTTGAAGTATGTGTCTAGCTTTCGAATTTATTTAATTCATTATCAAGACTTTCTACAAGATAAAAAATATTGTTAAATACAAATATTTTTTATAAAAATGAAAATTTAAACTTACTCTTCATAAATGTGTTCATATAAAATAGAAATTGCTAAGAAAATGTTAACCTCAAGAAGAGTAAGTTTAAATTTTCATTTTTATAAAAAATATTTGTATTTAACAATATTTTTTATCTTGTAGAAAGTCTTAATAATGAATTAAATAAATTCGAAAGCTAGACACATACTTCAAAGAGTGAGTTTTCTTATAAAAGCCTAACTTGACTGCATCTCCAAGAATTTTGATCCTTATATATATATATATATATATATATATATATATATATATATATATATATATATATATATATATATATATATATATATATATATATATATATATATATATTCGAACAAAGCGTTTTTGACAGATTTATACAAAATGATTAAATAAATAATACAAAATGTATTGGTTTGGTTTGGCCCTTGTATAGACTGATTAATTTTTATATCTTTATCTCAGCGTGATGTTTCCTAGAGTTAGGAATTCTAACCAGGACAAATCCAGGTTGTGTATCTGGAATATTCTGAGAGCATGTTTATTGTGAATAACATCTTATTGTTTAAGCTAAAAAAATTCAAATTAAAACACTTTTTGATTGTTCGAAATTTACTCAGTCCGGCTCTGTCCACACCAACCGACCCAACCGTTGCGCATGAAAACGGAGTCGACCAGGGCGAAGCCGATCAACTCCGAGCAATTCGAACAAGACGATTCAATTCAACAACAGCTGCGTGTCAATAAAAACAAATATAATTATTTTTCAATGCGTTTATGTTACAAAGTTAAAGTTTTAAATAAATACAGTCCACAACAAAGTGTTGATCATTAAAACCCAAACATTTTGGTACTTCGAGCCTGGATTAGTGTGAAAACTAATCGTTAGAAACAGCGAAACAGCGTCAACAAAAAACAAAGAAAAGCGACCGGTAGGAACAACAAGTGAATCAGCCGGCAGAAACAATCAACCAGAGGTGAGTTTAATCATTTCATTTCCTTAAATCCTTCATAAGTTCTTAAATCGTTTATTTGCGTAATAACAAAAAATATTCAGTTAGGCAAGTTTAGATATTTTTTTTGCATTTAAAGGTTTAAATTATATGTCAAATAAAAATAAAAATAAAGCAAAGATGGCGGAATCTGAAACTTCAGAAAATTTAATTAGGAAACGCGGGTCGATTAAAAGCAAACTAACGCTATTTAAAAAATATATTCATAATATACCAAATATAGATTTAATTAAGGGTGAAACCAAATTATCTAAATTAAGTTTAATTGAAATGGAAGAAAGATTTGCTAAGGCAAATGCTTTATTCACAGAATTCGAAAAGATACAAGAAAAATTGTCAAATTTAAAGGTAGACGAAAATGCTTTATTAGAGGAAACCGATATATTTGAAACCGAATTTTACAAATTATTTGGTGTTGCTAAGGGTGTAATTCAATACAATAAAATCGGAAATTCAACTATGCGTTCGGAGACGGAGCAAGGTCAGGGTGAGAATCAGGTTTTAAGTAACGTTAAACTTCCAGATATGCCTTTAAAGAAATTTAATGGTTCAATGAACAACTGGTTAGAATTTAGAGATTCGTTTATTGCTATAATTCACGAAAATGAACGATTATCAGATATTTTAAAGTTTCAATACTTAAAGGCATCTCTGGAAGATAATGCGCTGAGGGCAATTTCTTCTATCGAATTAAGCGCGGCGAATTATTCACAAGCTTGGAGCACATTGTGCGACCGGTATAATAATGTAAAACTGTTGGTAAATAATCACATAAAAAATTTGTTCAACTTTGAACAAACAACACACGAATCCGCCGAAAAATTGAGAAGCATTATCGATTCTATAAATAATAATTTAAAATCGCTTAAACAATTAAAAGTAAAAACTGAAAACTGGGACCCCTTAATTATATATATTTTTGCGGCAAAATTAGATTCAAACACTGCAAAGGAATGGGAAATTTCTACAATTAATAAAGAAGCTCCAAATCTAAATGATTTTCTTGAATTTTTAATTAATAGAGCTGACTTGTTAGAAAGAATTGAAGTTGGAAGAAAAGATAAAAATAGAGAGCAAAATTCTAAACAAAAATCTTCAAAGTCCTTTTTTACGGAAAATAAAAGGGAAAATAAAAACGATTTCAGCAAAAATAATTATAGAAACAATCCTAAAAATTCGAATCAAATAAAACGTTCGTCAGTATGCGCTTATTGTAAAGGGGATCATTATATTTATCAATGTTGCGAATTTCAAAACTTAGCCTTATCTCAGCGATGGGATCAAGTTAAAATACTGAAACTATGTCAAAATTGTCTTAGAGACGGTCATCGTTCTGACGCATGTCGATTCGGCACATGTAAGGTTTGCAAAAGGCGACATAATACAATACTACACGACTATAATCATACTTCGGGTTTGGACAATACGGTTAATGCGAATGATACGGGTAATACAAATGCGTTTTCTGGTTTTACGGAAACCAGTCAAGTTCTACTTTCAACAGCTAAGATCTTCGTTTATGATTCTAATGATACTCGTCATATAGTTAGATGTATACTAGATTCCGGCAGTCAAATATCCTTTGTAACAGCAGACTTGTGTAAGCGTTTAAAATTAAATATCGAAAGTGCAGATTTATCAGTTTCCGGAGTAAACAATACCATTTCAAAGTTGAAAGGAAAATGCACTGTCACTATACATTCACTATATAATAGTTTTAAAACAACTATTTCAAGTTATGTTATGCAAACTATTTCTGGTAATCTACCTCAAGCAAAAATAAATGCGAACTTCGAAAAAATTCCAAAAACAATAAAGCTAGCAGATCCTGATTTTTGCGAACCAGGACGAATAGATATGTTATTAGGCGCAGATATTTTTTGGTCATTGTTGGGTGAAAATCAAATTCGCCTCGGCGAAAATCAACCTGTACTTCAAGAAACCGAATTGGGATGGATAATTGCGGGACCAATTCCAATTTCAAATCTAAATACGGTAACGTGCAATTTTATACAGGAAATAGATATACAAAATCAACTCGCCAAATTTTGGGAAGTCGAAGAAATACCAAATAAAAAACCATTTTCAATAGAAGAACAATTTTGTGAAGACCATTTTAGTTTAAATACGCGTCGTTTAGAAAATGGTCAGTTTGTAGTGTCAATTCCTTTCAAAGATGAATTAACTAAATTAGGTGATTCCAAACAAATAGCATTGCGTCAATTCATCGCTCTAGAAAAAAGACTAAATCGTAATCCAGATTATAAAAAACTCTATTGCGAATTTATGAACGAATATGAAGCCTTAGGTCACATGCGAAAAACTAATAAAATTGTTGGCGATTTAATTAATTATTATTTACCTCATCACGGGGTATTGCGAAATGAGAGTACGACTACGCGACTTAGAGTAGTATTTAATGCGTCATCTCCAACTACGACAGGTATATCCTTGAATAACCTGCAAATGGTAGGACCAACAATCCAAAACGATTTAGTATCAATTCTTTTGAATTTTCGGCACCCAATTTATGTTGTTATTGCGGACATTGAGAAAATGTACCGTCAAATTTACATTAGTGAAGACCAACTAAATTTACAAAAAATTCTATGGAGATCAGATAGTACAAAGGAAATAAACGAATACGAATTATTGACAGTCACTTACGGGACTGCTTCGGCACCATATTTAGCGATAAAATGTTTAGACTCATTGAGTGAAGAATGCAAAGAAAAACATCCAGAAGTTTCAGCGGTAATAAAAAACAATTTTTATGTAGATGATGTCTTGTTTGGAAGGAATAATCTTGACGAAATTCAAAATCTGTGCAAAAACCTTCAAGCTGTCATGAATTCTGGTGGCTTCACTTTACGCAAATGGAAGTCAAACGATCCACGAGCAATCGAATTGGTTAGTGATATAAGAAATGAAGAAATTTTTTCGCTTAACATGGGCAATACAATCAACAAAACTTTAGGACTAGGCTGGATAAACACTACAGATACATTAGTTTACAGTACAAGGAACATACTGTTCCATTCCGAAACCACAAAGAGAACTATTTTGTCAAATATATCGAAAATTTTTGATCCGTTAGGATTGTTAAGTCCAGTTGTTGTTGTTATCAAAATTCTTTTACAAAAATTGTGGTTAGAAAAGCTAAGTTGGGACGAACAATTGCCAGCCACCTTAGCCAAGTCATGGTTAAAGTTTGTTGAGGAAATTCATAAATTAAATGAAATTCAAATTACCAGAAGAGTTGTTTGCAAAGGGGCAGTAAACATACAACTTCATGCATTTTGCGATAGTTCAATACAAGCGTATGGAAGTTGTCTATACGTCAGATCTGAGAACGAAGATGGTCAAGTCTTCTCACATCTTTTATGTGCTAAGTCCAAAGTAGCACCTATTAAGCTAATAACCATACCCAAATTAGAACTATGCGGTGCTCTTGTTGCTGCACGACTAGTGGCAAAAATACAAGAAAGTTTACAATTAAACTTCGATAATTGTTTTATTTGGACCGATTCCACTATTGTTTTGGGATGGTTAAAAACCAGCCCAAACTTATTAAAACCGTTCGTAAATACTAGAGTTGCAGAAATTCAAGTACTAACAAAAAACATACAGTGGCGACATGTCAACACTAATCACAACCCTGCAGACATAATAAGCAGAGGATCAACGGTGAGTCAATTAAAAGGCAACGATCAATGGTGGTTTGGCCCTACCTGGTTAATAAAGCCAAGTTGTGAATGGCCAAATTCCCTTTTTTCTGTAAAGGAACTACCAGAATTGCGTTCTAACGTCAAATCATTTTTAATTCAAAACGTAACAGACATATTTGAAGTAAGACGTTTTTCAAAACTTCAACGTTTAAAAAGAACGGCAGCCTATGTGTGTAGGTTCATAGCAAATTGTAAAATCCCGGTAAACGAACGAAATGTGTCCCCATTAATTATAAATGAAATTGAAACAGCGTTTGAGAGAGTTTTAAAAATAATACAAGTCAATGCATTTACAGAAGATTATAATCGATTAAGTAACAATGAATCATTAAACAAATGCAGTAAATTGCTTAGCTTAAATCCATTTATGAAAAATGATCTTATAAGAGTAGGCGGTCGACTAAAGAATTCGAATTTTGATTATTCAAAAAAACACCCAATTTTGTTACCTCATAACAACCATGTTACTCAATTAATAGCCGAACATGAACACTTAAGATTATTTCACGCGGGTCCGCAACAATTATTAGCATGCATTCGAGAACAATATTGGCCCATACTAGGTCGAAATTTGGTAAAACAAGTAGTACGAAATTGTGTTGTATGTTCAAGGTTCAATAAATCTAATATCATTGCGCCAATAATGGCAGACTTGCCCAAAGTCCGAGTAAAGCCTTCCTTTCCTTTCGAAAATTGTGGCACCGACTATGCTGGACCATTTTTAATAAAGGACAGAAAGGGCCGAGGTTCGAAATTGTCCAAATGTTATTTGTGTTTATTTATTTGTCTTTCCACCAAGGCCATACACCTTGAACTTGCTACGGATTTGAGCACCGAATGTTTCATTTTATGTCTAAGAAGGTTTGCATCTCGGAGAGGTAAACCTAAACAAATTTTCTCTGATAACGGCAAAAATTATGTTGGGGCATGTAGAGAACTAACTGAATTAACGGAATTTTTAAACGAAAAACATAGGGAATTAACAGAAAAGGTTGTCAATGAGGGTATTCAATGGAGTTTTATGCCACCTTATTCCCCCCATATGGGAGGTATATGGGAGGCAGGCGTTAAATGCGTAAAATACCATTTAAATCGGGTTCTAAAAAATACCAAATTAACATTTGAAGAGTTTTATACAGTTATTACGCAAATCGAAGCGATTTTGAACTCCAGACCATTAACCCCTTTATCCTGTGACCCTAATGACCTTACTCATTTAACTCCTGCTCACTTTCTGGTTGGTAAACCTCTGACAGCGATAGAACATCCAAATGTTACTGACCTACCAATGAATCGACTATCACGCTACCAATACATTCAACAACTGCAACAACATTTCTGGGAGAGGTGGAGTAAAGAATACGTAAGCGAGCTACAGCAACGTTCAAAATGGAAGTTAACGCAATCCCAGTTAACAGTGGGAGCAATGGTTTTAATTAAAGAAGATGGCATTTCGCCAATGAATTGGGCTATAGGCCGTGTTATTCAAATTCATCCTGGTGAAGATGGCGTCGCGAGAGTTGCCACCATTCAAACCAAGAACGGTAAAGTGAAGAGATCCTTCGCCAAAGTTTGCCAACTCCCAGTCGACACAAATGAATTGAAAGCATTCCATGTCTTCCAAGGCGGCCGGGATGTTCGAAATTTACTCAGTCCGGCTCTGTCCACACCAACCGACCCAACCGTTGCGCATGAAAACGGAGTCGACCAGGGCGAAGCCGATCAACTCCGAGCAATTCGAACAAGACGATTCAATTCAACAACAGCTGCGTGTCAATAAAAACAAATATAATTATTTTTCAATGCGTTTATGTTACAAAGTTAAAGTTTTAAATAAATACAGTCCACAACAAAGTGTTGATCATTAAAACCCAAACAGTGATACTCATTTTAATTCAGGTATGCTTTGACTTAAAAAAATTAATATTAACAAATCTATAAAACTTATAAAATTAAAATTAAATAATTAATTAATTAATTAATTAAAGTAGGTCAGATTTATTCAAAAGAATATTATTTTTAAATTTTTCCTTATGTCCTGCATCGTTTAATGAAGTGAAAATAAAATTAGGCTTTGAACATTTATTTTTCTGTTTCGTAACGAATTTAGTTTTAAATGTGGTTCTAATCAACCGTGTATGATTACTCGCAAATTGAAAGGACTGGTAGCTAATCATAATTTGCTTCATAAAGAAAACGACAATTTCAAATTTGTTGCGATACTTTACATCTGCTCTAAATTACAGCAAATCGTGGTTAGCAACAAGCTAATTTGTCATGTCCGGACCTGAGGATATTTAACTAAGGACATGCTTGAATTAGACATTACATGTTTGTTGCTAATTGCTCTACAGAGTAAACAGTTTGTATTTATTTGTAATTTATTGTAATTAGTTGATTACTATTTATAGATCATCTTTAATTGTATGTTAAATGGTTTAATTGTAGATTTATTACTTTAAATAACCTATTTACTAACAATTTTGGCACAAAATTCATTTTCTTTAAATTTAACAAAAACGAAGTTTTTACTTTGTTTACTGTTTGTTAAGATTTTCGCTTTAAGCTTAAATTTAACAAATATTTTATAATGAAAACATTTTACTCTAACCCATGTCTGAATCTACCTCTACCAAAATGTAAAAGATCATCTGAAATTACTGCATAGAGGTGATAGAAATTGGTGGGAAGAACAAAGAACTATGTCAACAAGGATACTGGACCGTTGTAACCTTTTTTTATATTGTTGTTAATTTGCTCGTTAAAGGTTTACTTATGCGAACAGCACTTAGTTGTTTGGTGGAGAGCTAGTGATGGGTACATTCAAGCTAAATAAAAAAAAATTAAAAAAGGTGTAAAATGTTTAGGCGTCAAAATATTTAGTGTAAGGCCGATCGCATACTTACAAGACATTATGTTTGCAACATGTCTGCGGCATGTCGCTTCAACACAGTTAAGCACCAAAACAAAACTCCGTAGTTCGCACATCAGTCTACATTATTTCGTCTGATGATGATGTGGCAATATTATCAGTTCAAATATTGCGAAGGCGAAAGAAGAAAAATACTCGAAAATATTAGGTTCATCCATATAGTAAAGCTAATCTTCATCGCAGTATATTTATTTTCAACGATTTGCACAAATTTTACATTAAATGTTGGATTATCTTCCATTATTGAACCATATACGTGCATTCGGAAGCAGCTGTCGGACACAAATGACGCTTGAAATTGGAGCAAGCAGTGTCGTATAAAAGTTGTTTTTGACAAGTCTCATCCTGTCCGCGGCGTTTCTGTTTGGTTTACGACTCACCATAAGAACCGCTGTGTTGGCAATGAAACAACATGTCTGCGACATGTCACAGACATGTTGCAAACATATGTCTTGTAAGTATGCGATCGGCCTAAGTAAAAAAAAACATTAAAACCAGAGACCACAATAAACAATTCGTAAAATATTACTATCAAGTGAATCCCAAGATACAGTATCATATACATTAACTGATATAGTCCATTTCATCGTTTTTGGCCGATTTGATATTAGAAACCATTGAAATAAGATTAAACTGTCATCCAAGTTACCAATGGCGGAGAGTTTTTTTTTCTAAATTAAGTCGTAAGTTTCTGAAACTATCAGTGTGGTTTAACATCTACAAAAATATGACATTAATAATTATTAAATTCAACCCTTAAACAACGAGCCGTACATGACGGTTACTAGGAATGTGAATTAAGTCAAGACTTCCGTATTGAATACTTTTTATCTACCGGTGAAACAAGATGCAGTTAAGTAAGTGTTGTATTAAAAAACAAATGTCCTCATTTAAATTTCTAACTTGCCTGTATCTGAGAGAGATGTAACTCTAAATTTACTTCGAGTATGATTTCTGTCATCGGCCAAAATCGCTGAAATGGACTATAACAACTAAGATAAAATATTCGCAATTACCAGGTATTTGAAGAAGGTAATATTAATAACCATATTGTAAAATTAAACCACACTTTTTCTTGTCACACTCGGGGTTCAAACAACCACCTAAGATAAAATAACAGTAAAATTAAAAAAATTGACCAGAGATTTGTCGCAAGATTTAATTAATCAAAAGTGAGTAAAAATCAGTGAAATGGATGTTTATAAGGAAAGTTACCTTATATTACAGGGTTCATTCTCTGATTGGTCAGTTATAGACTTGCACCCGAAAAGCACAGGAAAAAGTTAATTGGGTTTTCGCACGTAGGCCATCTAGGTATAGCGTTGTTTTAACTAGTTAGGGAAAATTTCGAGCAACAGGCACGTTTTCGGGTATAAAAACAACACTTTTCCTGTTGCCTACTGTGATGTTTTATTAAAATGTGACAAAAGTAAATGTAAATTACCTCTCTATGTGTAAAAATTGTATCAATAAAGACAAAGGGTTAAGTAAATTTTAATCACCTAATGAAAAACTGGTCTGTTTCTTACTAACGATATTTAATTCAGTAACCATTACTAATGTGTGGCTGGGGCTTAAAATAATTAAATAAGTTCTCTGGGTTATCCGTTTAGTTCCAATTTTCTGGCTCCATGTGTTTTTTTTTTTAAATTATGATTGTACTAGCTAGTCTGGATAAATATATTTCGTTAAAATAAAACATGTTTTTTTTATATACTTTTTTATTTTATTTGATACAGTCTACTTGTGGCTTAATACAACGATTTAAGCGAATTTTTTACTCCTTCGTGCCGTCCGTATAATACGATTAGAAGCTCTGCAAAATAATCTTTTGTTTATCTAATTTTCTTATTGTCTGAGAAGATTTTTTCTTTACTTGTAAACACATTATATTGGAAGGTAGCTTAATAAAAAAAAAACAAACCGTATGAGGCAGCAATTTAAAGGCCAACTTATAAATTTTTGTTGTTGTTATTACGCTTTTATGATCCAGTGCAGTATCTTGTTTTCTTTAGCAAAGAAGGCCGTTTTTCACTTAGTTCCTACTTCAAATTGTCCAATACTTTACCAAGATATTGGCTTTTATATTACATTTTTCAAGATAACCAATTAAAATGATGCCTTTGCAATTCCAAAATACAACAACCAAAACTTTTCCGACCCATGCAGCCACTCTTGACTGCTTCGGTGCACTTTTGCTGACGTCACCCAATGCGTTCATTTTATTCTCTGGTGTTTTACCCTTGTATGTCACCTCCTTTTTATCCACTAAAGTGTACTTCCGTCGGTATTTTAAATTGTTGTATCAACAACTTCGACTGGGCATATTTTTATCCATATTATCGATGATGAAAATTTCCCAAAAAATTGGCAATTTTGACTCCTAATAACCACCCTTTGTATTCACTAGGGTGTGCGTCTGTGCAGGAACATAAATAGAAAATTGAATTTTACGGATGACGGTGAAATTTCGGCTCTAGCTTTTAGACTATTATCTGCACTTGGCGATCAGTTAAATTTATGCAAATTTTTAACTTTTTCTGTGTAACTGCGTTGGAAAACCATAGTGTATATGGTTCATCAACAGAAATTTGATAGTACATAAGTTCCGCAATATTTATAAGGATTTTTTTTTGTTTTCTTTGCTGTTTTATTTTTCAAATAATAATGTTTAATAAGCAATCGAAAATCGTTTTTCTCCATATGCGTTACTTTTCAAACACGTAAATTTTATGTAGCTGTCAAAAATGCCAACATCACACTAAAATTTGATTAGTATGAACTCTTGGTTGAGAAAAGTTACTTATCAGACCACCTAGTATATTGTGGAGAGAAAAATTTTAGGTTTATCCATAAATATTGTTTTATCATACAATTCTACTTTTTATTATTCTCTTTAAAACACTCTCCATAAATACATCTACTATTAGGTTAATATTTATTTAAAACAATGTTATAAATTATAAGTATGCTAACTACAAATTTAACCACAATGTAATTGATAAAACAAATTTTTTTATACCCATCCATTAAATCCTATAGTCAAGCCATTTGTTGTTGAACCGCAACTATAAAAACTGTTTAATAGCCAGGAAAGTTTTCCAACTCTAAAAAGAATTCTTTCAGCATTGGATTATTTAAACTTTAATAACTGCTACCATTCAAATTACTTCATTGTTCGTATACATTTTATTTAAATCCTATTCCCCGAATACAATGAACCTCTTTTTGAACGCTCAGCTCATCTATCTAGAACTACAACAATCTACCGTTTCACAATTGAGCCCAGTTATATTTTTGTTTTGAAAAAAAAGTTTTTTTTATTTTGCATGTACTTTTATAGTAAGCAATCAGATTATCGGTAAACGAATTGTTTGTACTGAAGAACTCACAAAAGAATTTTTTATTCCGAAATTATATTGAATATATATTCGAATATATATTGCATAGGGTATGAGTTTTATCATATTATATTTAATATTTTTTATGAGTAACGATCCACTTAAAAATATAGTTTACTACCCTTCGCTTCTACTCTAATCCACTTAAAATATTGCTTTAGGTTTCAGAAATATACTATTTAGCTTTCCTAAAGTATTAAAACACTTATCTGAATTTTATGTAAAACTATAAAAAACTGTTGTAGTTGTTTTTATACAATATACCGTTTTAAAAAAATATTTTAGTAATATAATTACTATTAAATTAATTAAACAATAAATTAATGTTACATACGACAGGAATCAAGTCTGTAATCTTAATTCTTAGTCAAGGAAATAACTCACTACCCCTTCTGTTTTTTTATGTAATTTGGATCGTGATGAAACGTTGTGCGTTCTATTCGGGAAAGCTTCAGGAAGTTTTTGGACCCCACTGCATAAAGGACAAATAAATTTGTAATATTTGTGTTCAGCAGCCTCAAAAACCTCGAGATAACAAGTTTAAACCAATTTTTTAAAGAATTTTTATACAGCTCTAGCAGAAGACGTAGGTACATACCAGGCATCAGGTACTTTGCACAGGTTGCCCAAGCAATATTTGTGTTTAGCAACCTAAAAAACCCCAGGAGTACAAGTTTAAACATTTTTTATAAATAATTTTAATAAAACTCTGGGAAAAAGACGTACATAGTCGGCACCTGGTACCTTGCACAGGATCGCCGATACTATATTTGTATTAAACTACTTACTTTAAAAAAACACGGAATTGCAAGTTTAAATAAATTTTAAAATGAATTTGTCTAAAATTTTAGAAGAGGACGTATATACCTGGCACCAGGTACCTCCTAAACGATTGCCGATGCGATATTTGTGTCCAGCGACCCCAAAAGTTCCGGTATAACAAGTTTAAACAATTTTTTTTAATGAATTTTCTTAAAACTCCAGGAGATGACGTAGATACCGGACAATAGGTACCTTGCACAGGATGGCCGATACGTTATTTTTTGATTCAGCCACCTCAAAATCCTGGAATAAAAAGTTTAAACTAATTTTTTAAGGAATTTTTCTAAAATTCCAGAAGAAGACATACCTAGCACCAGGTATCTCTACAGGATCGTCAAAACGATATTTTTGTTCAGCAACCTTAAAAATCTCGGTTAGAAAGAAAAATTGAACTCATTTCCATGCATCACCTGCAAAAATGCAATTTTCATTTGCCCTTAATCCATGGCGTCATGAGGTCAAAAAGCTCACCCATAATCAAACGCACAAAAATTCATCACGATCCGTCTTACCAAAATAGTAGACTTATACCATTACCTTACGAGACAGAGCTTTGACTGTGGTTAATTAACGCGTTGATCATTCCTTGGTTCAACTTAAGTTGTGTGGATTATGGCCAAAAGTTGAAATCTCGGTCCTGCGCGTCATGTTGCCCTCGGCTTTTCGCCTCGGGCATCATGACGCACAGGGCCGAAAATTCAACTTTCGTCCCTTGTAGCGTAATATACTATTTAAACACATATGTATATTACTTTGTCAAATAGACAATAGAACTAAAAGTTAAGATACTTTCTTAAATTGACTTAGAGACTGGAACTGAAGATTTTTAGTAATTTAATTAGAATCAAGGTACTGTTACAATTTTAATTTATGTCGGTTAAACCATTTTTCAATATTTTTTTTACTATCACTTCTTGTTTGTCCTATTTCTAAATTTCTAAAATCATATGACACATAATAATATGTCATAAATAATCCATATCTACCTTATATAATGCTACGGATAATTTTAGTTTAACTGATAAGAAACAAACTCTTATCTTATAAAAGCTACTATAATTGTGTAGGTATATTCAATTGTTGGGCAGTGTATATTGGTTTTAAATTTTCCTGATTACTTTTCTTAACAAATTTTTTACTGGTTATGTAATGCTAGGTATATTGGTTGGTTATATAAGTAAACTAGCGACATATGTTATCTCTTGGTGTGTCCGCCAATGATATTTTATCGATTTAAAATTTTCTGTTCCCAGAATATTCCTGCACACGGAGCCATACGGTCTGTCTGGCTTTTTATCATAATTCAGCTTTTCACCGCAACGCGCCACCACTTTCAAGATATCGGCATTGTATTTATACAATGATATCGGTAAATTGAAAATTAGTTTTCTTTCAACCATTTGCAAAAATATTTTATTCCTTAAGTTTATTTTTTGTATAGTAAATTATTTTACCTACACCTTTAATATAGGTAAATGATCTACATTTTGATATTTGCGCAAGATCTCAAAACGGTTTTTAATAGTTAAAACGAAATTATTTAGTATTACTGCAACAAGTGATTCATCACAAGCTATGTTACTAAAGAAAAAATAAGCAATATTATAAGGAGAAACCTAATTAATGGCATACCAAATTAAGGTTTTAAAAATAACTCCCAATACTACAAAAATAATTGCATACTATAAATTGTAACACCATCTAGGAACCCAAATCAAAATTATTCCTTAATGAAAGTTATTTCCAAAATTAATTACAGTGCATCCAGTACATCTATTAATAACAGATTTGTTTTTTAATGGGTTTATTCGCTGTATACTTATTGAAGTTCTGCTTTCCATAAACCCTTGTCTATTTGAAGCATTTAAGAGAAATTGGAAAAAAGACAAAAAAACGCTACATCGGATATAAGAATCTTCTGCATTAGGAGAAATCACCAGAACACGACATTTTATCCCATAACTGTGGCCAATTAATTAGACAAAAATAGTAGGATCACTCTGCTTGCCGCCTTTGAAGTTTTTTATAATTTAGTTTAAACTAACCTCTTTTTATTAAATCATTTTTTTTTAAATTTGCCTCCTTTTTTTAAATTTACCAATTTCAGAATTTTTAGGATAACAACGCTGCTGGTAAGCAACAACGATTCAGACCAAAATGCGGAACGAGAGCTTTGGCGGCATGGAACAAGATTTTGCGGGAGTGATCCTACTATTTTTGTCTATATACAATGGATAAGGCTTCCGTTTTCAATCGGCAATTACAAACTATTACACTCACGCATGATTGTGTAGAAGACAAACTCAGATGTACTCGCCAACAATCGTTTATGACTGCCTTCGAACCGTAAATCATCGATTTTTCGGGCACGCATCAAAGGAATTGTCGAGTGTTTGCGTGTTCACACAATCGCCCATCACCATCATCTCCTTAGTATCATTTTTTTTCACAAATATTCATTAAAGCACATTACAAAAATGATTTTAGCAGTAACAATCTCCACATCCATCTTGATGCTTACCATTTCAAGCTCAAAGAGAAACAGCGATTGTTCGATTATATTGTGCAAATTAGTACGGACGATCATGTGGATGCTTGTACGATGATCGTGTTGATTATAAACGATCACACGATCAACGATCATCGGCAATAATAAATTCCAAATATTAAATTTATACGAGTATCTTTTTACGCGCATCTACATATATATGTTGTAATTATCTTTGAAGCTATGCATTTTGTGCGACGCTCTGGAAATCTTGCTAAGTATTAAATAAGTGACTGCAATACTTTATTACTAAATATCTTAGAAATAAAAAAACAACAACTTTAAAAAAATAAAAAATAAAAAACCTAGAAAAATAAAATTTTAAAAAAATTGTTAAAAAAATTAAAAAAAAAACTAGAAAAAATCTTGAAATCTAAACAGAATCGTGAAAAATTAAAAAAGGAAAAAACTGGAAAAAAATTTAAAAGAATATCAAAATTGCAAAAAATTGTAATAATGTAATGTATGACATGGTTGTACAGAAAATAAGCTGGAGAGTTGTACGAAGTAAAAATGTCCCTAATACGTGTCAATATAGTTGTTTTAATATTAACTAAATAACAGGTCCTGGTCAGATTAATAAGTGACTACGAAGTAGCTTTGAATATCTGCTAAAATCATTAAAGAGAGCTCTCATAACTAATTTTTACAAACAGAAGCTTTTGTATATTTTGTAAGTATACTTTCTATATTTTATCTCTTTATAGAAATTTTACAGAATATTAAAAATAATATATTCTATTGATGCTAGCCTTTGGTATAGTATAACTAAGGGCTATTGTTGTTTATCACAGCGTACTTTGGAAACAAAGGAACATTTCCATCTCTTGGTTTGCGCTTTGTGCCGTTTACTTTGAGAAATGTATTGTACAGCTAAAGCGTTTAAACTATATTTAAACTAAACTACGCCGACGCTTAGATGTAGATATTTTAATATTTAAAAGGAAATAGCTTGATAGCAAAAATAAATCAACTAATTTATCCATTATACCATAAAGGGGTAAAACAGAAAGCCAATCAACAATAGCGAATTAAATCAGAATGATGTTAGTAGGGTTAAGGGCAGGCAAAAAAATATTAAAAGCTATTAATAAATTGCCGACGTTTCGAAATTTATTTTCGTCTTTTACATAACAATAATAAAAACATGTTAAAATAATGTAGCTCATTTTCCTCCAGAATGTGCGAACTCTATGCCTTCGTATATAAACGGTTTCATGCCTCTGAGACTTTCGGTCCGCATTTCGGTCTGCCTCGTTGTCTCTCACCAGCAGCGTTGCCAACCTAGAAATTTTTTATACAAAAAATAGTAAAAATCGGTTTATATATGTCCAATGCGTTATAATAACAAAAATTAAAGTACTATCGCCTTTGGACTGTTGCAGACCCATGTTAACAAGCGTTTCTAATAATCTTTAATTAGTAGTAACTAGTGGCGTTAAAAGCTATATAGTAAAATGAAAATAGTGTCTTTTATAATGTTGTTTTTTTTATTCTTGCACTTTTGGTAGAATATCTGCTTTAAGAAAAAAAAATTTAAACGATAATGAATTTAAGATCCATTTACTACTAGTTCTTTATTCGAATGTGGTACTTCAAAAAAGTATCTTATCTAAAAGAGTTTAAACATTTGGTAGCATAGATTTAACCGAATTTCAATAAAAAAATATTATCCTCTTCTAAGCGATCGTACTCAGTGTATTTTCATACTGTCGTATTTCTGTGATTTCCGGGAATCAGGTTTTTCGATGGTCGCTGTAAAAAATTTCGGATCCAAATTTATCGTAGAAAACGAAATGAGGGTGACTTATTATTGGGATATAGGAAAATGTACAATCATTTATAGACACAGTGTTTTTTTTGGTAGATTTATATCTACTATTCGGCTGGTTCGCAGGTCAGGACTTCGGGAAAATTTCACTACAGTTTTTCGTTTTGGGCTACCCTGACCTCAAAAACACCTTCCGTTCAAAAGTTATATATATATATATATATATATATATATATATATATATATATATATATATATATATATATATATATATATATATATATATATATATTGAAACACTTATGGGGACTTTAACACAATTTTACAAAATTGTTAAGATACACAGAACTGGATAACGTCTAAACTGCTTGACAATACAATGAACTCTTGTGAATATTTGAACTTGAACTGCCGTTAAGTGCCCATACATCCCCTTATATACTACAAATGAACATTCTGGAACTTTCTAGAAACATTATTTAATCTAGTCAGTGTGTTTAGAAGTTTCTAGTAACATTATTTAATCTAGTCAGTGTTTTTTTAAAAGTGTCTAAAAATCAACTGTCAATAACAATCTTTCAAATTAAGGTCCCTTCCTTTAAAGTTATCCCGTTACAGTATTATGTATGTATGTATAGTTCCGATATAACGAAATCTGTGGACACGATAGCGGTCGCATTTCTTAACGGATCGAAATGAAATTTGGTACAAAAATCAAACGTCCCAAAATCTCGGTCGAGTTCGTTAATGGGCCAAATCGGTCTGACCGTTTGGGCGTGACATCAAATCAAAATGGAAAAAAATTCGTAACTTTTTTACTTCACCCTGTACAAAAAAATGTAAGTGGACTTTTTTGTTTGTCTTAAAGAGACCTACAACTTTTATCTAAAACATTTTTTTTCTGAAACGTATACTTTTAATATATTCAATTAATATAAATCTACTGATGCGCCTGGCTTACCAAGGGCCATTTTTTTTATTTCAACTTACAAGTAGTTTTAGTAACATTACAATAAATTATATCTAAAGCGCTACAAAAAATTATTGAATATATATTAAGTTTAAATTTTTGATCAAGAGGAATTTTAATAATACTAAAATAGTTTTTGTTGGTTTAAAACGATTATTTTCATTTAGTTTGCAACCCAAATTGTAGTTTGTATATTTTAGGTTATTTCCATACGCATTGGTATTAAAGAAGTCACAAAAAAAATGATACGTGATCCAGATCCAAAAAGTTTGGTAATCTTATGCATCTTATCGATTTCGGCTTAACGTTATTTCTTGTTTTTTATAATTATACTACTCTACCAATAACTCTCTCGAAATCAGTGTCTCCCTGTATAAAAATGTGCGCAGAGAGTATTATACTCGAATTCTATTCCTAACAAAACAATTCACCTCTAAGAGCAAACTTTAGTCAAAAGAGCCGTTGTATGTGGCCGCAGTTGACAGTTCCTTAGTCTGATTAGGTCATTAAAAACAAAGAATTTACGTTTACGAAAAAACGGAAACAGGGAATAGGTCTAATGGACTTTTATATGAGGGCTAGATAAATTCAAGTTTATATTGGTATTCTGCGCTCATTAATTTTCATTAAATAAAATTTATAAACATTTTATTTAATTATCAATCGTTTCACAGCTCTCGGTTTATTGTAAATGTAAAAAAATATGTTTTATTATTTTCTATACATCACTTTGGTCATTTACCTGTTTTCCATATGATTTAGCCAATCTGTATTTGAAGCCCAAATATATATAAATGTATATGTAAAGAAAAAACGCAGAAACAAAGATGCTGTAGCATGTTCTGGTATCTTTTGAGAAATCCTAAGTTAAAAAACTTTCTCATAGTTTTTATAATAAGATGTATAGACACACCAACAAATTGGATATTTGGATTTAATTTAAAGGCAGTAAGGTGCTCACTGCTACCATTTCGATCAAATTAATTATTGTGCAACGAATGATGATACGGGTTCCATTATAAGTATTTGAGAGTTTCATTGTATACACTAGAAAGTTAGTAGGTTTTTAAGCCCTAGTTCTAAGTTTAATTTGTTTGTTTAATATTATTATGATCTTTATTAAAAAAATTGGTCGCTTTAGCACCCACTGTTATCGGTAGAATCGTAAGGGTGGTAAAAATAGGTCGATTGTTGATACCAACATGTTTAATATAATTATTAATATTGACAGTTCTTTAAAACTAAAAAGAATATGCGAAAAGACAAGATAAAGAAGAAAACTATTATTATGGTCTTATTCTAAAACAATTCATATTGGGTGATTTAGTATCGACTTGTATCGCTGGAGTTGTGGTGATAGTAAAAAGAGGTCAATTTGACAATCTTGTTACAAACACAATTGGTAATCACACTTGACACTTCTTTAAAAAGTTCCACGTTAAAGTAAAACTGTGTGAAAAGACTTATTATAAAATACTACCCGTCAGGCAATCAACATCAATTATTCAATTTTAGTCAACAAGAGCAATTATTGAGAAATTCTCATTGAGGGCACAAACAATTATGATTTTGGTGTTATTTGATTCGTATGGACCTCTGGAAACTTTTTAAAAAAGTTAAAAATGCGCTGTAAAAAATTGCAATAGTTATAAACAAAACAGTGCAAAAAATTGTGTTTTGTTTTTTTTTTGAAAACATTTAAGTATTTTTGAAATTAAAAACAAAAATCTGAGAAGAGCGGAAAATTTCACATGAATAACACCCGACTCCCGAAACACTATCTCCAATATTTATAATTTTAATTAGCGTCCTCGCGCGCCGCGTCATTCAATCACGGTCAAAAAAAAATTATTAAATAAGTATATTAAATTTTTATTAGCGCATTTTTAACTTTTTTAATAACTTTCCAGAGGTCAATACGAATCGATTGACACCAAAATCATAATTTTTGGTGCTCTCAATGAGAATTTCTCAAAAATGGCTCTTGTTGATTAGACTATTAAGTTCATGTTTTTCTTGGCTGTTAGTTTGTAACATTGTGACCTTTACAGATCTATTGTGAACACACATCTAGAATAGATTTTGTCTAGTCCTGCCCTCTTAATAAGACTTAAAGCCCTTGACAGTGGCGTCTCCACGTAACTTGGATCAGCCGGTTTCTCCTCTTCCAGTATTGCTCCGTATTTCTGATTGTCCTGGAACCCATGCAGTGTCAGAGAATTCCGACTTGCGGCATGTGTGAGATAAAACAGATTAAGTCATTTAGGATACTTTGGGAAAAGACTAGGTTAAAAATTTTAGCTCTTTAAAATACTGGAGACAAAATAACTGCTTAGATTAAAATATGGAGAAAATTGCCTAAAGTATTGAAAGACAACGTTATAAGATGTATAGACAGACTTTAAATTTCATAAGAGTAATAAATAAGCTTTTGCTAACCTCAAAGTTCTTGGTTGTCGAGATGCAGATATGGCTATGATAGCTTGACATGCTAGCTTGACTGTCTAGCTATCTTAACTATTGGTTCACGGAAAGAGTTAAAACATAATTTTTTTGCTTAATAAATTAGCAATAAAATATGTTTTTGTTGCAATTGTGCCCTAGGAAATGGATAGAGTAGCTTGACATACAAATCCTTTTACGTGTTATAAACATAACACCGTATATATATTAAAAATAATAATATTTGTTTTGTTTTTCTCAAATAATTTTTCTAATTAAAGTAATAAAATTAGTTAATATAGTTTATAGTACTTCAGGGATCAAACAAATAACCAGCAACAAACATGCAACAGGTCGATTCTGTCTACCGAAATCAATAACCACCCAGAAGTATCAGTTCTCGTTTACACCCCAAGCTTTTTGTATACCAAATTCAACGCGTCTACTCGTTAGGGGGGGTTAGGAGAAAGGAAAGAATGACGGCCAAGGTTTCGTATCCCTTGAATTATGTAACTCACATAGCGCAACAGATGTGGACTCGGAACAAGCAAATCTCATTGGCGTGTTACGAATAAGATTCGCTATGGATTCCGAGTTCACCATTTTTTTATAAATAAACACTATGTTGAAATTGATTTTATTCCACTTAGTACTGTGTATATAGATAATCTCTGATTTTTTATTTTAAGTCCGTGCAGGAACTAGTCGAGGTAACAAATGTTTGAAATTAAAGTCAAATCGCTGCAGCTATGCAAATACATCACAAAAAGAAAAAAAAAAAGGGAAAACTTAATAATACAGATATCTGTTTTTGAAGTTCTATGAGTTATTTGATTGCACCAATATAATTAATTCTTTGGATTTTGAACAAAAGGAGGGACTTCATTTTTTTCACAAAAGGATTTAAAATATAATGAAGCACAAAAGTTGAAGTTTTTTCCTAGAAAAATTTAAATTTGAGACAAAGGTCCAGTTAAGTGCAATGGAGATGATAAATTAGGATATAACGGGTAAAACTGGAGTCATATACTTGGACAGCCAAGCAGCTCTAAAGGTGATAGTCTCGGCAAAAATACGCTTACAGTTGGTATGGGACAGCGTTAGGGACCTGACATATGCCGGAATTTGAAATTCTCTAAAACTGGGATGGGTACCAGAGCACTTAGTGTTTCCGGGCAGTAAGAATGCTGATGAATTAGCCCGAGCGGGAACTAATATACCAATGATTGGCCCTTAACCATTCGGCGGGGTTGCTGACACGTTTAAAAAGGCACCTATTGAGATGTGAATGCTAAAGAAGGCCCAGGAGAGGTGGGAATAATGACAAGAGAAGCGACAAGTCAAAGTCTTCATAAAAAGAAAATCGGCGAAATTTACTGCAGAGTTGATATTATAAAGGCGAGACGATTTCGGAATGATGGTCAGTCCCTTGACATGACATTGTCGTTTTAGAAAACTCCTGAGTCAGCTGAACTTGACAGATGAGCTCATCTGTTGATACTGCCAAGTGGAGGAGAAAACGACATTTCAAGTTCTATGTCAATGCAAAGGCCTTGCAAAGATGCACTATCTAGTATTGGGAGAGGAGAAACTGGCTACTTCAAGCTACGTGTAGAGGACACTGTCAAGTCCTATTGATGGAGCAGGGCTAAACAAGGTGCTCTTATCATATATACTGTAATATTGTTTCTTTATTGTGACAGTTTAAGCATTATTTGTGCTATAGGATTAAATGTATGTCCTTAGAGAATTCGCTTCCGGCATTAAAAAAACGTCATCCTGGTCAAAGCCTTTTTGTATGCTAACGTTTTTATTTTTTATTGGATTATACGATATTACCTATTTGTTTTTGAAATTTAGGTTGTAGTTTTCGTAGATTTTTCGATTTCTTCTTATTGTCATTTTCTTGTGTTAATAAGTTCTTATTTTTAAAAATCCTATATAAGTGATATTTTAAAATAGTTAGTTTACTAACAATCAATGGATCCGGTCTTCTAACCGAACAAAAACATAAGACAGGGCGCAGAAAATTGAATAGGAGTTTGATATTTTAAATGCCGCTTTGATAAATAACCTTTTTTTCACGTCATGCATAGACCTGCTTAAGGAACAATTGAGTAAGTGTAATGAGAGGTGAATTAAGACGATCCATTGCGCACTAACTACTCTTGCATCTGTGGCTGAAGTGGTTAGGTATGACCGGCTATAGGTATAGATTGCCGAATGTGACATTTTTTAATTTCTCCTTATTGTTACTTTCTTTTTATAAATTTAAAAAATCTCATATTTGAAATCCCCATAAATGATTAGTTTACTAAATATACATTTGTTATAAAATATTATAAATTTGAAAAATAATAAATTAAATTTGTTTTAACAAATAGGAAAATTTTATTGATGGAAATCCGTCTCTGAATGGTATGAAGTAGATAGCGCTATATTCGAAACGCGGCGTGATTTGGAACTCGCTCAGAATGGGGTAAATGTAAAGTTTATTAACTGAATTTTACGGCTATCTTTGACGGGTTGAGTAGATATAAGAGAGATGCTGCTTTTTGTTTTAATTGTTTTTTGTTACATATTTTTGAAATACATTTTTAGAAGCGTTCAAAAAAAGTACCTAGTTGAAAATGCAATATTGAATAAAACAAAGTGAAAAATATGAAAATATAAATCATAATACATATAATGTTTCTAAAAGCAAAATTTTAAGTTTTTAAACAATTGTCAAATAATAAAAAAGCTGCGTTTTTGGTAGAAGATTTCTTATTTATTAAAAACATACTAACCAGATAATTTTTACTATTTTCTTCAAGCGAGCTTTCATTTTAAACCTATACCAATATTTACACTTTAATTTTACATTTTCACATAAAAAATGTAAAGTTTACTTAGTTTATTTTAAATATAGTAGGTCAGCCATACTTCCAGCTGTCCCTTAGTTAAAAAAGAGAGAAGATCTCTTTACCTTCGCATTTTAAATATGTTTTATTATTAAAAAAACAAGTTTTTCCTTATTGCACATGCGTCGGTTGAGAAAGACAGATGCGGTAATGCGATTTAATGTCCCTTTCTATGCATCGGAAATTTACGCTTACAGGCAGTCGTATGTCTTATCTACGCTATCTTTAATACCCTTATGTTTTAAACAATAAAAAAAGGAGTTTTATATTTAGGCGAGAAAACATTGATGGTAAAATTTTACCTACCGTTAAGCTGTTTTGGAATGACGGACGGATTATAGAACCCCCGCAATTAGGGTAAATGCTATTTTAATAAATTTGTCATTACATATTTGAGAAAGTATATAGAAGGGATGAATTATTCTCACAATATTTCGTAGTGCTCTTATCGCAGAAATTGTCATGGTTATTGAGTTGTTGTGTTAAATAATTTTGTTAATCGTAAAAATGGATGTTAAAGTGATGTTCAGTGAAAAAGGCAAAAAATTAATAGTTATAAACAATTTCAAGTTTTGTATTGATTATATTTTGAAAAACGAAACTGTTCGTTGGAGATGCGTGAGTAAAAAAAAACAAATTTCCTGCTAAATTGTCAACACGGAATGAAAATCTTTAGAGACAAAAGACGAGCAAACAGTGAAAAACCATTAAAACTAATTCCTTTTGAACTTAGATCTGCTGCTTTAACATCAACAGGCTGTATAACCACTCATGCTATTAAACTTATTCGGCACAATATATGGGTCAATAGAAGAAATAAACTTGCCAAACTGTCCAAAACACAAGAAGAAGTGTTTTCTTCTATAGAAAACTTGGACCTAAAAACAAATAAGAAAGAATCAGTTTTATTAAATAATCACAATTTATAAAAGAACTTTTTATAGTAGAAAGTTTTTTTTGGTGATTTATAAGTCATATTACTATTATTAAATTATTAATCGCTTGGCAAATAGCGCTTTACAAGATAGATTACGGCATAGTCCACAGTATAGTCTAAAATTTTTAAAATTTTTCTAAATTAGTTATTTTATTTACAGTTAAAATAATAATTACTGTTGTCACATGTAAAACAAAAAAAAAAAGAAATTCTCTTTCGCGTAGTCGATCCCATTATGATAACATAATAGAACTGTCACCTTGATTCATATCCGACGCTTAATCAACTAGGCTACGAACGACATATTTAAAAACTTTTAAAATGATAACATGTATACACAATTTATATCATATTTCATATCAATTCAGTATAAATTTCGAAATTAATGTATATGCCTAAACACACTTGAAACATGCATTGTCATCCAGATCTTAGCTATCCTGAAAATTTCAGAGCTCTAGGTAGTCGGGAAATAGGTTTAAATTCGATTACAAAATTCCGCGGAATGAAAGAGAGACAAAGAATAGTAATCTGCATTATATATAATAATAATAATAATAATAATAATAATAATAATAATGCTTTATTGTCAGAAATTTACAATTTGTCGACAAAGCTGAAAAACATACAAAAAAAGTACAAAAACCTTAAAATCTAACATATCACATAAACAAAATACAAAAAAAAAATATTAATACAATTAAAGAAATTGAAAGTCATCAAAAAAAAAAGAGAAAGAAGAAGAAAAGGAAAAAAGAAAAAGTTCCTTGAAGTAGTAAATTAGTGTGTATTTAGAAGTATAAAATCATAATATGAAAAATTCATTTACTGTGTACAAAGATCTCTCCAATAAGTGTGCCTTCAAAGCTCTACGGAATGCGGGAAAGAGTGAAATAGATTTGATATTGAAAGGCAGACGATTATGCATCTTTTTTGCATTATACAATATAGAGTTTTTGAATAACTCTGATCGTGGGATTGGTAAACAAAGATCAAGCTCCCTGTTTCTAAGTGGATAGTTGTGGGAAGGCGTTTCAGGATTCGCTGACGAGTGCTTGCGGATTAAGCAAACGGATTCAAAAATGAATAAAGAAGGAAGAGTTAAAATTTGATATTTTTTATAGTATTCCCCACAATGGGGTCTATTGTTTAATCTTAACATGTAACGGATAGCTCTCTTTTGAAGTTTGAAAATACGGTCAAATTGAGTCGCACAACACGTACCCAAGAATGGAATGGCGTAACGGAGATGCGACTCAAAAAGGGCGTAATAGACTGTTCGAGCTGTTGACAAGTTTAATTCCTTGGAAACTGATCTAAGCGCAAAACACGCAGAACCTAATTTTTCTGACAATGCATTGATGTGCAAATCCCATTTTAATGAGTTGTCAACAATGAGACCCAGGAACTTTACAGAATCAACGATTTCCACACTATTGTTATTAAGTTCAAAAGTTTGTAATGTAGGTACCTTTATATGATAAGATATTAGTTTTAGAGAGATTGAGGCACAGAAGGTTAGAATCGCACCACGATTTAATAGTGACTAAGTCACGATATACGATACTATAAAGGGATGTACTATCTGGGTTGCTCCAGGTAAAACTAGTATCATCAGCAAAGAGGCAGAGTTTACCACTAATATTTAGGTAGGCAATATCATTAATAAAAAGCAGAAATAAGATAGGACCTAGAACTGAACCTTGAGGCACCTCACAGTCAATTGGCTTACAGGAGGATGTTCTCTCATCAACCCTTACCATCTGACTTCTGTAGCTAAGATAAGATGTAAACCACTCGAGTGGTATTCCTCTAATCCCATAGTGTTGTAATTTGTGAATTAAGATGTTGTGGTTTACACAATCAAAGGCCTTAGAGAAGTCGCAGAAGATTGTTGCTGTAGAGTTCTGATTGTTAAGACTGGAGTAAACATTGTCAAAGAGCGAGAACATAGCATCATTGGTACATTTATTGCTCAAGAAACCAAACTGTTGGGGAGTTAGTATTTTATACTTGCAAAGAAAAGATAGCAATCATTTTTTAACCAATCTTTCAATAATCTTCGACAACGTGGGGAGAAGTGCTATTGGGCGATAGTTCGAAGCTTGATCTTTATCACCTCCTTTGTGCAAAGGAATAATTATCGCAGTCTTAAGGCAGCTTGGAAAGACTCCAAGTTGAAGTGACTTGTTAATCAAGTTAGTCAGATGGCTTAGGGTGTTTACCGGTAGATTTGAAAACATTTTCAGAGTAAGCCCATCTGTTCCAGCAGATGATTTGTTTTTAATCTCATTAATTGTGTTACGAAGCTCGGCCAATGATACAGGTGACATGAAGAAACTGTGTAAATTTTCGTTTCTGAGATAAGAAAAAGGATCGTGGGAAGGAGTTATGGAGCTCACTAAGTTCTTTGCTACATTAACAAAGAAGTTGTTTAAGTTCTCTGGAGAAGTAGGAATTTTGTTAGATGAAGAGGCCCGGTCCCTTAATTCATTTACAATAGACCAAGTTTCTTCAGCAATGTTACCCGCATTTCCCAATCTTCTGTTGTAATACATATCCTTGGCAGCTTTGATAGTTTTAATATAAGTTTTCCAGTACAGTTTTTCATAATTTTGGAAGGAAACGCTATCTGAGAATTTTTTTAAATATGATAGATGTTTCTCAGATAATAAATGATCAAATTTAGTCACTGCTGAAAAGTCGTTATTTGTTGACATTATTATAGTACCTCCATGAGATAAATCACTTCTATTAAATCGAGCGACTGTGGTGTAGTTTTTAACAAAGACTGGCTCATCAATATTTAAGCAGTGTTCAGTAATTGCAACCACTTCAGGAAATTTTAGCTCTTCTAATAGTAGAAGTAATTCATCTGTTTTATGTCTTAAGGACCAAATATTAATAAAAAATAAACTGAGCCTACCATCATCTAAAGTTTCAGAGTGTGCTTGTTCCTCGGTTCGCGTCTTATTAATTAAAATTTTTTGAACTGGATGAAGAACCACTTGAATAATAGTTCTTATGGCATTCTCTGATTTTTTGGAGCCGGCAGAGCTTCTCTGAAGAAAAATAAGTCCTAAAGGAAGAGAGGTCTGCTTCAACTTCAGCTAAGCCAATACCGTAAGCATTGTGGAAGCGGTAATACAACTTCCGCAAGGAGTCTACATCGCTAGGAAGACCCTCTGATGCTAACATTAATTTAATGCTAGTGCTAGTGTGCCCTTCCATACATACACTTGAAGGCTGGTCATGCAAATAGGCAAGGAATAGCCTAAGGGGTTTTAGAATCAGGGGGTCTCTCAGCCTGGACAACAAATAGCGACCATTTTCCATATCCGAAGTTCGGGACAGCCTCACTATTGGTGGAGTCATTGGATCCATGCCCAATCTCTCATCGAGTTTGTCAGGTTTATTTACAACTTTAATGTTTTGCAAATCCTTCCCACAGGATTTACTAGCTGCAATAGCTTCCTTGTCAAAACGAATTTGTATATATTTTGCCTCCGTAGACAAAGGTACTGGTTTTGATGATGAACAATTTGTAGCTAACTGCGGTGGTACGTTAGGAGAAACTGAATGAGAAGGAGGAACTGGTTGTGAATAAATATTCGTTGGAAGATTAGTAGTATCGGTAATTTCTGTACCTGACGGCCACATATTGATTTCTTTGAGCTGCTTCAGGTAATTTTTGTTTTGCACACCAACTTTAAAATCTGAGTCTGAACCTTCCCTGCTTTTCAACATTGGGAAGCATCGAATAAAGTCGGTGGTGCCTAATTTTTGAAACAACTATATACTGCCAATCTTCCTTTGTCGATGTTTTCTGGAGTACGGAAGTATTTAATGAAATATCATCGTCAGTCTGGGTTGATATCGACTTTGTGTATTTTTTTGATGGGCCAGCATTCACATTGGGCTTATCTTTGGCAGCTAACTTTTCTATGTTAGTAGCCATTTGGTTAATAATTTTGCAAAGATCACCAATTTCCTTCATTAGCTCTTCTTTGGATGTGTCATGGATTTGAATCTTAAAGGAATCCTCTTCGTTATTCAAAAAAATGGAGGTAAGGTTGAAAATATCTTGTTTCATTTCCCGAATTAATTGGAATAAGGACTCCCCGTCTCTGCCAGAGTTACTAGCCTAGAGAGTGTGGATTTCATGCATTTTATTGTATAAAACCTTCCATTTGGAGTCATGAAAATTTAAAATCACACCAAAAACATAAATGTAAAAAAAGGACAGCCAAGTTCAATACAAAAATTCTGCTTGGCTGTGGGCTTCGCGGCAAAAAGAATGGAGATCGAAATGAGTGCCAAGTTATATGCAAAATCCAAATATGTATTTATAGGAACAAAATAACATTATGAACAAATATTAAACTCTATTTCTTTGCTTTATTGAATACCTATAATAATTGTTGTTATTTAAAAATGTGAGATCTTAAAAAAGGTTAGATTTGACTTGGCCAGTTTTCATTAAATCAGTCATTTTATAAAGTTACCTATTCAACATATATTCTTTAATTCTGATAAAAACTGGCCCAGTCAAATCTATCCTTTTTTAAGATCTCACATTTTTAAATAACAACAATTATTATAGGTATTCAATAAAGCAAAGAAATAGAGTTTAATATTTGTTCATAATGTTATTTTGTTCCTATAAATACATATTTGGATTTTGCATATAACTTGGCACTCATTTCGATCTCCATTCTTTTTGCCGCGAAGCCCACAGCCAAGCAGAATTTTTGTATTGAACTTGGCTGTCCTTTTTTTACATTTATGTTTTTGGTGTGATATCATTACTTTTTGTAAAGAAAACTAGGCAAGTATTTAAATTTAAAGTTTTTTCTTGCGTTTCCGCTGCATGGTTTTATTAGAAAGTTTTTTATATTTTCGCCGTGTTCTGTGTCTCTATGTCATTCCGTGGAATTTGTAATCGAATTTAAACCTATTTCCCGACTACCTAGAGCTCTGAAATTTTCAGGATAGCTAAGAACTGGATGACAATGCATGTTTCAAGTGTATTTAGGCATATACATAGATTTCGAAATTTATACCGAATTGATATTAAACATGATCTAAGTTGTGTATAGATAATATTATTTTGAAAGTTATTAAATAAATCGTTCGTAGCGTAGTTGGTTAAGCGGCGGATCAGTCCACTTGTGACAGTTCTGTTATGTTATCATAATGGGATCGATTACGCGACAGAGAAGTTTTTTTTCTTTTTTTTTTGTATTATTTTAACTGGTAATAAAATAAACTGTTTTAGAAAGTTTTTAGATACAACTACCCTTGATTTTGTTAACAAGGAAACAATCTTCTCTATGATCAATCACAGCGTTGTATGACTTAATATTTTTACAATGTCAGGGATGCTGTGCATTGTTGAGATGACACAAAATATGACCTATAAATCAGTAAAAAACTTTCTATTATAAAAAGTTCTTTTTGTAAATTGTGCTTATTTTTAAACTATAGTCTACATTCTCTTGAATGTTAGAGACAATAGTGCGCATTGCCCATGCAGTATCTGCTACCTTTTTAATACGCTTTCTGTTTATTATCCAATTAGCTAAATCCGGGCGATATAACGATTTAATAAAGATATAACGATTCTACTATTGAACTATCTTGTGCCTTAATTTGACTAGAGTCTAGACAAATAAGGTGTACTCCGTCTAGTGTTTTAATTCTGGAGAGCGCAACGTAGACCTGTCCTCTGCTTAAAATCGAAGTGCCTATGTCAAGAAGTTCTTTTTTAGCACTTCCTTTGCTCGCTTGTTTAAATACCGTGGACAGTCTATTTCATCGATTGAATTCAATTTAATTTCTGGTTGTTCCATGCTTTCCAACATTGCACTATTAAACTGATTGCACATATTTTTAGTAGGGAATAAACAAACAGTATTATCAGGTAGTAAATTAAAATAGTCAATAATTTCATTCAGCCTGTCATTTTGATTTTGGGAAGTTAATTTAAGGAGTCTATGAGCTAACGTATGATGATCTACTGTCGTCACTACACCCATTCTTATACGATTTAACATTTCGCCGAAGAGATGGTCGTTTTGTTCTCTCATGTTGTCGTTCAATCGTCGTATGAAAATAATTGGTTCCATAAATTTGGTGCACTAAGAGAACCTAATAATTTTTGCACATCATCGAGTTCATATCTTCGAATGTCGAAAGTTCTCGTACTGGTGGCAGCTGGAGCAGATCTCCAAATAACACAATATTAATTCTTCCAAACGAGCCGTCATCCACATCACTAGTGTCATAAATTTCGGTTAACCGTAGATGAATAAACATTAATGTAACGTTGGAAATCATTAAAACTTCATTAATAATCAAAAGAACTACATTCCTTAAATCACTTCTTAAACCTTTTAACACTTGGTCTGATAAGGAAGTGTACTTCGGACTGCTTCCGTGTTCTACTCGCAGCTGGAGTAGCCGGTGTATGGTGCGACCGTTTACCTTAAACAATAGATTCTTTATACCGTCATCTCCCTGTTCCTCTTTCTGTCGATTTCTTTCGATTTCTCCTACTTTTTCTTCAATTATTTCGAATGCTCTCTCTATGTTATTTGCATTTCTTTATATAGCAAATATAATAATACATACATATATTGGGATAGTTTTAAATATCTGCTTGTAACGGATCCATCGCTACAATTAAATTTTTTTTTTGTATGGGGACACCCCTATTTTTTAACTTTTTTTTATTTTTAGATTTTTTCCTAAGCTTACATAAAATTACCGAGCTGGATTTCAAATTTCATCCTTCTAGGTCATCTGGAAGTTAGTTAGGTTTAGATACATACTTATGTCAGTCAGTCAGTGCTAAAATTTAAGAGTTTTTGACCTTCATATCTTTATAACCGTTTAAGCTAGCTTCATGAAATTTGGGCTCCTAGATGTCCTTATGGATATAATTAAACACACGTAGTTTTATGGGTTTACGTTAAAGTGGTTTTGAGTTATAAAAGGGTTAAAAGTGGCACCAAGTGGTTCGTGTAATATTACACTCGGCGGTGGCTAGCCAGTTCCTTTGCTTGAACTTGGCTTGACACGCTACCGCGTGTCTAGATGTCGTAAATTTCCGAAATAACAGGAGATAGGTCATTATTCTTTTTTAGACAAGATCCCAAGGCCTCGACGTTCTCTGGAGGTATCTGCATTTTCTGTAGCTGTGACATTCTTTCGTGAAGATATTTAAGTGTAGGAGAGTCACAGGCACTGCAGAAGAACCTAATATTATGATATTTTTGTTGATAGATCACCTTGGTTGTTGCTTTATCAAGCCCAGTGCATGACATACAAAAATTACGCCGACACTCCCCATTGCAACGAAGTTTATACTTATCCTTTTCTGAGACGGCTTTTTGGCAGGAGTCGCATTTGTTAGAGTCAGACATAATTGAAAGTAAGGAAGATGAAAGTTAATGATAATAATTAACTGGAACTGAACGTCAAACCGGAACTATTTTCACAATAAAAAACACAGCACAGAGAAATTAGCAATGCCGTATGGTTACAGTTCAATAACTTTCTGCCAGAGTCACGTTTATTAAACACGTACTAATTTGTTAAACAGGAACTAATCATAAAAAACACGTATAACAATAACAAATATGCTGGTAGTGCTTAGAGGTCCAAATATCAAAACAAGACCAGAAAAGTCAAAACAAAACAAACAAATTAAAATATATCAAACAAATCAAAACAAAACAAACAGCAATACCGGAATAGCCGACGTACGCGAAAACACAACCGTCTCGTACGACTACTAAGACAACAAAACTGATGGTAGAAACTGTGTTCATGGATGGTATATTCAATATCTGTCCTAAGTTTTTTAAACAACTCTTCACCATTCATGGGTTTAAAAATAGGCATTATGTTCTGTTGGTTTTCTGATTGCTTTTGGATAAAAAGCAACAAACTTATAAAGATTGTTTGAATGTAATAATTCAAAAATGTAAAGAAAATCAATTTAAAAGTATGTAGGAATAGACTTTGAAGCCGTAATTTCTGTGTGCTAAATTCAGTTAAGATCATTGGTTGTCGATTTCATTTATCACAAGCATGGTATCGCAAAAGTCAGAACTCAGGTCTGACTAAAGAATATAAAAGTAATTCAGATGTGGGTAAAATATTAAAATGTTGTTTTGGGATGCAATACTTTGAAGCCAATAAGGTCGGCGATGCTTTTGCTTTCTATTTATTTTCGGAAATACCTAATAACCCAAAACTAAAAGAATTTTTCGATTATCTTATCAAAAATTAGATATCCAAAAATTCGACTTCTCCTCCAAAAATCTGGACAAAATTATTTTCGTCGCTTTAACAAACAACAAATGTATGTGAATCATTTCACTCAAAATTTAACAAGAGTTTTTATTAACCTCATCCGAACTAATATGTATTCATCAAAAGTTTATTAGATTTTTAAGCAGAGTAAACACTTCAGAAAAAAATCGAAGACAAGCAGAAAACATATTGATAGGTTAATATTTATAAAATCTATATCTTATAAATATCCACCGCTATAATAAATAAATTCTTTTATTCATAGACATAAAATTTCATTTATTTTTTAAAAACTAAACTTTGAAGAGGTCCTTTTCAAATCTCGAGTAATCGATCGTTAATCACCCACTGTGTACTTTACTCCAGAATTCGCCCAACTAACTGGTAGGATTAAAAAGGCCAATTCTCACAAAGCAGCGCCGCAGCAGCGCAGCGCGGCGCTGCAAATGCGCCTCCATAAAATATTCATTATTTTAAATGGAACAGTTCCCACATAAGCAGAGCAGTGCGGCAGCAGCGCAACACGTCAACATCCAACGCCTTCGAGAGCGTTGTATGCTGGTCTGTGCCGCGTCGCGCTTCCAAGTGGGTATAAGCGTCTAAACACACGAACCACCAGTGTCGGACACAGGTGGCGACCACCGGTCGGGCGAGTCTTTACACATGAAGCCACTTGTGTCCGACACCGGTGGTTGCCACCGGGGACGCATCAGCCGGGTATACAAGGTTCTCCTTCAATAGCAGTTACAAAATCCTCAGTATTGCATTCAAAATGTTTCTCCATAATAAACGATCAAACAATTTCAAGATATAGACACTAAAAGTGGTTGGTGTGTACACCTTTATTAAAAACAACGTACTGAAAAAATACAATATAGGAAAGTGGTCCGGCCGGTGGCGAGGGTAGGACACTAGCGTAAGGTCGATGATAAAGATACCAGGTTCAATTTCTGCTGCTTGTGGAATTTTTCCAATTTTTTCGTATTGCTGTTTAGGGTCTGTTAAACTTCTAAATATGAAAAATCAGAAACAAATATTAATATTTATTTGACTTTTATACCTCAGTGTTACCAGTTTACTTATAATTATAAAACATAAAATTTTAACATTTTTTAAAAAATGCAATTTATTTGGACTAAAAAGAATAGGCTTATGAATTAGTCTATCTTTGATAATATGGTGGTCCACAGCTGTTTCTCTCTGACAAATGGAGTATAACAGGCACGGAGGTAAAACTCTAATAAAAATATTTTCTACCGTAACCTGTTACGACATGAAAGATTGCTGTAATTTATTTTGTCATCCGTTTCAAGAATTGGATATTTATTTTACATTTTGAAGAACTTAGTTACAGGTTTACGTATTAAAATCTTTATTGTACCTACTTTGTTGAATATTTGATAATGTGATTAAATTTTTATAAAATTTCATAAAATTTATAATTTCGTTGTTGTAAGTCAAAGAAAAAAAAATACCAAAAAAATTATTGAACCTAGGTTTGCATTAGAAATATTCGACTAATTTAAAAAGAAGTAGTGAGTAATTCTGAAAGAATTTTGAAGAATTTGGTTGGGGAATTAACAGTCACAACATGCAATGCTTGTAATGTTAGTTGTTACGAATACAAAATTAAAAATTTGTCACGAATAATTTACCCTACTCTAGGATTAACTTATTCGAGGGTTTACAGTCTTTCTTGAAATCAAGGAGTAAGGGTGCCAAGTACAACCTACGACACAATTAGAAATAAATAAATTCGTTATTTTTAAAAATCAAGGATTGAAAGTGTGCGTGAAGTAACAATGTATTTTAAATGGGATTTACTTTTTCGCACTGTTTTTGACACACCTTCATATAATCAAATATTTTTAGCATTCGCGTTGCCATGGTGTTGCTATGAGAGCATTAGTTTTGTTAGCATCTTGTAAATGAATTGAAAATAAATTGCTTTCTTATAATTATTTTTATTTGATTATCGTAGATAAAATATTGTATGAAACTGTGCGTGAAGTGCTTTTTGCGCACCTACGCGATATATAGCACTCGCTTCGCTCGTGCTCTATACAACGCGTGCGTGTGCAAAAAGCATACTTCACGAACTGTTTCATAAATTACTATTATTAAATTACTTTTCTTAACCTCTTCGGTTAAAGAGTCTTTGAAGTCATCCCCTTACCTGGGAACAGCGGGCGGTCTCTAAATGAGAAAATAAAAATATATCTGATGAATATTTTATAAATAAAAATAAATAAATACCAAAAACCTAAAGATATTTTTTTCTCATTTTAACCATATATAATAGTTACGCAAAATTCTGAAGTTGATGCCACAAACAACATAAAAGAATATTTAAATTTAAGTTTTCTTAGTTTCTTTGTCTTTTATATGTTCTAACAAAAAAAAATTCTTGCTAAAATTTAATTATATTTAATTTCCTTTTGTCTTTTTTGCTCCAGATTTTATTGGTTGATACTTAAAATCCGTTAAGGACTCACATATAACTTTAGCTTCTTGATGATCTAAAATTAGAAAATAACGGTATTTAGTAGGAACTAATATTAAATTAGAATGGGTTTTTATTGTTATTTAATTGTCAATCTTTTAGAAAACCTTGATAAATACATTTACAAAAAAATCGTATTTGTATAACATCTATTATGTCGTACTGTCGAATATTAAAATTGCTATTTTTAGTACCGAAAACAATTTGTATGGATTTATTAATAAAGAAGATTTTTAATGTTCTGAGAACTGCTGATTTTCATATAACGACATAGTAGGTATTGGCGATATTCTCATTCTCAGAATAAATAATAATTCATAACTTTAAGTATCCAATATTAATATTGCAATTCACTCTTTTGTAAATTCCTTTAAAAAGAATGCTATAAAATTAACAAAGATTTTAACTAAAATACAATATGACTTTAAACTCATATTTTTTTATACAACATAATCAAGCCGCAAATATAAAAGTAGATACCTACCTAGTATTTAACTTATTGAGAATCGATATTGTAATTAATAAATTCTAATATATAAAATGAAAAAATATTTTGAACTTTAAAAACAGGATGATAAAATTGTCAGAAATATAAAACTAATTTAAAACTTTACAACAAAATTAAAATCTTTCATCTATAGGTTATAACTGCAACCTGCAAATAACGACTAATGACAACCACGCTGATATGAATAAAAATGCGCATACTCAAAAAGGATTTTTCATGAACGATTTCATTGTAGGTATTAATGTACCTATTATATTTAAAGATAGCATTCATAATATCAAAGAACGTCAAAAATATATTTAAAGATTCTGTTCATTATCGTAATGAACCATAAACATTCTACCAATGTACCAAGTACTGAAAATCATCACTTAATGAAACCTTATTCATTGGATACATGAACACTGAAAATACATCAGATTTTGTGTTAAAAATTTTTACGTAGTAATATTAAGAAAGAATTTTTTTTCAGTGTAGTAAAAATTTAAGTTGAAATCATAATTGCCTCAAAATACGTTTTTCTAACCGAAAATGAAATTAAGTAACAAAAAAAAAACACTTTTGTAGCAATTTAAATCAAAAAGAGGTAGTTTCAATTGTTATTACCCTTTTTTGTAACTCGTGACAAAGTTAATTACAATATCAATATCAACAAACGAGTTTTTTTGTAACGGAAAGGTATTTCATACAAGTTACTAAACTTTAAATGTGTTTCAGAATAGTTAAATCATAAAAGATTAATCGAAATTACTAGAACGCTAAAGATATTTCTTCGACACACGTTAACCTGCGTGTTACTATACTTAATTACAGAATATTCTTGAACTTATATAGGTAAACTATTTATCATTAAATTATTAACGCGTTACCCGACCATTATTAAACATGTAATCTACAAAAAACGATATTTCATTTGTTACATTCTTAATATATTGTGTCAAAACAATTTAAATAGAATATCTTTGGCACTGAATCACTGAATCTGAAATTTTATTTTTGTATTTTATTTTAAAATTTCATAAAATTTTCTTTTGGATTTTCATACGGCAAATTATTTTAGTTATATTTAGTAATATTTTATTTCTTTATGCTGGGACGCTAATTCGTCGTCAGATTCATTAATATCAATCAATGAATAATATAGCTTATATATACACACAAATACGCTTTTTCTACAACCGTGCGTAAAGTATTCACTAGTGAAAAAGAAGTTTTTTTTTCACTAGTGAAAAAAAGTAAAATAAGCACTGTGTTCTATAAGATTATGCAAATAATTTTACGTGTCTTATTGGCCGAGATTGTAAGGTGTTTACCTTCTACCCAGATGACTCGGGTTCAATTCCTGGTAAGGAAACTTTTTTTTTATTATTTAATTGTGTAAATTTGTGTAAATATATTTAATTATTAAATTATTGCAGTTTAATACATACAAAACTAGATATTATATTTAGTAATTTTTAATTTGATTTTTAATATGACAGAAATATCAGTTCATGAATAAGGGTAAGTATTTTTATTTAAAAGATGACTGATTGACATTTCAATTAATTTATAATTCAAGCATCATTTCGCGTTTCTACGTACCGGTATTATAAGGTAAGATTAATTTAAAAAATAAATATTTTGTTATCTAAAATATGTTTTAAATATATTTTTTTTTCGCAGTAAAGCGTAAAAAAAAGGCCTATACTTGTATTTCTTGTAAAGAAATTCGGTTGTAGAAAAAATATTGTATGCAACTCGTGCGTAAATGTTCCTTTTTTGACTCATGTGATTCACATTCACATTCGTCAAAAAAGGTCACTTTACGCACTAGTTGCATAAATAACTATTTTTAAACGAGAGGGAATAAATTCCAAAATCAATAATTTTCTACTTAAAATATAGGTTAAAGATTTTATTACCTTAGATATCCGTGAAATCTTTACGATATATCGGCAAAATGGAACCAAAAAACTACATTTTAAACTTTCAATTTCCGTTCTTATACAAGTTGGGTAATTTTCAATAATATGCTATCACAGTTGAAAATTCAGGATCAGTAGCGTACGCATAAACAAAGACTTCATTTTTCCTAACCGAATAAAAATATATAAAAATATTGACATGATAAATGTATGGTTATAGAAGAAAATGGGTAAGTGTCTTTAGCTGATTTGTTGATTGTTTTTATTTACATAATCAACTAACATTAAATAATTATTTAAAAATTATAAAATATACAAAAACAATAACGAAGGTTGCATCGATTCGCGTTAAAAGCACTGCTGTCGGTAAAATGTTGTGAATCTACAGGGCGTCGTCCAATGGGGTCCACATATTTGTAGACTTCCCGTGACTGTTACTGAGCTTCTAGAGTGTAGCTTCTGGTGATGGTGCTTGTGATTCGAAAATTATATTAGCTTAATAGTTTATAAAAAGTGTTATTTTGACAAACGTGTTTTTTGTTTTAGTTCCTTATAAAATGTATAGACAGTTTCAAAACATTCCATTGATTGTTTTTTGCTTTTAAAACTATGTATATAAATATATTTATAGCTTACTTTAAAAAATCCATTGCAAATCGCAAGTCTCCAAGTAATGGCAAGTGATATTAAGTAATCGCAAGTAATCATAAATGATTGTCGGTAATCAGAAGTAATTGCACATATAATTGTAAGTTTTTGCAAGTAATTACAAGTGATTACAAGTAATCACAGGTAATCATACGTATAATTAAATAATACTTCAGAGCTTAAGAAAGCTAGACTGTTCTTCTTAGGTCATTCACGAAGTGCAACGTGTCGTTTTTCGACGAGAGGGACCAAATAGTTGACCTTATTAAATAATATACTTAGTTAAATATTTACTACAAGTTGCATTATTCTAAGATTTGCCTCACGTTATGCTTTCCAAGTTATGAAGTACTTATATAAAATCACTTGTACACAGAGAACATATCCTTATGGGTTTTAATATTATCCATATAGGCAATTAAACAGTTTAAAAAAGATTTAATGATCTTAAATAAATGCATGGGACAGAAATGTGGGATAGGAGCTTATTTAATTTTGCTACAAACACTCAGGAAGATTCTTAATAAATTTTCCGTAACTGTACATTTTTAAGAAAATATTTGAAGTTTACTTGTACCTACTCTTTAAACACCAAACCAAAGCGAGAGAACTTTAACTGTATAGTTTTTAACACAACAAAACAAGATATAAGAGTTCAAGTTTGAACCCCAAATATCGATTTGCGTCATCCATTTTTATTCGAATCATGTATAGAGTAAAATTTGTTTTCGAAATCTTTTATTTATCAAACAAAACATAAGGTTTAAATTCTATGATTTTATGGAATGGAATGGTGAGATTATTTTTTAAATTTAGATACCACTGATAATACATAGTTTCAGAAACAGTGTTTGACCAAATATTGTTCATACAAACAGAACAATATACAGTTAAAAAAAGTGTCTTCAAATTTTATTAGGAATGCTTATATTTTCATATTTGATTTGTAATTGTTTTTTCTTTGTACCAGTATTATTTACATTATACTAGCTAACACGATGGAGTTCGTACCGCCTAACACTAACATCTTTTTGCAAAAAAACTGCAAATGCACATTGATTAAAATGCATTTATGTGCCACTTGGACAAAAAGGGAGCATAAAAAAATTAAAATCTAAACACAGCGTTATCTATTGCACATCTACCCAACCTAAAAATATGATTGTTTGATAAAGATTGTATAACTCTGGCCGCCCTCTATTAAAAACTCGTAGAACTTAGACGTGAAAATAACCCTGTAAGTATAAAACCTTACTGTTGCAATGAAAAATTACGTTTATTATTCGAGATAAAAACAATCCTACTTTTTAAGTCAGAACATAACAAATATCTACAAAATTTCATTGCAATCGGTTAAGTAGTTTTTACAGATCAGTGCAAACGAACATCGTGACAAGAGATTTTTATGTATAAAGATATATGCACGTACCTACAGTTGTTTCCTTAGACAGATTCCAGTAATATAAATATTAATAACTGATATTTAAATGAATTATATTACTACATTGATTTAACAGCAAAATTGGAAAAATCCTATTAATTTGTTTATAGCTAAAAGTTAATTAACGTACTACCTTTTATTTGTTAAATTTAGTAAATCACCTGTTTGCTGGTTTATAAGAAATATAAATGAAAACAAAGAAAACTTGATCGCGTGCTCGTCGTAAATTCTATTTTCGATTACATGAATATTATGGTAAATTAGTCTGATGTAGTAACTAGATTAAAACTAACACTGTTTTATTATTGTTAGTTAGTCAGTGTCGTAAATTTAATTATGACAATTAAATAAAAAAAATAATTAATTTAACAAAATTGTTATTGTCTTGCATATTACTTGCCACCACTTTTGTTTAAGAATTTACTCGACAGGTGTCGTCAAAGTAAAGTTTCTCAGTCCCTATATAATTAATAGATAAGAATTGGACAAATCTAAGGCTTACTGATTAACTGATTACACCTTCAACTGGTTAAAAGAAGCGTCGAAGTTATACAAATTTTATTATTAATATGCTATGAATTTTTACCCTACTTGATGTAAAAATTTGATTAAAATTAAAAAGTTCTATTAGTTGTATTTGGATAATTCAATTATCACCAAATGCTCTGGTTATTAAAATACCATTCTTGCATTATTACTTATTTATAGAAAAACGATTTTGCGTAAATAATAATGAAAGCTAATAGCTTGTCCGGCTTATTAGTAGCTTTGTTGATAAAAAAATGTTCGTTGAATACTATTTTGCCAGCAGCAAGCTACTCAAATGCCATTTTTTTTAAATGAAGATTATTTTTTTTCTTTAAAGTGCATGTTCGTTTTTGAGGTTGGTTCACTTTTTATTTTGAACTTTTTAGCTGCTGGAGAGTAAAATAAAAATTCATTAAACCTGGGAAAAAATTATTTGCTATAAACGAGAAGAAGAATAAAAAAAAAGACAAGCGGCACAAGCGCACTAATAATAATTTTTCTTAAAAGTATCTCTTTCCATTGCGCGTTAATTAGACAGAGGTAGTAAGTCTTTTTAAGTTAAACATGGCAACTAGCATTTATTCGAACATCGCATTACTACTTATTTGCGTCACAATGACGTCACTGTCAGACAATTGGGCCTCAAAGTATAGAAAAGGTTGAATGTGAATATTAAATACGCCATATTAAATGTTTAAGAGACGACGACAATTTTATCATTTAATTTTTTAAAAAACCTAATATTGATTTTGAATCTTACTACAAATTAGCTTTATTAAGTTGGCAGTGAACAGTCAGCAAAAGTAAATTTGTAGCTAAATAGTTACAAATTTGTTGCTAAATAATCGATTTTGTAGCTTCAACCGATTCCCCAAAAATCGAGCTACTGCTATCTTCTCAATAAGCTAGCAGTAAAATCGCGAAATCGGGTTAAATAAAACGACTAATCAGTCGGAATTTGTTACTAATTTGTAGCTTAAAACCAGCGACAAAAAGGTGTGAAAAAGATAAATTTAGCAAAACCTACCGAACGGTTTTAATGTTGAAAATTTAGTGTCATGAAATCATCAGTATTGCGTAGAAAATGGCCCTGTCAATATCAGAGCTATTTGTCTGCTATCCAACACAAAACCACACGTTTAACCATGCACAGGCGCTGTCGCGACACTAATTTCGCGTCGCATTTTACATCATGAAATTAGTTGTATGACATTTGTTTCAGTTTCACTAAAAATATGCGCATAGCACGAAACTACTCCAGTATCACAAAAGTAATGCATGCATTGTAAAACTGAACGTTAACACGTGAAATTACTGGTTAAATTAGTTTTATCAAACTAATTTCAAGCCACTAGTTTCGTAATGTAAATCCCGCTTATAATTCTTATTGACTTTCGATCATTAAAAATTTAGTTGTTGGATACTAATAGCTTCAAAGATGCTCAGGGAGCTAGCAAAGAAACAGAAACAAAAAATCGGCTAAACCTAGTAACCGATCACAACATTTTTATTATGTTATATTAGATTAGATTAGATGTTTATTGGGTTGGCTGTTAGCCTGTATCACTGCGACCTTTGCAGATCTATTGTGACCACCCATTATCTCAAGAATGGGATTAGAGAACCTTGTCAAGCCCTGCCCTCTTAATGAGACTTAGTAGCCTTGACAGTGGCCACTCCGCATAACTAGGAGCAGCTGGTTTCTCCTCTCCCTCGCCTTTGTGATAGCAGCTCTGCAGTAAACTTCGCCGAGTGTCCCTTTATGAAGACTTTGGCTTGTCGCTTGCCCGGTGATTTTTCCCACCACTCCTGGGCCTTCGCTAGCCTTATATTAGTCATTGGAAAAACCTACAACAATTCTATAATTAATAGCAGCAAAAAATCCCAAATATCATTTTATATTTAGATTTTCGTCTACTGATTTTCAGCAAGGTATAAACAGTAGACTACCTAAATATAATCTCGACTATTAAAGAACTAATAACATAGTTTTTTTCTAATATTAAAAAAGCACCAGATTTTAAAACACACACTACAAAAAACTTCCTATGTAACTAAATTTTGCTTCGTTTTTAAGATATATAAAAAAACTGAAAGGGGTGCATTTCCACCCCTTCTCTGTCTTCCACCCATTTGTGGTATTATATCTAAAATAAACATTAAAATAATTCGTGCATTTTATTATGACATTTTTAATAGCCTTAATTACTTGTTTAAATAGATTAGATTAGCAGGACCCAATAATATAAACAAATTTTGTGCTAAACAATACTTATAAATGATTTAAAAAGCAAACAGACTCTTTTAAATTATATAGCTAGTAACTTCATTTAGAAGGTTTTATAATTAGGAATTTTGCAACCCAAGTAAATCATATTTATTTTAGTAAACGATTCCTTACTCAACGTTTTAAGTGATATACTTTGTTTTATATTTTTGTAATAAATTATACACTGAGTAAATAATTCGAGTCCTGTTTAACCTTATAAAGGGCAATTTTTAAGGATACTTTATTGTTTCGCAATTGACGCAATAATTTTAAAACAACTCAAAATAAATTTTAAGGGTGTAGCTAAATTCTAATTTATACGAAGCTTCATTTGGAGTATTATTTCAAATTTTATACCATATTTATTGTATTCTGCTACTTCAGTCAGGTCAAGTAGGAGGGTAGAAATAAAATTACCGAGAACGACTTTTACAGGCATCCAAGAATAATCGTTCTCAGTATGTGTTATTTGCAGACAGAAAATTAACATTAATTGGTTGGTGGGTAAACCAGTTAATTTTCCAAACAAAAAATTTTTGTACTTTTTACTATACGCCTGATAGAGACATACATTACTATTACACTCTATAATAATAACAAATAAGGTTCTTATATGCTATTTAGTAGAAGAAAATAGACATTTATCCTTTATTAGTCCAATATTTATAAAATTTTTGGGTGTATAAAGAAAAATCATTAAAACTTTTAAGTTATCATGGAATGTTAGACAATATTTGATATAACATAGAAATGGAAAGTGAATTATATTAAATGGTCGAGACAAAATTATTAAGATAGGTTATAGCTGGATTTGCAGTCCGTTGGCATTGATGTCATTTGACGTATATGCAAGTAGACCAATACGCGGTAGGAATAAAGCGTAGTTGCCAGGTTTAACTAAGAAAAACTTACCGCGTATTAGTCTACTTGCATATACGTCAAACGACGTCAATGCCAACGGACTGCAAATCCAGGTATAGTACAAATTTTTCTTATGAAGGGGTACGCGGCTGGATCGCTCAGAAGTAGAAATTTCTAAAACGTGACGTCATGAAAGTCACGATTCTTCATGTCATACTTATGTTTGGTTGTCAAATTAGAGTTGTTTAAAATTGATCAAAACTCATCTTTAGAACTGATTTAATGTAATCACAAGTACCTGTAAGTAAAGGCAGGTGATCACAAATGGTTAAAAATTATTAAAAATAATTTAGGCGAAAAAATAAAGCACAAAAGTGGCATAAACCTACCGTTTTTTTACAGTAAGACCGATTCTGATAAAACTTTGTACGTTCGATTTGGGAGAGCTTCAGTAAACGTTTTGACCACATGACATAAGGCATAAATAAAAATTGTATTGTTGCTGGTAAAAAAGAGCATCCCATTGTTTTTTGTAATTATTAAATTTGTAATAAATCACCTAAAACGGGTGTTTAAGTACAATTTGTTTAGTTTGTAATTTGGTGCCTTTAATTAAATGTAAAGGGAGACTTATTGAGCTATTGCTAGGCAAATAACGCCCTTTAGGACTTTTTAACCTTACAAATCTGTCGCCCAATGTTTATAACGGGTTGTTGCATTACTCCCAAGCTGCGAAGCACCTTATTTAATTATTGTTGGAATATAATAACTGACCCACTACTTGAGCCTTATCCAGAAAATGCTTAATCAAAATTATTATCGTGTTCAATGTTTTTCCGATAATGTTAATATCTTGATGTAGGTACTTAATCAATTTTGGAATGCATTTTCGAATAATGAAAATGATGCATTATATGATCAGAACTTTAATCGTATTATATGATTTCTGAGCAAACCAAAATGAAAGGAATTTAATGCATTTTACTAAAACTTTGTATACCTTTTGTGAAGAAATAGGGAATTCATTTTAAACGTGAATATTAAAATATTCTAATATTTACGTTGTTTATTAGATTGTATAAGAATATTTAAATTAGAACGAGTATACGATAACGTTCAAATATTTTTTGAAATTCAAAATAAAGTAAGTTTGTGTGGTTATTAATTTAAAATATACATGTAGGTGTTAAGGTTTTTTAAAATTTGGAAATAAAATAAGCAAGAAATAAACCATTTGGCCCCGCATGCCGTGCAGAATGGCTTCATTTAAATCATGTCGTTTAGGACACCTTTCAATTTACTCTTTTTTTGTGCCTTATCTTATACTATTTTTTGGTAGAGGAGCGCAGATTAGTCAAACTTGCAATGATATTCGTCTTCATCCTAAAATACAAGGACATTCTTAACCAACCGACAAAAGTGCCAAAAGTGATAGTTTTTTTTTAGTTATTTTTTAATTTAAGTTATTTTTTGGAGCAGACTGAATTAGAACTCCCGACCAGTGAATCCGACCCGCAAAGACCCGCGCCTTAGCCCGCTCGGTTTGCAAACTCACTGGAAGGGGTGGAATATTATAAAATTAATAAGCCAGTAGCTTTTAGTCCAACATACCCAAAAAAAAACAAAATGAAGCTAATAAAATATTAACATACATACAAATGTGGACCATTTGAACACGTCAACAAAATTAAAGTAGAGGGATGTGCCCGATAACAATAATTATTAAAATTCGAATGGAAAAATTCAAAATTATTTGTTGCATTCTGGAGCGAAGAACATTTTTATATCCAAATTTGAGGAGGAAACGAAGCAAATATACCAATACTAGCTTTTGCCCGCGACTTCGTCTGCGTGTAATTCGAATAAAAGCAAGGTCTTTATGTATCAATAACTGGTGCCCGCGACTTCGTGTGCGCAGTATTAGTATTTCGAGTAGCTTATATTAGCGTGAAAAGAACTAACATTATGACATTAAAATTATAACATACATAATTTTTGGGTCGTATTTGAAAAATATAACAGTCTGACAATATTGAGATGTTACATTCGCACTGTAATAACGTAACAATATTGTCAACATAAGAAATACAGTAATTAAGCACTGCAAACCCCTAATCATAGGCCTATAGGTAGCTACTCAAATGATGTATTGTGAATGACAAAATTTATCTCCTTTAAATACCAAAAGCGATAAAAGTATTCATTTTGATAAGGATCCATTTATTACTACCAAATGTGCATTAGAAATAAATTATCAATTTTTATTGTATTTATGGTTCACTATTTTGACAATAATGGCTTACTCATAAAAGATAGATATATATGGTGTCGCAGAATTTTTTGTAGGACTATTTAAGATAAATATTTTCACCATACATTATATACATGTAGCACTAACTGTTTTTGCAGCACACGCCTGAGTGGCTCGCAGATTGCAAAATTTTTTCAGACTTAAATGACATTTATCGTTATATTTTGGACAATTCACACAATATCTTTATAAATTATAGCCTATATGTTATTCTGATCTATAAGCTACATTACTGTAAAGTTTCATTAAAATCCGTTTAGTAGTTTTTGCGTGAAAGAGGAACAAACATCCATCCATACATCCATACATCCATCCAAACAAACTTTCGCCTATATAATATTAGTAGGATATGTATCAAATAACATTGGATTCAAAACCGAAATTCCAAATAGATTCCGTAACTATTGCAAAAAAATTAAGAATTATTACATATAATAATTAAAAATAAACTTGTAGAGTTCTGTTTTTCGTACTGTGTAGATAAACCAATCTCACTAATTTTTTAAGCCAGCTTTGCTGCAAATGAAGCAGCATCCCTTAAGTGTTGATTCTAGAAAAACCGTATATATTTATGATATTGTTCTTTTTTTACTTAATTTTTTGGCAAAGGTGGTTGCTATTTTTTTTTAAGCGTTATAATGGTTTATTCTAACTTTTTTTTGGCCTTGGATTGTTAGATGTTCGTCTTGCAAGGAATTTATGATTTTCGTAGATATAAGTTTTCTAGGGTGACTTTAACTTTTTTTGCAAGCTTTTATTTTGCAGGCTAAATTTAGTTTTGCAGCTTGACTTTTGTGACAGCCCTTTTTGTTTTCGCTAGTTTGTAGTTTTCCTTACTAAAAAACTGAATACAGCATCCGGTTGTCGGACAAATTCATTTGTCTTACCATTTATCATTATCGATTTATGTTTAAATTTATCGTAATCACTAATAACATCACTTTTCCATGTTCACTAGTTATTTTTACTAGATATTTTAAGAAAAATTGGATCTTTTGTTCACTTCAATTTACCAGTATACTACCCCTATCCAAAAAAAAATTCTTCAAAATAACAAACAGTTAAAGTAATTTGCTACAAATGGCGTCATGATTATTATAACAATAAAGATCAAACTTTTAATTCTTTTACCTAACCAAAGTAGACAATCTTAAAAAAAAAAACAGATTTTTCGATGTTTTTTCAATGCATTCATAACGATAATAAAACTTGGTAAAAATGAACAAAATTAAAATAGTTTGAATTTGAGTTCGGAGTCTGAGGTTGTCTGTAAGGGTCACGCTTTGGGGTGTCCCTTAAACAGACCCTTGAGTCTGGGTCGTTGTGACTCTTGACGTATTTGCGTGAGTAAGTGTGACATGCCACCATGTAGTTTATTTGGTAAGATCGGATTAGATTATTGTATTTAGTTATTCCTTATTCATATTGTTTATTCTTCATTGTTATTGCTTATTTATTCGTTAATATATTTGTTGTTTGTTTCCTGTTGTTTATCTTATCTTTCCCTTGGTTAGTTTTCTGTTCTCAGCACTCTCAGCAGGATACCTACCCAGGGGTTAGATAACCACGAGCTAGGTGGGAAGTGCCTTTAGTAAGCTACCCCTCATCCCAAAACACGAAGGCACATTCTTCTATCCCCCCCGGCGTGACATTCCAATCCCCCCATGTCACTTCTGAGGGGATTGGGGAAATGTGCCATATTGTTTTTAGGATGAGGGGTAGCTTACTGAAGGCACTTCCCACCCAGGTCGTGGTTATCACCCCCTGGTTAGGTATCCTGCTGAAGGCAGAAAACTAACCAAGGGGAAGATGATATAAACAACAGGAAACAAACAACGATTATATTAACATAGAAACAAACAATAACAATGAATAATTAAAATATGAATAACTAACTAAATACAATAAACTTAACTAATCTTACCAAATAAACTAAATAGTGGCATGTCACACTTACTCACGCAAATACGTCAAGAGTCACAACGGCCCAGACTCAAGGGTCTGTTTTTGGGACACCCCAAAGGGTGACCCTTACAGACAACCTCTGACTCCGAACTCTATAATAAATTAGAGTGTACTTTAAAAATTTAAAAATTAGACAAACAAGAAATGATATTAGGGAGAAATTGGAAAATATGCCACATCCTGAAGGAATCTATAGCTGTTAGCTCACAACAAAGTTACTTAAAGTTTGATATTTTAATGGTCGATTTGAAATATAATCTCCTTCTCATTAAGGTATACCTATGTGTTTAACGAGGAATTGAGTGTGTCTTATACGCCTTGAATTAAATCAAGACCTACCTAATAAACTCTGTCAACTAAGGCTACGGCCACAGGCGTTTCGTTCACGCATTGTTAATTCCCGTCATTATAAAAACAATAGACCATAGTTTTTCACGCTCGTAAAAATCAGCTTATCCCAGGATGTCCATTTCTTATCTTATAGTGCTTTATTTAAAAATTAAGGGCGATATAGGTATCCAAACAAAATTGGGGGATTGAATTTAAAAGATTGATTTAACCAGAATCACGCTGCCTGATATCCAGGCCGTATGGCAGACCAAAACAAGGTAAAAATGAAACCAGTCCCATTTCTAAGCAGGAGACCTTGAAGACGTGCTTGTCTTCTACCTTTCGGGTGGGAATTCACGCTGTTAGGTGGGTCCAACTGGTAACAATATGGGTATTTTTTTGGCGTTTTTTTAAACTACAGCGTAATATTTATTGCGATATCAGCTCAAAGTAGAATTAATTGGTTCGATTCCTGTTAAATTTTTAAATTTTTTTCATATCATGTTTTCTGTGTTTAAATTCTAAATTTTAAATAAAGACCTACTTATATAAACTCTATCTAGTATCTCCACAATAATCAAGCAATATAATCGATTATATTTATAATTATAAAGTATGTTTCGAACCATATAACCAAAAGTAGTTTGGATGACAGATTTGCTTTCTGATCAACTAGAAATTCTGCTTTACTGCTTCTTAATCCGTGTAGGGTAAGCTTTTTTTAAAAATTCTTGAAAATGACCAATCTCCAAATAATAATCAGATCAAGTTAGATACCTACTTTAGTGAACCGTTTTGAATTAAAGTTTAGTTGTTTTAGGTTTTATTATTTACTTAGTCCTGTTTTTTAACTTACTCACTTAATCTAATACACCTACATGTCTAAAGTACTATTGCTGCTTTTGCGTTTTTTTTATCTCTCGGCATACGTTGTAATCCTTTTCAAAAAAATTTTAAATGGTTTAAATAATTTACTACCATAGACTAACAGATGATCTGTATTCGCATGTTTCCTGTGAATGTGCCGTGTCTGATTTTTGCGTCTTTTATAGGAGAGGATTTGTCTTCGTGGAAGAAAAAAGGGTTGGTTATATTGATATGTGCCTTTATGAAATTTGGGGATATTCTGTCTTTGCAGGTTATGATATGATAAAATATGTCAAAATTATTGTCAACCTTACATTTTTCTACGGTTTGTTTTTAAAGATTATTCCTACAAATTATGGATTAAAGTTTAGGTAACGTACGAACTGCTTAGTTCAAAATAAGCAAAAAAAATTAAGTAATGACATTTAACATAGATGTAGAGTCTATAAAAAAAATTTGTGATGAAGATTTTGTTCGTATAAGTATTTTAATAATGCTATGGGTATGGTTTACTTGGGAGTCGTTCCTTATTATACTTCAGGTAACTTATATTTAAATATATTTTTATATTTTTAGAAATGAATGTTTTAGTGTTATAAAGCAGTAAGAACAAAAGAAATACCCATACTGCTTCAAAATATGATGAATACAGCAGAATTTAAAATTTCGAAAGCGTACTCTTTAGCCCAATTATACCTGGAATTGATTAAAGGATTATTTCAAATGATAGTAATTTCAATAATAATTTACCATGGATTTCTGGGCTATTTATGGGACTTTGCAAAGATACTTAATGCAAAATCGTATAATATCTTACAGGACGAACTTGCTGTGAGTTGTATTTGGTTAATTCTATTATCTCTACTTGCACTGGTGCTTGAAATACCTTTTTTAATGTATTACAAGTTTGTTATAGAAGAACATTTTGGCTTCAATAATGAAGGTTTTAAACAATTTATAGTGGACACAACAAAACAATTTATTTTAAGTGAAATTTCACTATTAGTTCTTGCTGTGATTACGGTGTTGATAGTTAGAGAAGGAGGATCATATTTCTTTTTATGGTTTTGCTTATTTTTAGTAATTTTAGTGATTTTATTACTAACCCTTGTACCTACAGTATTAGCTCCTATGTTTTTTAAGTTTAAACCATTACCCGAAGGTGAACTTAGAAACCAAATAGAATCTCTTGCCGCTCAACAAAAATTTCCATTAACTCAGATATATGTAATGGAAACGTCTAAACAAACAAAGCACACTAACGCTTTTTTCTTTGGTATTGGTAGAACAAAGAGAATTGTTTTGTTTGACACAATATTACCACAAGCAGATGGTACTGGTTTTAAAATCGATGAAATTGTTGCTGTAGTATGTCACGAAATGGGACATTGGAAGTACAACCATACAATAGTTTTTCTCATTATTACCGTTATTGACAAGTTTATTCTATTAATGGCATTCTGTTTTATGTATAAACATCGTCCATTATATCAAGCATTGGGATTTTATTCAGATCAACCAGTTCTGGTAGGATTTATTGCAATTATTAATTTTGTTATGATGCCCTTTAATGTGTTTATGGGTTGTTTTCTAAATTGTATTTCAAGGAAATGTGAATACAAAGCAGACAAATTTGCTGTTTCTTTGGGAAGGTCAGATGCAATGAAAAGAGCTCTAATAAAAATTCATAAAGAAAACTTGGAGTACCCTGTTACAAATTCATTGTATGAATGCTGGAACTACACACATCCTTCTTTACTAAGAAGATTAAAACGTCTACAGGAACTATCTTAAATTATAAAAAATGCATTTAATTATATAATCTGTATCAGATTAAAATTATTAAAGAATGTTTTAAACAAATTGTATTTATTTTTATAAGTACATGTAGATAACATAATTAAATTACCAAAAAGTTACACACAAAAATTATCATATTTGTCATTATTCTAAGGGTCAGAGGCTTAATTTAAAAAAACCTGACTTCTGTGTATTTCCATTAGTCGCTGTTGAAGGCGAAACAAGTCGCCAAAAATTTCGCATTTAAGGAATAAAGTTTCTAACAAATTTATGGCTTTTTACTCCAACCACTAAGTCTCCGGACCCTTAGCGCTTTCCCGAAAGTCAACCTAAACTGTTTTAAATTAAGCACGCTGCTATTCATCTATATATATATATAAATATATATATATATATATAATTACCCCTTACTGGTATTAATATTATGTACGGAATAAACAATTTATACAGGATTTAATGATCTCATTCAAGAATTATTAAAAGCCTTATTCTTAACAAATTACACTCAAATGTATATAGTCCACCGCTATACACAAAGTTTCAAGAATGTATTAATCATTTCGAAAAAAGGGTTGTGCGCGGTGGACTAATATTTATTAAGAAAATATTTGAGGATTACTTGCTTTCTGTAAACAAAAAACCAAAGCAAGAGAACTTGTAAACTGTATCGTTTTTAACAGAACAGAAGAAGATCGGAGTTCAAGTTTCAATCCCAAAAACCGTTTCGTGTTAACCATTTTTATTTAAATTACATAGAGAAAAATGAAGTCTCAAAATTATTTATTCATCAAACAAATTATGCGGGTACATTTTGGCTTTGGGATTGTAGGATTACTTTCAATATTTGGATTATCCTGGTGGTAGTTACAGAAACAGTATAAAGTTTAATTTAAATAAACAATGTCCATAAAAATATATCGGTATTAAGTTAAAAAATGTTATCTTTAAATTTTCCTCTGGGCATTTTTTAACATATTTTGGTGGCAAAAAGTTCTCCAAATAATAAAAGAAAATATAAATAATTTAATGAACAAAGAATATATAGAGAATATTTAAATATACATACCTATTAGTTGTTTATTAATAAAAAACATTTTAAATATTTTCGTTTTAATACTATTCTTCGTCACAAAATTTTCAAATACACAAAAGACCCTTTAGAAAATTAAATCATATGTATGTTTATCTTTTTTTTTACATTTTACTGGGAAGAATGTTTAATTATTCAGTGATTTGCTTTAAAGTAAAAAAAGAAATTGTTTCAAGAAATATTTTTACGTTATAAATACAAGCATGATGACATTTCAATTTACTTAAAAAAATATAGGTTCAATAGGTTGGTTGAAAAGTTTTAAAAGAAAAAATGAAAGAATGTTTATTTTTTAATAAAAATCGTTTTTTATTCAATATAATCTCCCTCAGTTTGAACACATTTATTCCAATGATCCTATAGTAATTTTATACCATCTCTGTAATGATTTTCCGGAAGCTCTGCAAAATGTTATGCCACTGCTGCTATATCTTCTTCATTTGACGAAAATTGCTTTACACTAAGGAATTGTTTAAAGTTTCTGAAGAGGTAACAGTCGGAGGGAGCCAAATCTGGTAGATATGGTAAGAGTGCAAGTAATTCGTACTTTAATCCGTTCAACAAACTTGTGTAAACACGTGTCTTGATGAAAATTTATTTTTTTCTTCTGTAAACCGGGTCCTATTTTACGAGTTTTTTTATTCAACTGGTCTACACAGTTGCAATAATATTGATAGTTTATTTACCTTTTTCAAGATAATAATTCTCAAAACTCCTTTTGCATCCCAAAAAACCAATGCCAAAACCTTTTTTGCCGATCGTTTTGGAGCTTAAGAACCAGCTTCAGTTTACTGTAAACTTTCTCCTTTTATAATTACATATAGCGGTGGATCCAAGTCTCATCCACAGAGATAAAAGAACGCATAAAATTAGTTTTATTTTGCTTTAAACGTTTTGAATTACACTGAAAAATTTGTTTTCAATTAATTTTTTGTCGAATTGTTAACAAATGCGTCACTAACCTTCTGAACTGCTACTTTATATGTAATTCGTTGTGTAAAATATGGAGTACACTTTTATCTAAGATGCCTATCGTATTCGCAATTTTACGTTTAGTCAAATTTGGATCTTCACAAACAATATCATAGACTTTATATATGATTTTTGGTGTTGTTGCACTCTTTGGTCGTCTATTTTGGATGTTTCTAGACCATGGATCTAATGTTATTGTGACTGTTTAAATTCTTTTATGTGTAAGTGTGCCACTATGCAATTTACTGTATAAAACTAATTTAGATTATGGTATTTACTTATTCATTATTATTCTTAATTTTCGCAATAAGGAGGAACACGATGTGTTTAGGGATGATGGGTAGCTGTATTAGTGGCACTTCCCACCAGGGTTGTGGTTATCTAACCACTTGGTTGATATACTGCACAGTGCAGTATTTTAATTAAGTGGAAAATAAGATAAACAGTGAGAAACGACCAACAAATATATTGAAAAATAAACCATCAACAATGAATTTTAAATTATAAAATAAATTCACAAATATAAACTGCTGGGGTTAACCAAACTATATGGTGGAATGTGACACTTACTCAAAAAAAAAAAATACATCAAGACCCAAGGGTCTCCTTTTGCGACGTCCACGATGCTCTTGTATAGCCAGTTCTTCGGGAGAATAAAAACCTATTAAAGCTCGTATCAAGATTCAACGTAAAGTCTGATACAAAACAAATAATGAAATATAAAACTAATAAATTAGTATGTACTAGAAAACTAGTCTATCATTGTATGTGAAAATATTATTTATTATTATTGTTAGTATTCGTAATCTGTGAATATATTTTTTGTTAATTTTTCATTGTTTATTTGATCATTTCATTGGCTCAGACAATGTTCTCTGCAAAAATGCCAACAAGATGGTTAAATAACCACGATCTTGGTAAAAAGTAACATTACCCTTCAAATCAAAACACTAGGACACACTCTAATTTACCCTGGGCGGACAATACTCAATAGAAAGAAGATTATATTTTTAATTTAACTGTTTTTTATGTGGTTTGGTAGATATAAGCAAATAAATAGGTATATACAATACGTCCTCCAATACCTGTAAAATATTAATTTAAACAACAAAATATAAACAAAATGAAAGCAAGATTATCTAACAAATTCAAATATATTCTTTGATTCGTAAATTAATTATTTTAAATATCATTTACAGAATTTTTAAAATTTAGAAATGAATTTAACAAAAAATGACGTTAAGAAGAAATTTAAAAAATGTCCTATTTGGCAGGCCCGTCTGTAGCCGTTAGCTTATACTTTTCGACAAAGGATGCCTATCAAATATATGACGTTTTTGATTATATCTTAATTTAAGTCATTTTTTACAAAACACCTTGTACACATATATGATATTAATAAAAAGGAGATTATTTGTCAAATTTACATTACACTCTAACTGACTTTTTTGGTCCTCCGTCCAAAAACAATTTTATTAAATACTTCAAAATCGTCCGGAAAATGGCATTTTCCGACCTAGGCCGGCAAAACACTTTTTTAATTATTTAAAGAGATGGCGCTATGAGTCATCACAAATACATAATGAATAATGCAAATTTTAATTAAATTTATTTAAAAACTGCGTATTGTTTCGCCTTGGTGCTACGCACCTGTCTGTACAACTTTACTCGCTCTTGCAAAATGTCATTTTCCGTCCTTGTGTCACAAATAAGTAGAAACGGTGAATGTTTTCCATCACGTGACTGTTACGTCAGCAACAATATTCATATGAATCAAATCAAAACTTCTGTCAACTCAATAGAAATAAACGTTATGACTAATATTCCAAATGTCGGGCTTTTACGAATTGGCAACTAAACAAGAAAGTTAATTTTCTGATTGTAATTATCTGGTTAACATCTCGACATGTTTATTAAAACCATCGATATACTGGGTGAATAAGTTACAAAATCCAAAATTAATATCAACCATACTGGCTTATTAGTGGAAAGCTAATCTTTGTAAGATATCTCGGATTTTATATAAGGATTTACAATTGGTAGTTCATAAAAATGACATAATATCTAGTCTACTGACTCTAAAATTTTTAAAATTACACTTTCTAAACTGATTATATTGGAATGTTTTTTTTGGATGAGCTATAGATTGTAAATAGAAGATTCCTACACAGCTTGAAGGTCGACGTTTCGGTGAATATACCATTGCAACACAGACGAATAATAGAAAATTTTTAAGTGGAACCCAAGGCCCCATATATCTTATTGGTGCCTGATCCTTTACATCAGCAGTTATTAACAAATAAGTAAAAGAAAACTACAAAAATAATAATGATTATTTATTGCTTCTGAAACACATGTTTACAGCAATGAGTACAAGGGAGTTATATGTTATTCATATTACAAATTTGTCTTCTAAGTTCATCCGTTTCGGAATCTGAGCTGTCCTCACCAGTATTTATTATCACTGGTTCAATTTGTAATTCCACTAAATTTTGTTCTCGAGTAAACCAGTCTTCGATTATTTTTTCGGTATGCCTGACACAATTATCCCAAATATTTGCATTACAATTTTCCAATGCTTCCTTCCACATACTCAAGACCCTTTCATCACCGTATCCGTCTCTGCCAATATATTTATTATAATATGTTTTGCAGTGGGCCCAAATAAGCTCAATGGCATTAAACTCACAATGGTAAAGTGGTAGCCTCAAAACTTCATGACCATGTTTTCGGAACAACTCATCAATGACATATACATTTTCTTTCCGGTTCATTTTAGCAATTTGTAGTAGTTCAGGTCTTGAGAGGTTTTCATTAAAGACAACATTGTTGGCTTTCAACCAAGTGATAATTTCATTTTTTTTCGATGAAGTGGAAGGTTGCTTTTCTTCTAGTATACTATGATAAGGCGCATTGTCCATTATTATTAACGACGGTTCTTCTAAATTCGGAATTAACTGTGTCAAAACCCACTTTGTAAATATTTCACCGTTCATTTCACCGTGGTAATCTGACGACGATGATTTAGAGGAAAACACTAAACTGGCATCTTCCACAAATCCTTTGGATGAACCAGCATGAACAATAATAAAACGTTTACCGTCGTATCCTCCTGGTTTACGTACACTTTTGACATTACTGTCCTGCCAAGAAGTTAATTTGGTTCCTTTGGCATATATCCATGTTTCATCTAAAAATATGGTTTGTCTTGAAAATACACCATCACGATTTTCTCTATATTTGCGAAGAAAACATGCTCTTTGGCTAGCAATATTTGATCGTTCTATTAATGCTCTTCTATTGTCTTCCTTTGTATATTTAAATCCCAAATGTTTTAATAACACCAATAAAGAGGTATTTCCAATAGAAAGAATTTCCTTATTTTTCAGTTCCTCATTTATGGTTTTGACAGTAACATGTTTCCCTAAAAAAATAAAAAGTTTAAAACTATCATTACCTCAAACTAAACAGAATTTTGTTTTATATTTACTTCATACTAAACTGGAATACACAATAATTTTGATGTTCAGATTTTTTTATAATTTATACCAAATAATTTATAGAACCCCATGTATGTGACATCAACAAATTTAAATTAGTAAACTTAATCGTGAAAAATGTTATCTACACTCAGACCCAACAAATTGGTAAACATTTACTAACAGTGCCCAACTTGGAAACCAGCACATGTAGCAGCTATAATGTATCACATTCAAATTAAAAATATGCACAACTTCTGTATTCAAAAAATTTTATTACTCAGAACCTCTATGATCAAACTACTGGTTTTTCTAAGATTTTTATATACCACGCCAAAGCTGATGGTGAAAAATCACACTATATAGATAATACTACATGCAAAATCTTAATTATTAGGTACCTACTATGATCTCACTTCTTTTGTATTTAAAGTGTAAGCTGACTGTAATCTTAAGAACATGGGAAGATGTATTATTGTTTCACATGTTTCTTTACTTACTTTGTTCATACATGTTATATAAGGTATTCCGTACTGCCATTTTGGTTCCCTCGGGTAGATCCTCTGTTTTTGGTTTTAATCGAGGTGTATAGCTAGTTGATGTTGGGAGTGTTGAAGTATTTCCCTTTCTCTTATTAAGGGAACATACAAGTACAGTTGCCACTCTCTGAAATATAATATTAAATAGAAATGTCCTTAACTAGATGTTAAAGTATAATACCTCCTGAACAGATGAAATAGGTTGAAAAGGTCCTCCGTTGTTTTTTTCCATCTCAAAATATTCAATTAAATTTTTAACAAACTCCTGTGCTCGTGAATTAAGCCGATTTCCAGGCATCTTCTGAAAATAACTGTTGGTTAATATACTGTTACAAGTACAATCAGACACTTGATTCATGCAACTTTGAAAATTCTACAGAGATTTACAAATTGTGGAGTATTATAAATACTATTTACCATCTATAAGTAGTAAAAAGAGCATTTTAATATACCCGTCCCACGGTAATTTAGGTATTATGAAATGTCAAAAATTTACAAGTTGATAATGAATTATATTCGTACTTACCAATGTCAAATGGAATAAAAAGTTAAATTAGTCCTAACAAGAACTGATTTTCACAATAAATACACTTTCAATCCAAAAATTCGCTAAAAACAAGACAGCAAATCAATCTCGCATAACCTCAAATGCGGTAATGTCAAATTCAACTTTTAGTACGAGCAGTTATTTACGTTACGTCTATAATATCGTTGTCTCTTTTTACGATTATTACGGCAGATTTAAATAATTTATAACGTATGTCTTGCTGTTGGTCTTGTGAAGAAGACAATCGATCGTATGTTGCTATGTTTGATTTATATCGACAGAAAGAGATAGTATGTAGAAAATATGTGTTGTATGAATCGTAGATTGGGTCACGTGATGGAAAACATTCACCGTTTCTACTTTTTTTTGTAAAAACAGCGTATAAGATAGCAAACTAATAACTTTTTCCAAAAGTAAGCAGGATTCTAATTTACATTTAATTTCTCTTACAACTTTTATTTTAAATTTGACATTTATGACGCGCAAGTCAATTTACAACTACTTATATTCGATTATGAAAATACATATTTCGATGTTATTTTTGCACATTATTTCTGCTTTTTTTATATAAAATTATTAGATATTTATGTTAATATTTTCAATATAACAATTTTTACTGTGCTGCTTATTAGCACAGTATTTGTATGTATAAAAATTAAGGATCTTGAAATCGATTATCAGAAAATCATTCCTTGGAAGTACATAATATCATAAAGTAATAACACATTTTTTTACTTTGTAAAACTTTCGTAATTAAATTTTGGAACTGTTTACCACAATAATATACTGGCAAAAACAAAACCAGGATATGCGTTATTTGCTTATAATTAAACCATTTTCTATTTGCAAAATAAAAAAAAATACTAGAGAAAAATCATATAAGCGTTTCTTTTTTCAATCACAGCAAATTTTTTATTAGAGAGTATCGAAACTAAAACGTAAATCCAATTCACATTTGTGAATGAATTGTTTTTATAAAAAGGCGAGTGACCTGCTTTATTCTACTCACACCGATCATCAAGTCTTCCTATTAGAAAAAAATGCTTTCTCTTTCTCTACTGATTATGTGGAGACCGTTGTAGATACGAGTATCAACGGGTAAAATAAAGCATTAAAAGGAAATAGAAGCGTGAGTACTATGTTGCCATGACAACATCGACCTGCTGGTCCGGGCCTCGTATGAACCAGAGCTGCTTCAGCGGCGAAAGTCGTCGCGACGAAAAAAAAGGGTAACAATATTTTACTCAGAGAAATTTAATGCCGCATTTAAAAATAAAAATAATTTTATTTTTTTTAGTTAAAATTTAAGCTAAGTGAGATCAATACATGTTAAACCAAAATTACGGATCAAATATTTAGTTTGTTGTATGGTAATAAAATTATAACCAATTAGTTAAAATTATACAACAGGGGTTTACTGAACCTTCAAACAAATAAATTATTAACTGGGACACGCTACACGTTTTCTGTTTATTATGTTGAATAAATAAGGAAGCGAATAAACAGAAAACATTGAGCGGTCAGAAGGTAAACCAGAAATCAAAATATTTGGTGGTATATAATTTGACTTAGGGCCCGGTATTTCCAAGTTCTAGATAAGTTAATTATCCAACGGTTAAAAAATTATCTGGCAGATAGTATATATTGACGGTATTTCTAGCCAGCTATACAATAAATTTTTTATCTATCGGTTAGTTGATTTGCGGTCAAAACCTGTATTATATGGGCTATCATTATATGGGCTATATTATTAATAAAATATAATATTACAGTAGGGAATACGCATGTTTTTTATATTTTTCAGAAACAATTTTCATCATTGTATCATGTAAAAAAAGATTTAAGCACCCAAAAACAAAAAGTATTATGTTCAAAATAGTATAGTCTAGTCGAGAAGTTGATTTCCTGCGAAAAATAATTACCAGTTTCCTAAAAATATGAGTGATAGCTCAAACGATCCAGAATGGCATTTAAAGAAAGACCATTTTTCGATTTTTTTCTGGAGATAAAAATTACAATTGTTATTAACAAAAAATTTAAAAAAAAATAGGCATTTCGGTTTTTGTTAACATCTTAAAAAGTATAAGTGATAGCTGAAATATTATAAATGTTTCTGAAAGAGCAGAAAATTTCAGCTAGGATTTTCTGGACTCCCGGAATTGTAGCACAAATATTTATAATTTTAATTTAACGTTGAAAATCGGCTTCCGCCCGGCAAGTTTGGCATGCGCGCGTCGCCTCTGTAATGACCGCAGCTTTTCAATAATTTTTTTATGTAACTAAATAGTAATTTAAAAATTATAAAAAATTTAGGTGTCATCTAAACACTTGAAAGAAAATGGTCACGCGATAATAGTATATTGTAATACAAGTGTTACAATGACAGAGGTTTCGTAGTACGAGTTCAGTTTGTGAAACGAACCGCGAAGCGGTGAGTTTCGCAAAGAACGAGTACTACAAACCGTCATTGTAATTCGAGTGTTACATACTATTTTTTATAATGAACTTTAAAAAGTATAAAAAAAATAAAATGAGAGTTTTTAGAAATATTTATTTATGTTGGCAATCATGAAAGTTTTGACACTTGTCAGTTTTAATGATTTTAAATTAGAATGTTTGTCAAATTTGTATAAAATATTCCGAATTTAGCAATAACGCTGATAATGTAGTTAATAATTTACTAAAACATACTTCTTGATTTACTACCTGAACTCTTTCATTGAAAATCAGTGCAGTGCAACCAATTGTGTAAAACAAAAAGTTACCAAAAACAGTGTTACAATGAACCTATTTCGATACTGTTTTTAGTGTCGAAATAGAAACTTTGTGAACGTGAATTATAAAAAAATTGTTGTATCATCATTTTTTAAAAAGTTATTCAATTGTTAATTAACAGTTTTTTACGGATTTCTGTTATTATAAAAGGCGTTTTAAAAGTTTTATTAATTTTTCTAAAAATTTTTCCTTTCTTGGAGCACTTATTATTAATGTTTTTGACAAGATGGCATCATAAAAGTTTAAAAAATTTCTTTACTTCATTAATTATTAATTTGTTTATTGAAAAAAAAAAAATTAAAAATGAAAATAATGTTGTTTAAATATATAGTTTTTTAATTTAAAGCTATTGCTGGCTTTATCTTCATGATAGACATTATAGAATTACCTTTTTAATTTTTTGATGCCATTTGGTTATAAATCTTTTTAAACAAATGGATTAATTAAATATTTTTGAAAAATTTTTTTTCGCCATATTATTAGCGTGTCTTATTGTATCATGGACACGTAACGTATTTAACCATAATAACATTATTTAAAACAGAGCTGCTTAAAGTATCCTCATTACAGAAAACTCCTAAAATATTTTAATAATAAACATTAAAACGAAAGTCGAATTTCGCAAATGTGCCTTAATAAAACGTGAGCTGATTTTAAAAATATGTAATAAAGGAAACCAGTTGTGACTTCAAATATAGTTTACGAAAACTTAAAAAAAAATCAATTCTGAAAGTACTTAATTGCATGGTTTATGCCTCCGAAAAATGTTAATTCTAGCACCTCTGTCAGATTGTAAGATCCCAGGTGCCTTGCGATTTGATCATCGATTTGTTCCAAGTGCTGAAATTTAGCACCGTCCTTTGGGTTGTAGAAATATTGTCTGTTGGTAATATAAACTTACCTCAAAATAGTTAGAATCAAGTTTTTCTAATATACTATTAAACTCATTTGTGCAAATAATCATGTGCTCCTGTAACCTAGTCACTTCAGCCCGCAATCTCTACCTATAGTCGCACGGTTTCACGATATAGCACAAAAAAAGGTCTTAGAGTTTAATGTTTCAATAGCAAATTTAAAATTTTTCTACCATCTTATACGACATTAATTGAATCAAGATATGATCAAAAAAAGCTAACCAACCACTAAAGCACATGTAGTAGAATAATCAAAGGCACTACTGACTAAAGGTAGGGTTCACACTTCACAGGTTTGATTGATTTCCTTTAAATATTATTTTTTGTTTACGTTATTTTTAACCTAAAAAAATCCCATAAAATATTTTTCAAACTAATTAGTTTGCTAAAATACCAACGTTGCTAAAAGTAATTAAAAATAACACTTTCTGGAACTAATTAGATAATTCTAGGAGAATAACCCGTATAATATTAAACTCACTAATTATCCAGGAAGGCCAAAATTCCCTTAGGACAAAAACAAATTACTTACATTAAACAATTTAAGTTTTGTTTATAATACTTACATAAATTAAGAAAATCAGCCATTTAGCCTTAAAACTTTTTGGTCTGACAAAAATAAGGCGAAATAAATTTAAATTATTTGGTAGGTGTTTTTTTTTAAAGACGTTATTCACAAATTTATAATAGCTGCTAGTCCGGGAGCCCAGAGGGTTTTCTCAGCCGTTAAAGAGACAAGGCTCCACCAAAGATTTTTCTATGTATTTTCACCCCGTGATTACAAATAACCAGGGTGGATTCCCGAGACATGGTTAGGAAATTTGTTATTAACAAATAATTTGTTACTAATAAAAAAAATTGTTTTTTTTGCAAAACAAAAAATATTACCGTAATCCTTGACTGATTTTAAGCAAAAAAGCTTTTCATGTATTTTTTTATCAGACGCACTGTTTTCAAATTAAAAATTGTTAAACATTCGAAAAATAGCTTTTTTGACATTTTTCAAATTTGCATAACCTTTTATATAATTAATATTCTTCAACTCTGCGATGACAGTTTAACACCTACGATCATAAAGTATAAGATGAAATCGGTTGCAATACAAAAATACAATCTTTCTGATACTTTTTAACGCTATAAACAATATGCATTTAATCTCCTGTAATGTACAACGTATGAAGGGTATGCATATTGTTTATAGCGTTAAAAAGTAATAAAATTATGGCATTTTCGTATTGCAACCGATTTCATCTTATACTTTATGATCTTAAGTGTCGAATAGTCATCGCAGAGTTTTTTAAATGATTAAGGATTTTTAATTTGAAAAATACATAAAAAGGTTTTTTGCTTAAAATCATTCAAGGATTACGGTAATATTTCTTGTTTTGCGAAATTTTTGTTATAAAATTTCGCAACAATATTTTTCAACTCTGCGATGACTATTTGACACTTAAGATCATAAAGTATGAGATGAAACTGGTTGCAATACGAAAATACAATCTTTTTGTTACTTTTTAACGGTATAAACAATATGCATTTAATCTCCTGTACCGTACGACGCAGGGTGTATGAAGGCTATACTAAATCCTTATCTGAAACAATCACTAGAAATGATTTTCCTAATTTTACATCGCAACTAAAATCAACTGATCAAGTAAAGAAAAAGAATATTAAAGTACCTGTTAGTGATATCCAGAGATTTATATCATTAGCCAGTGAGCGAAATTATCCATATCAATCATTGTAGCAATATGACTTATCGTATGATAATGCTTTATTTGATGAAAATGATTTCATGAAAAAAAAACACAACAAAAGTCTTTTAACTTGAAAATTGGAAAAAATTCTTTCCTCTCATTTAGAGGAAACATTAAATACTAATATTTGAGACATCAGAGCATCAAAGATGAGTAAAAAGTGAATTAATATGCTATATAATAAAATTATTTCTAACACTACAATACCGAAACAACAAGAAAAATTTTGGAGTAGTTCAGAAAACAAGTAATTGTTGCGAGATTTTATAACATTAAGAAAAAAACCTTCTCATGTATGTTTCAAATTAAAAATCCTTAATCATTTGCAAAATAGCATTTTTGACATTTTTCAAATTAGCATATCTTTTTATATAGTTAATATTTTTTAAACTCACTCTGCGATGACTATTCGACACTTAAGATTATAAAGTATGAGATGAAATCGGTTGCAATACGAAAATGCAGTAATTTTATTACTTTTTAACGCTATAAACAATATGCATACCCTTCATACGTCGTACATTACAGGAGATTAAATGCATATTGTTTATAGCGTTAAAAAGTATCAGAAAGATTGTATTTTTGTATTGCAACCATGATCGTAGGTGTTAAACTGTCATCGCAGAGTTGAAGAATATTAATTATATAAAAAGTTATGCAAATTTGAAAAATGTCAAAAAAGCTATTTTTCGAATGTTTAACAATTTTTAATTTGAAAACAGTGCGTCTGATAAAAAAATACATTGAAAGCTTTTTTGCTTAAAATCAGTCAAGGATTACGGTAATATTTTTTGTTTTGCAAAAAAACAATTTTTTTATTAGTAACAAATTATTTGTTAATAACAAATTTCCTAACCATGTCTCGGGAATCGACCCTGGTTATTTGTAATCACGGGGTCAAAATACATAGAAAAATCTTTGGTGGAGCCTTGTCTCTTTACCGGCTGCGAAAACCCTCTGGGCTCCCGGACTATGCAGGCTTAACATGGTTATCCTACCGTTGAAAGTTTGTCAAAGTGACTATCATGAGTGTTTGTCTAAATGCTTGAACAGAGGTTCACAAAAAATTTTACTTTGTTTCAAAAAGACTGTGTAAGTATATTGTAGGTAGATGAAGTGTCGGGAAAGAGTTTGTTAATATTATTTTTATCGTATAAAACTGGGTGGGGAATTTAAAAATGAAGTTTTATTAATAATACGTTCAGGTCTAGAAGATAATTCTATTAAATTTTGAATTAAGAATTTAATGGTCAAGTATATGAAAGAAATAAATCAGAAGTGTTTTGTAGAAAATATTACGATAAGAAGTGATCCATTTTTAAAAATAAGCCAGTAACTATAAGTTTCACGTAGTTGATTCTGCTTTTCTATTGATACTGTTAGGTTCGTAGGAAATATTTGCCATTTTCATAAAGACTCTTTAATACATCTTGTTATAAGAAACTGTTAAAGTAAAAGAAGATAAAAAGATGTTATGATTATTGTTAACAAAAAGAATAACTAGTGCACATGGTTCCATACTTAGCAATTACTCTTGTAGAATGCAAGCCTTTCTTTTGTCGTTCTAGTTGATTGACCAAGCGGTAATATCTGCAGTGTAAACTATAAACCAGTGGAAAACTGTCTTTAAAAGATTTATCTTTAGTCTGGACAAATAGAGTTGTCTCAGAGTAATTTACTGTGGTAGTCAATACTTCCCCTCGTATCTTTTGAACGGTTTTACTTATAACGGTGAAATTTGGAGGGAGGAAATAAACAGACGTAGACTGCTTAACCAAATTACGTTACTTTAATAAATACTAAAACTGTAGTTTCGCACTTAATAAATAAAGTTTTAAGAACCAGTTCTTATATGTGCTTTATCTACTTTCTGACAGGTAATGTATTTTATTGCTAAACTCTTGTCGTACTCGTTCAAATGTGTCGGGGATCTTGCCTTACATTATTCAACAATTCGTTGTTTTAAAATCTCAATACTGTTGGGTGCTGTAGCGTAAACCTTAGATTTTAATTACCTACACAGAAGCAAATCTAATGGTGAGAGGTCTGGTTACCGAGCTGGCCATTCTATTGAACCAAATCGTCTAATCCATCTACCACGATATACCTAATCTAGGTAACGTCTTACTGCAGCATAATACTGTGTATCTTGCTGAAATGTTATTTCTAAGCTACCAAATTCATCCGGATTATTATCCAGAATTTCAAGAATTAATGACTCCATTGCATATTGTAACATCTTTAAAAATTTGTTTTTAGCCAACACTAGGTGTATTGTCCTTTGACTGATTTCACAACTTGGGCTGTAGAAGAAGTGGGGTTCACTACCATTTCTGCAATTAGGTCAATTTTTTATCATCACTAATTGTTTGTAGACCAGATCCTTCTGCATCTTGAACATTACCTGTTTCTTAAAACTTTCAAAGAACCTCCCTTAAATAAGTCCTGGATATAGGGCGATCGGGGTACCTTTTATTACGAAGACGTTCCGCTGCATGGAAATTGTTTCTACATTATAACCAATTATCAATAACTTTATCGGCTACAGTACGTACCATTCTGCCTATGGAAATACTTTCATGTCTGGTTAAATAATAATTAAACTAAATTGTAAGATATAAACACGTTTGCAAAAATTTAGGTAAGTAAAAACACCTACCTAAGTTTACTATCTACTTTAACGAATAGAGGTGATACTTGTAGCAATTGTTTTACCAGGAGGTTAAGATTTGTTATTTTTATCAATAATTTCTACAGGAAAAACATCTTTTGATGATTTACCGAACAAACATGATTATATATAAAACACTTTGACCTTTTTGTTCGGTACAACTCGATTGTAAATCAATATTTAATAATTTAATGGGTATCTGACATATTTATTCTAATATATCAAACAAAAACAAGGTAAATTATCTTTTTTATATTAAACTTATTTTAAAGTATTCAAATAAAGGTTAATTAAAAACAAAGTAAAAAATAGTTTAATGCCATCTGATATTATTTAATGTAAAAAAAATATTGTCTTTCATGTTTCCAACGTAGTCGAAAAGATGAAAAAAGTTTTATAAAGTTTTGTTTAGGTTTATTTCTTTTCAGTCTGTTAGCTGCTACAAAAAAATTAAAAAGTACATGGTAAAAATGTAAATTTCGTACGAAATTTCCGTTTAGGCTACAATCAAGCACCCCCTGCTGTTTTATTTGTTGAATAAAAACTTTTTTCGTTCTTTAGTTTTAAAAGTGAATGTATATGAATTTCAATTAAGTGTACATTTTTATATACGACTATAGGCTTTTTAACACTATACAAATAAATATTATAAAACAGGATTAGACCATTTTTTTAGGTAAGTATATGTACGATACTTTGATTATATCTTCATATTACTTTAATGAGTTAAATCAAGATCTAAGCAAAATGCCCACTAACCGCTAGGATTATCTGAAGTTAAATGGTTTAAAGCGCCATCGGCTATAGACAGGAATCGCAGGTATATAATTTATTTTAATTTCTCCTATCTAGTTTTTTGTTTAACTATTACAAGTAACAAAATAACTAGCAATGGTGATTTTTATCTATACATATAATAAAACTATATGTTTGTGCGCGGATCACATGAAACTTCTGATCCGATTCGAATGCGGTTTCAAAAATGTATTTTTATAATTCACGTTCACAAAGTTTTTATTTCGACACTAAAAACAGTATCGAAATAGGTTCATTGTAACACTTTTTTTGGTAACTTTTTGTTTTACACAATTGGTAGCACTGCACTGATTTTCAACGAAAGAGTTCAGGTAGTAAATCAAGAAGTATGTTTTAGTAAATTATTAACTACATTATCAGCGTTATTGCTAAATTCGGAATATTTTATACAAATTTGACAAACATTCTAATTTAAAATCATTAAAACTGACAAGTGTCAAAACTGTCAAGATTGCCAACATAAATAAATATTTCTAAAAACTCTCATTTTATTTTTTTTATACTTTTTAAAGTTCATTATAAAAAATAGTATGTAACACTCGAATTACAATGACGGTTTGTAGTACTCGTTCTTTGCGAAACTCACCGCTTCGCGGTTCGTTTCACAAACTGAACTCGTACTACGAAACCTCTGTTATTGTAACACTTGTATTACAATATACTATTGTCATCTTTTAATTTAACATTTGGTCTATAAAACTTTATTTTCCCCCTTTAACCGGGTTTGGGAAGAATCCTCATCTTCGTAAATAATAGCTACCATTATACCCTCATTGAATAATATACTATTTTATTAGTACAAAAATGTTTTTTTAATCATAATAGATATTTGTTAGAAAATCAATTTAATTGGTTAAATTCTTTTTTAATAACTCAGTAATGTTTTTATACGATTTAAATTTTTGCCTCTACGTCCAAAATATAAAAAAATACTTTTTTTACAGTATTTCAAATTAAAATTTATAAATAAATTAAATATTCTTGTTAACTTGAAATTAACTAGAGCTATTATAGGAAAAAAATAAACGAATGCAGAATATAAAAATCACAAAATAATTATACAACTGATGAATTATTGTAAAATATAATTTGATTTTTTTTTTCAAAAATTAGTATATTAAAGTATAAGTAAAGTGCATAAACAGGTCTTTAAAACACGCGTGATTTTTCAATCACGACGGCGCAGACAAAATTAAGTTACAAAGCATTAAATATATTAATTAGTCACAACTAAATTTATCTTAAGTGTACAGACAATATATCTTACTTTAAACTTTAAGAAGTCTACTTACCAGATATAGCAAAACTTGTCTTAGTGCTAGTTTTCTAATAAAAACTTAAGACTTTTTTCTTTACAAATTAATTATTTAGAATTTAATAAAGATGTACGGCTCTTTAAACCCTTTTATACGATTTTCTTAAACCAATCTTACTTTCTTTTCACCACGAATTACACTCAGGTGTAGAGATGTAGTAATAAAACTGCCGCATACAGGGATAAGAGTTTGGTTTACACGTCTATTACTATTTAATCCTTTCTGAATCTAAATAGTTATATGGCATATTTAACTGTTATTTACAGTTTAACTTTGCTTTTGTAAACTACACAAAATGACAATTATGTCCACAGTGAAATTTGAACATCAATAAAAGCGACCAAGTGCGAGTGATTCCCCCCATGAAGGGTTCCGTTGCAGCAAGTAACAATATAAAAGTTCTTGTAGTTCGTTGTAACTAAGTAGATCTCGGTCGAACGAGTCTTCGGTGGAAGTTTACATCATATATTTTTATTAGTTTTATAATTTTTTTATTCCAGAAGTTACAGAGGGGAGCACACATTTTACCACTTTGGAAGTATATCTCGCGCAAACTATTTGATTTACAAAAAAAATGATTTTAAAAACGTTATCATTTTTAAAAACTAGCTATGGTTTTTATAAAAAAAAAGCAATTTTAAGTATTACTTTAAGTATAGGGAAACCACTTTTTTTCTACTTTTGTGTAAAATCTTAAGGCGGCTCAGAGAATACATCTAAGTACTTGCCAAGTTTCAACAGTATAGATTTTAAAGTTTCGGAAATAAGTAGCTGTGACTGTGACATACGGACGAACAGAAAGACAGACATGACTAATCTATAAGGGTTTCGTTTTTTGCCATTTGGCTACGGAATCCCAAAAAATAGTTAAAAATCGTATGTAATGACAAAAAGATACCTAAAATAATAAGTATTAAAACACTTATGGGGACTTTAACACAATTCATTCACCAAAATTGTTACAGATACACAAAAACGCTGCTAAATAACGTTTGACAATAGCAATGAATTTGAACTTCCCTTAACTGTTCATACATCCCTTTATATAAAACAAACAAATATTCTAGACTTTGTCAGGACGTGATCTAACCTAATAACTACTGTAATACATAACCTAAAAACGGTCTTTCAAGTAAAGGTCCTTTCCTTATACGGTTATCCCGTTACAAAATATAAAAAATTAAATGTATATTTTTACGTAAATAAAATAAAGCATATCAAATATAAATGAGAAAAAAGTGCTATGGTAAAATTATCTATTAAAATATTCTCACTTTAAGGTCATTTATTTACCGTTTTTAAAGGTAACTTTTAAAAACAACCCTAATAAGAAATTGTGGTCACATCGTTGTAAACAAAACACACAAGAAGGCATCGCCAGAGCGGTTTTAAATAAATAAACATATGGGAGGGCATCACTCACGCTTCTTGATTCACCGCGTACCGTACAAAGATTATGTAACCGTATAAAACTCATAACAGGCACGAACACTCTCAGAGATTCGTCTTCGACATTTGGAAGTAGTAGTCTTCTTATCTCCGGGAGATATTAAGCGATCCGTAAACGGCACTCATACGCCCACTGTATTAGAAGACAGTCTCAAATCACAAGTTTGCATAAGACAATTTTCATAGAGCACAACCCTTAGCCAATTTTTAGACACCTCCACTGAGTTCCGTGACATTTCTTCTTCTTTAGGTGCCTTCTTCATTACTGAAGGTTGGCGACAATATCAGCAAACTCTTCTCTATTCATTGCTGTTCTTAATAAGGTGTGTGTGTCTAATCCTGTCCACCCTCGTACATTCTTAAGCCATGAACATTTTCGTCTTCCAGGACCTCTTCGGCCCTCTATCTTTCCTTCCATGAGTAGTCTTAAGAGTTGGTATTTTGTTCCTCTGTATATGTGACCCAGATAACTTGTTTTTCGGCGTTTCACTTGTTGCAAGAGTTCCCTATCTGTTCCCATCATTTTGATAACATTCTCATTTGTCATCCGTCTTGTCCATGGGATTTTCAAAAGTCTACGGAAGACCCACATTTCGAATGCCTCTATTCGTTGTATTATTCGTTTTCCCATTGTCCACGATTCTACTCCATATAGAAGAATAGAGTATATATATGTTTTCACAAAACGGTATCGAGTATCAAGTGATAAGGTAGTATTTGTAAGTAGTTTCTTCATTCTTATAAATGTGGCTCTTGCGTTTTCGATTCTTGCTCGAATTTCGATTTCTGGATCCAAGTTTTGGGTTATCCATGCCCCGAGGTATTTAAATTTTTCAACTTCCTGAATTGGTGTGCCATATATTTGGATATTGGCTCGTAGGTTTTGATTCCTGCTGATGACCATTACTTTTGTTTTTGCGGTGTTTATTTTAAGACCATGTTGATCTCCTGATGTCACTATTCTATCCAGCAGCTGTTGCAATCCCTCCGGAGTGTCTGCAAAGATGACTGTGTCGTCCGCGTATCTTATGTTATTAAGTATGTCGCCGTTTACCTTAATGCCAATGTTAACATTCTCCAATGCTTCTTGGAAGATATATTCGGAGTATACATTAAACAAAAGAGGTAAAAGCACACAACCCTGTCGCACTCCTCGTCCGATTGGTGTGTCTGGTGTTACGATATCACCAAATCGTACGCAGCCTGTTTGCGTCCAATATAAATTCTTTATTAGGTGAACATCTTCATAGTCTAAGCCCTGGGTTTGGAGTAAATGTATCAGTCTTTGATGTTTTATGCGATCGAACGCTTTTTCATAATCAATGAAACAAAGATATACATCCTTTGATTGGTCTCTACATTTTTCTAGCAACACCGTGAGCCCGAAAAGTGCTTCTCTAGTTCCTAGCCCTAATCTAAATCCGAATTGTTCGGGGCTTATATTTTGTTCGCATTTCAGATAGATACGTCGGTGTATGATTTTTAGCAACACCTTCAGAGTATGACTCATTAGGCTGACTAGTCTGAAATCTGAGCATTTTCTTGCTGCCTTTTTCTTAGGGATTGGTATGAATACCGATTTGAGCTATTCTGGAGGAAAAATTCCTGTTGTGTAGATTCTGTTAAAAAAGTTGGTAAGCAATTGAATATTTTCTTGGTCTAATAATTTTAACATTTCTGTGTATACATTATCTGGTCCTACAGATTTCCCATTCTTAGCCGATTTTATAGCTAAGCATACCTCTGATGTTAAAATATTTAATATTGGTTCCTTGTTATGTTCTATTTGAATTTCTTCCCTTTCCTCATCAAATACTTCACGTATATATCTCACCCATTCCTCTTTAATTTCTTCTTGGTCTGTAATTATTTTGTTGTCTTCTGTTTGAAGGAAGTTGGTCTGCACTGCACTTTTTCCTGTTCCAGTGATTTCCTTAACTTTTTTATATACATTCCCTGTAGTTCTTCTAGTTCTTGGCATCGATCATTCATCCATTTCTCTTTTGCGTGTCTTATTAATTTCTGAATGATGCTTTGGGTTTCTTTATATTTTTCGATGTTTGTGTTCTTATATTTCCTTCGAGCTTCCATTAGATCTAAGATTTCTTTAGTCATCCATGGTTTCTTTTCTGTTTTTGACACTGTTTCAAGTTTTTCGGTATGCATTTGATCGATTGTGTGCTGTAAAACATGCCATGTTTCTTCGATCGGTTGTCCTTGTGCTGTTTGCTTAATTGTATTATTTAGTTGTTCTGTTATTTCACTGCGGAGTTCTGGATCTTTTAGTTTCTCAAAATTAGGTCTTTGTTGTTTGTGATGCTTAATTTTCTTTAACTTTATGTGCACTGTTCCTACAACGGAATTGTGATCGGATCCGATGTCAGTTCCAGGATAAGTTTTAACTCCTTTTATTCCATTCCGGTAGCGCCTATCAATTAGTATATAGTCTATCTGATTTCTAACTATGTTGGTTTTTGTGTCTCCGGGTGATTTCCAGGTGTACAGTCTTCGCTTGGGCAACTTAAAGCATGTATTTGCTACCATAAAATTCTCTTCCTGGCAAAATTCTACTAAAAGATCGCCTCGTTCATTTCTTTCACCACGAAAATCTAGGAAGTCTGTAAAGTGTCTTTTATAATAACATCAAACCTGGAACGAGGACTACTAATATCATCCCTCCTGATCATCACCAGAGCTACGCTTTGGAAACTCAAACTAGTAGCAGCTATAAAACTCTACAAAGACATGAACCCGATTGTCCCACACCCTGAATATCTACGACGTTGCACTGTTCGCCTTTACCACGAATCGACATAACTTTTTGATTATTTTTGTACAATTAATAATTTGTAAATAATGTTGTTTTCACCCCAACATCAAATGGTGAAAACGTAGAAATTGTTTTGTCTGCCTGTCTGGTTGTCCGTCTCTCTGTTGAAACATCTCCGTTATAACAAGGGCTAGAGATACAACTGAGACGCCAAAGTTTTTTGTATTGAATGGAGGTAGCTTTTTCTTGATAAATATCCATGTTAACGATTAAATCACACGAGGACTTTTTAATATTCACTTTTATTTTACAACTCACATAACATGTTTCGATATACAATATCTTCATCAGATGTAAAATGTGTACTGAAGTAGGTACTTATTTTACATCTGATGAAGATATTGTATATCGAAACATGTTATGTAAGGTTGTGAAATAAAAGTGAATATCAAAAAGTAGGTACTCGTGTGATTTAATCGTTAAAATATTTTGTTTGAAGACTTAAAGGTCAGAATTTTTTGTGATCACTTTCAGTTCAAAAGTTATAATAAAAAAAATTGTGTAAAATGAAACAATAAATTTACTTGACTTTTCAGGGCGCGATATTTTAGCTCATAATTAAAGACAAAACATTTTTAATAAAACCATTTAAAGAACAAGTTAATAAATTAATAATTAAGTAATTTTTTAATTAGTTATTAACTACTTTTATAATGCCTTTAAGGATTCATTTATTATCGTATCTAATAGGAAGTTATTATAAGAAGAAAGCAACATTACTAAAACTTGTTCTGTACTTATACTTATACCTGGATTTGCAGTTCGTTGGCAGCGACGTCATTTGACGTATGTGCAAGTAGACCAATACGCGGTAGGAATGAAGCGTAGTTGCCAGGTTTAACTTAGAAAGACTTACCGCGTATTGGTCATCTCTGGTATTGGTCTAGTTGCATATACGTCAAATGACGTCCCTGCCAACGAACTGCAAATCCAGGTATAGTTATTTTTTTTTAATCTTAATCTTAACAAACCATTTCTATATAAGTTCTATAAAGAATATAAAAAACCCAAAGTTAATTGATTGAATTTTTTTAAACTGATTAAGCGTTTGATCTAAAATACAGATTTTAACCAAGTTTAAGGAAGAAACTGACCTAAAAACGAAATTAATAGCACATGCTCTGAACTTTGCTAACTAAAATTTAATAGAAAATAGAATTTGGAAACTTCTCGGTCTCGGCCGGATAAATTTTTGCCTCCTACTAGAATTCTGATAGTTAATTAAATTAAGATTTCATAAGAAATTTAAAAGTAGTTTTTGGTCAAACTGAGTAATGATGTTATTTTTAAGAAAAATATGACCAAATTTAAATTTATTAACTAAAACAACCAGAATTTATACTTTATTACATAGTTTAATATGTTTTTGACGTGATAGCCAATTATGGCAGTGGAAACGGCTTCGTAACGTAACGTGTCTGGATTTCCCTTCTCTCACGCATACAGCAGCGACAGACAGGATTCTCTTACACTTTAAACCACAGCGCTTGCCGTAATTTGGATAATTCAACTTAGTTTAGTTTAATTTTTCACTTCTGTCATCCTTTCCGAGCACACACATTCTTTTTTTTTGTTTCTTAATATTTCATTCAAGGTTTTTCCTTAAGGATCTGTATTTATAATTGCAGAAATTAATAACTTTCACTGAAAGCATTTTTAATTATCGGTTCAACCCCGATGATTATAATGTTATAAATTAATAAAAAAATAGTCCGGAACTAAAAATTTTACCATAATAAATCGATAAGGTACAAAACAAGGAAGGCTCACTCTCAAATTTTACCGATAAAATCATGGTAACAAAAATTTGTTTAAAAACTGGTTCTGCTTATCAAACAAATTATTATTCTTTTTACTTTAAATGTATCAAATTTATCTATCTTTGTTTAAATTTTAGTACTAAATTTAATCTTAGAGACTACCAGGGCTCAATGTTTTGTACCTTATCTTTTTTTTACTTTTTTAAACAGGGTGTTTTTGTAATATTATCGAAAAAATATTTTTGATTTATATATGTTTGTGTTGATTTATTAGAAACCTTATTCCTTTATTTCTTTTCCTAGCTCCAAGGTTTAAAAAACAAAAATTACTCTATACCCCTAAAACGATTGCTGTAGCTCCCGTGGTACCGTGATATACCAGGATAAAAAAGGTGGTGCCCAAGTTTCTCCTGAATTTTTATGCCACTTTTTTCAGCTTATAAACTATAAATAAACAAAACTTTACTACTTTATTTTTTTATGTGAAGTTGTATTTACCTATGTTGTATTTCGTATAACCTTAGAATAACGTAATTCAATGCATTCTAAGAGTATGTGTATTGAGGTTTTATCCTCTACCTCACAAAATCTGCAGTTTGCTTCATCTACCAATCCTAGTTTCTTAATGAGAGATCTCTTCTAGTTGTTGTCTCTCAGGAGCGTCTACGATTGTCTTAATGCTGTTACATAACTGTTACCCTAATATCAAAGAAAATTGACATTTATTAATAAAACTTATTTAACTATTTACTGAGAGCTAGATTTTACTTACGTGTATTGGTAAAAAAAAGTTTTAATTTAAGCGTAGAATTATTTTCTCCGACTCATTATTTATTTATTTAGTTTTTTTTTTAATTAAAAGTAAAATACAACAGAAAGCATTAAATTTGGAATAATAACGAATAAATTAAATTTATAAGGAAACAGAACAGAAAATTAGGCAAACAGAAAAACGTTTTAGCGAAAACGGCTTTACTATGTCCTGGTCAATGGCTCCCAGGACAGATGTTTTATAACATCGAATTGTAGAAAAACGAATCATTTATATAAAGTTGTTGAATCCAAAAAAAGCGGGAAGTCAATGAGAGTAATTAATTATTAAAAAAGTTTCGTATTGGTTTGGTTATCAGTATAGCAAAAAAAGTATTTTGTGGCAAAAAATCTAACAGCAAACCACTAATGATATCTTTTAAAAAGTGGTTAGTGAGTTATTAAATGTTATCAAAAAAATTGCTTTTTAGCTTTGGGTCTAAAAAGCAAAAAAAAAATCCACTTTTTATGAAACGTATTTATCCGATTGCGATAATGTCAATAGCACTTGTGCTTGAAATAAAAAACCCTACAAAATGACGGTGTATAAAACTCTCTATTTAATTTTGGAATATATTTGGGAAAAAACACTAAAATTTGGCTTTAAAAAAAATAATAACTTGGTTCCTATTTAAGTTAATAAATTAATTCTGTGGCTCTTAATGTCGTCTTTAAAATACGCTAGATAGATTTTCATCGATAGTTAGTTCTTCCGAAATCTTTGTTTGAAATTTTTATGTTTTTTTGTCGGCTTAACGCCAACCTGTCAATTGAGGTCATCGGACAATAGTGTTCTTTACAGCATTTTAAATGTAATTTTTTAATTAGTTAGTTGTTTATTTCCGATTTCGGGGTAACGCCAAAAAATCGTTCCATAATCGCTTCGAAAGCGCGATTTCTATTTGTCAGTAAGGTGGGGGGGATAAAAAAAACTCAAACGACAATATCGGAAAAAGAAAACATGGAGCAGAATAATCTTCAACGTATTTTAAAGAGGACATTATAAGTTTTTTATCTTACAAGAATCATTTTCCAACTTGAATAGGAACAAAAGTATAATTAAAAAAATATCAATTTAGTGGCTTTTCTTAATTTCATTATTGTAAAATCAAGCCAAAAGTTATACAAAACTTTTATTTTTTAGGTTGTTTTATTTCTAGCAGAAGTCCTTTTGACATTATCTGGATCGAAATAATACTTTTTTTCGGAAAAGCTGAATTTTTGAATAAATTTTGGTTTTTATAGCTTATAACCGCCTTTTTAAAGAAAGCAATAGTGGCTTACTGTTAAACTTTTTGTACACCAAAAAAATCTATAAGTACTGGACTATTGGTACAAAAACTGTAATTTAAAATAATATTTGCAGATTTAAAACTAGGAATTACTACACACAAAGTACGTCATAATATTGTGTTTTTTTTTTTTAAATAAATCTTTAGCTTACAATAATAATTTATTTTCTCATGTAATCCAAATATTTGTGATCGTAATTAACAGACGTATGGGTTAAAGATTCATGTCCTAAAAAGATTAATCAAAATAATAATAATCGAAAGAGTGAAAGAGATAATATATCTAAAACCTGGCCTACTTAAAATGCTTGTTTTTTCAACGTTGCTATCTCCGGTACTATAACCTAACGCTTCTTTCACATTATACGGTTTTCATAGTGCGATAAAAAAGCCGTACGGCCGTGGAAGTGAAGAATGGCATGGGATCTTTCACATTATACGGTGACGGTAAAAAGCTGGTGCCGTGCCGTGCAACAGCCGTGTTTTGCTACTAGACTTGACGGGCGCCGTACGGTCCTTTCGAGACAGTGGCCTACGTGACTTAATGCATGCTTCCACATGACACGGTTTTAAGTTGTACGGAATCGACACCTCCGTCGTATTTGTTGTTTATTTGTGCTTAGTTTACTGAAAATTGTTGAAAAATGAATAAAATTGATGCTGAAGTTTTAATAACCTTGATCGAAGGAAGACCTGTGTTGTGGGACAAAACTCTAGATCTTTATAAAGATCGAATTGCTACAAAAAATGCATGGCGGCAAGTTTGCTCAACATTGAAGCAAAACAGGTAATAGACATTTGGAAATAGTTAAAGAATTTATTTTCGTCGTTTCTTAAATCCTGAAAAAGTGTGTGAAATAATCCTACTTCGTCTCTCCTCAAATTAATGAGATGTATCCAAAAAAGGCGATTTCGTTTTGCTCCTTTTCGTCGACTATGTAGTAACCACAAAGCAATAATTTGTTTACGATTCATCGTACTACATTAGACAAATAAAATAAAAATATCTACAATAGGACACGGCAAAAAACCGTGCAATGTGAAATTAACCATGTAACGGAAAAAATTCGTACGGCTTTTTACCACACGATCAAAACCGTATGATGTGAAAGAGGCGTAACACGTGTTTTAAAACGGTAATAAAGTTTAATAAAAAAAAAACGTAATCTGATTTTTGACTAAATACCTATGTAAGACTTCATATTAAAAATGTTATTTGTAATTGATATCGTTTCTTTTTAAAACTCGCAACTTAAGCTTATTAACTTATTAATACAAAAAAGACATAGTTTGCAACGAAAAGGTATTTCACAAAACTCACTTAACACAATTGTTCCCCAACGAACAATTTATAAAAGAGCCGACTTAAATAACAATATCGCTAAAGAAACTTCTTCGACATTTTACATCCGGTATGTCTGAACTTATAAAAACGTTTTACATAAAATATGATAAATAGTTGGTGTTCCCCAACAGAGAGAGGAATTGTAAATAATGAAAAGCTGTTATTTTTTATTCTTACCAATACAGATAACAACCTTTAAATTGTTACAATTTTAGCGAAACATTGTTTTTATTTTACCAAATATATTTATTTGTTATAAATTTATATATCTATATAAACCTTATTTGATTTTAATGCTACAGATATTATACCAGAAAGAATGGGTTTCATTAATCCCTTTGCTTAGCACCACCTGCAGCAAACTCGATATTTCTTGACCGCTACTTCGCGCCGAGAATTGTGCGCTGTTTTCCACTGACCCTTCATAAATTATTAATTTATTATGTTATTTTTTTTTTGTTTCAGGTAAGTATTGCATCTCCGATATATCAAGAGTAAATATGTATGAGTAAGTAGTTTATAACATCAATTATTGAATACAATATAATGCCTAGTACCTAATATATTTTTTGACACATACATAAAGTTAATATAATAAACAAGGACCATTTTAAAATATATTTATTTATTTTTTATATTAGTGGCCAAAAACTACAAATAATAGAAGAAAATACAAGTTTAATTCTACAAGGAGCATATAGAGAATATTTAAATAAACAAAATGTATACTATAGTTTAACTAGGCATAATTTGCTGATATAAAAATTTCTTCTAATCCTATCAAAGAAACCGCCTTTTAAATCAAGGTTGTCATATATATTTCCTAAATTTCCTAGGGGGGCCAAGCTTTACATTTGACGCCCCTGGCCTACTGTCCCGACCGATTTACGAAAAAGCGAAGGCTTATTACTACACGAGTCGTACTCAGGTTAAATTTGACTTATAATTTAATAATATTTTAATATTTAATGATACACAAGTTGTGCCATTGTACTTTACATACATAATTGAAACCAATGCGAACAATTTAAAGCCCTAACTCAAAGATTAGATCCACAAGACCCTGGATTACATGATTCTTATTTTTCGGGATTTCTTTGCTGAAAAATTGTTGATTATTTCATCAAAAGAAAGCAAATAAGCCCTTTCATGGTTAATATTTATAATGCTATAATGGTCGTTCGGGGACTATATTATATCGCGCAATTAAAACTTCAAATTGACAATTACTTTCGATATAACCTCTTTAAGTAGTTTTTTTTAAATATTAAAATAGCAACCTCAACCCTTAATTTGGCGCCCTCCCTAACTTTGCGCCCGGGGCACACGCCCCCGCTCCCCCCCCCCTGGATTCATCACTGTATATCTATACTTAGGAATATGTAGACCGCTTTCTAGACAATTATTACCGTCTTCCAAGACAACTCACCCCCCATTTCACCACAATATAACACCTCGTTGCAACCCTGGGATACTGTTGATGTTGCAGGTGCTGTTGACAACAATCCTAACTTATTTTTTAACTTACTACCTTTTGTTAAATAATTTACTCCCTGGGTAAGCAGAGTTCTTAAGTCTTTAGTCGACATGTGGCCAACAAAGCCGCACTAAAAATCACAACTAAAGGAAATGTATCTAAAATACATTGATTAAAAAAATTAATTGCAATAAAAAGACATAGAATAACATGTTTACATACAATAATTTAAAACCTGGAGCGTCCGATGTTGTGTTTTATGATTGTTATTTTACCATTGTTTTTTTTTTTAATTTCACTGTGACCAATGCTGATTATTGTCGTGGAAATGAAAAAAGGGGGGGCTAGTTGATCAAACGCATGCTTTGAGGATAATCATCTCATTGTTAAGTGTTACTAATTTTTTTTTTTATTTTAAACGAAAGACGGTTTTTGTATGTCTGTATATTTTGTATGAATTTAAAAATTGTTAAACAACAAGTTAATTCTTTTAAATTAAAATTTAGTAATCGCAAAAGGGTATTACCGTACCTGCTGCAAATGGTGTCAATGGCGTATTTATTTTTAAAAATTTCGGCTTTTGATTATTATAATTAACTACTTCTTTACTGGAACCTTTCTGGAAACAGTGATATTTTTAATTTCATTTCATTCAATTTTCAAATTTTATTCTTTTATGCTGTTTGGAGTTATTATCAGGTATTTTATTCGCTGGGTGCGTAAGTCATAGTGGGGGACACCAAACTGATGCCAGCGCCCGCTGCGGACAATACAGAACTAAGGGTGGCTCTTTATCACATAAGTCTATAAAAATAACACGTGTGTCAGTTTAATAAGATAAATAAAATAAAATTGGTCACAAAAGTTGTTGTGTAGTCGATAGCAAAAATACTGGTAGAAACAGCAATTTTAAATTTTACAAGTTCCTGGTTGCCAAGTAAAAATTAAATCAGCGAAAAAAATGTACAGCTGCTGTTTAAAGGCAAAAGTAAGTGTTACTGTAACCCATAACCGTATTGTATAAAATAATATCCTATACATATATACATCCTGTAAGAAAAATAAGTACATAATAATTTAATTGATTCTTAATACGAATTCCATTTTTTATATTACAAATAAAATAAAGGAAATAAAAAATTAACATTCATTCGTAAATATAAAATGAAGGTAAATAGAACGATTCGTTATCATTTATATAATTGCAGATTGTTATATATTTATTATTAATACTGATTTTTCATTCAACATTAATTTTTCAAAAATGAACATCTTGATAGATTTTAACACTACTTATAACTTAATTCACTTGATACTTGTTTTAGTTATTCTGCTTATTTTACTTACTGTTTTCAGCTGACCCAACAAAAAATTGTAATTTAAAGTACCTACACTCTGTGTTTGTTACATTTTACATTGAAAGAAAAATTAAGTTAATTTAATTTTTTTAATAACTATTTGACGTCCAATGCATGTAAATTTTCACAAAAGAGCCACCGTAAGTTGTATCGGTAGGTGGCGCTTGGGTTACGCACCCAGCGAATATAATATACGGGAGTTATACGACGCATTGTTTATAACAATGAACACATCCGTGTAAAAACTTTAAGGCTTGTTTGGCCTATAGATTTATACTATCTGTGTGGCAAAAGGTGGAAGTCTTATATCTCCCTAAAGTGGGGAGAACGAAGGACCAAACGACCAAGTCATACAGACCAATAAGTCTATCGTCATTCGTAGCAAAAACGCTGGAGAAACTGGTCGATAGATATATAAGGGACGAAATCTTAACGGAGAACTCATTAAGTGATCGTCAATATGCATACCAGCGGGGAAAATCCACAGACCTAGCGCTGGATGACTTGAACAGGCTATTATCAAAGTCAATTGAAGACCAAGAAGTAGCCCTAGCGGCGTTTATTGACATTGAAGGAGCCTTCAGTAATGTGGGACCCGAGTCAGTGACCAACGCACTTTCAAGGAGGGGAGTCCCCCTACTAATATGCCAATGGGTGTATGCCAACCTAAGGCATAGGATCGTAGTGTCCAAGTTACGTGAGGCGTCCATTGAGGCAACAGTGGCAAAGGGCTGTCCGCAGGGAGGGGTACTGTCGCCTCTGCTGTGGTCAGCACTTGTGGATGACCTCCTTAAAAAACTCCTCAATGAAGGCCTTCACTGCCTAGGCTTCGCAGATGATATGGCCATAATCATTCAGGGGAAGTTTCTGGGCACAGTCTCAGAGCGGCTGCAGTCCGCAATGAATATGGTGTACAAGTGGTGCAAGGATGAAGGCCTAACAGTCAATCCACAAAAAGCATCAATTGTCCATTTTACTAATTCAAGAGCGTTGCAAGGCTTAAAACCAATAACGCTCAATAACGTGCTGGTTCCAATGGCCACAGAGGCCAAATACCTGGGTGTGGTATTTGACCAGAGACTATCATGGAAGCAACACATTCAAAAGGTCACTCGCACAACTACAATAGCCCTTGGTAGGTGTAGACAATTGTGTGGCAAGAACTGGGGCCTGAACCACAAAATGAACCTTTGGTTGTATACACAAGTCATTAGGCCAATGTTAACTTATGGTTCGGTGGTGTGGTGGACTAGAACGCAGCAGTCCGGGGCGATCAGGCAGCTGGAAAGCATTCAAAGGCAACGGACGCACTACAGGTTCTGCTCAACCTATCACCATTGTACATCTACATACAGGGCGACGCTATGGCAACTGCTCACAGACTGCTATAAGGCCAGGCTCCCATTACCTTATTAAAAGGGAAAAACCAAGCAGAGTTATACAATAGGGTTAAGGCGGATCAAATAATGAGCATGCCTCAGGACAGGATAGTCCCCAGGTATAACTTTGCAAAAAACTTTCGAGTAGAAATACTGGAAAGGGACTCATTGAAGAATGGCCCCCCAATCCAAAGGGAGTCAATCTGGTATACCGATGGCTGAAAGACTCAGAAAGGCACAGGGTCAGGTATATATAGTAGAGGGCACAGGACAAAAGTCCAACTAAGTCTAGGTGCGTATACCACAGTGTTTCAGGCTGAAGTAATGTCCATACAACACTGTGCAATGGAGATCGTAAGTCAGGGTATAACGGGTAAAACCGTTGTCATATACTCGGACAGCCAAGCAGCTCTAAAGGCGATAGTCTCAGCACAAATAAGCTCACAGCTGGTGTGGGACTGCGTTAAGGCCCTGACATATGCCGCAAGTCAAAATTCTCTGACACTGGCATGGATATCAGGACACTCAGGGTTTCGGGGCAATGAGAAGGCTGATGAACTGGCCCGTGCGGGGGCTAATACTTCAATGATTGGAACCATTCGGCGGAGTTGCTAATACATTCAGAAAGACAGCCATTGAGGAATGGATGCTAGGGAAGACCAAGGAGTGGTGGGAAAAATCACCGGGCAAGCGACAAGCCAACGTCTTCATAAAGGGACACTCAGCAAAGTTTACTGCAGTGCTGCTATCACAAAGGCGAAATGATGTCAGAATGATTGTCAGTCTCTTGACAGGAAATTGTAGGCTCAGAAAACACATAAGTCAGCTAAACTTAGCAGATGAAGACATTTGTCGATACTGCCAAGAGGAAGAGGAAACCGCATTTCATGCCCTATGCCAATGTAAAGGCCTTGCAAGGACGCGGTATCTAGTACTGGGAGAGAAGAAACCGGCTGCTCCAAGTTATGCGGAGTGGCCACTGTCAAGGCTATTAAGTCTCATTAAGAGAGCAGAGCTGGACAAGGTGCTCTAATCCTATTCCAAAGATAATGGGTGTTCACAATAGATCTGCAAAGGTCGCAGTGATACAGGCTAACAGCCAACCCAAAAAAATATCTATCTTATAACAATTACCGAACTTAGCGATATATTAGGCAAGTTTTAATTTGAAAGAATTAAGTTGTTATTTAACAATATTCAAATTGATACAAAATATACAGATATACAAAAAACGTTTAAAATGCCGACAAATAGGATAGTAAACAAAGATTGGAAAGACTATACAACTTGTAAATTGGTCTTTGATTGAATTAAGGATCCTTACTATAATATAATAAAATATGTATATATATATATATAAACCGTAATATCATATACAAATATTAAAATTTATTTACCAAATACATTTATTACTCATTACGGTAATCAGAAACATAATCTCGTTCCAAGAACTGGGACATTTAGGTACTATTTTAGCCTTTATTCTAGCAATATATCCAAAGACTAAAAACAATTTTATTCGACTAAATCGCTAAACCAATTTATATATCTGTCTTTTTGTCTCTTTTATTGATTTTGTCTTTCAATATCCCAGATTACATTTCAACGATCACAATGCATATTGTTTTCAATTTAATAATAAAATGTTGTATTTACATTTAGTTGAATACAGTTAAAGAGGAATTTATGTTTGTCGTTCCTAGTATAAAGATAAGTTCATAAAATCATTCGTTAACTGCACATTATTAAAAAAATGTCCATATTATCAACATAGTCTTATTACTGGCAATGACTGAAGGTATAAATTACGTTCAAAGATAAATACGTTTAACTTTCGACAACAATAAACAATTCACTCAACTTTTTAATTAAAATTACTAGTGGTTTTAGATCTAAAGTTTTTATATAAACTTTTCCTATTTTTTAAAAATTTAAATTTACCCCTAAAGTAGAAATTATAGGCATATTTCCTATTAAACCTACAAATGTTGCAGGATCGGACTTTGCTTGTATTATTTAGAAACTCGATATTTATCATTTTACAAATATTTAAAAAAATTTTAAAGATTAATTTTAATCTGATATGGTTAAGTCTGACCTTAAATTATAACGGATAAAGCACGCAAGCATTCTCACCACGTCAAGGTTACATCTGTCCAGAAGGAAAATACGTTAAAAACCTACAACGGAAATGAGTAACAAGTAATTCGAATTTAGATTCTAAATCACATAATAGTATATTACATAACGAGAGTTTTAAGAAGCTTATTACATGCGAGTAAAAAAGTTGCGCGCGAGCCGCCTAGCTGCGAGCGCAGTAATTTTACAAGCATATAATAAGCTTACAACCCAAGTTGTGTACTATACTTTTTCTAAATTGCTGATATACCTTTTAATATCTTCCTCTAGATTTTTCTAGTAATAGGTTCTCGGTAGTGTTCGCAGCTAACTGCATAATATTGGGTGGTGTGCTACTAAATTCATCTTCACTATTCGATGAACTCATTTTATTTATCTGTATTTAAATTACCACTATATTTACACTGACAGATTAATAATTTTTAATCTGTCAAAATAACGTCTGTTAATTCGTTTCCATCGTAACTCGACCAACTGACTTACAAGGCTTATGTGATATTACACATTTTTATAGAACTGAAGCGTAATTTTTTTTATTACGTGCTAGTCATTACGTGTCAGTATCTGTTTTAATGTAGGTATTTACTTAGCATCCAAATAGTAGGTAATATACAACTTACTAGTAAGAGAGTAGAAAAAAAAAATTACTACCGAAGCGAGTGGCAACACGCAGCCAGGACCCCTATTTTCGAATATGTGATGTGATACATCACTAGTGAGAAGCCAGCGATCCGTATTTTTAGACTATATAATAACTCACATCACACTTCGCCTGGTCAGACCCAGTCGAAGCAGTGAAACATGCGCATTATCGTTGTATGTATTCAGGCGTCAGCATATTGTCAAAATTACATGTTTATCAGAGTTGTTATTGTAGTTTTGTTTTGAAACTTGTCTTTCATAAATAAAAGAATATAGTTATCTGTGGTCTGATTCCTTATTGTTGTGCAAAAAATGGAGTTTTTTAAAGAAAATTCTTTCAATTTTCATAAATATAAGGAGGCAAGGCTGCAATATCGAAAATACGACCCATGAAAGGTTCTGTCAGGGGTCGATCACTTCCCGACTCACTTCACTTTCACTTCACATCACACGTTCGAAAATAGGGGTCCTGAAGCATTTTTACTGATGAACATAAGGATGGAAAATACATACTACTGGTTTTGAATGTCTATTTTAGGAAGTTCAGAAAATAATGTTGTGGCATGTTGTAATTTAATAATCTTAAATCAAAAATTAAACAAAATAAAATGTTACCAGATGAAGTATGGAACTTGGGTAAAACGTGCAAGAACTGACCAAAGTTTGTAACCTTAAAACGTCTTAAAGTGCGTTATTTCCATAGCTAGCCCACTAAGTCTTGAGTTACACCCGTTTTGAATAATTTATTACAAATTTAATGATTTCAAAAATAGCAATTAATTAAATAAATGAATATTATATCAAAAAAGAATAATTAAGTTAATTAAACAATTAATTATCCTCTTATCTTATAAATGAAACTCTAAAATTGACTTATGTATTGTAAAGAAATGTTTTTCTTCGAATTTCCAAAATTCGGGATGAAATTCGCAGTTAAATTTTTTTTGCCTCCACAAAATGGTTGGTTCTTATTTAATATAATTTTTGTTTAATAACTCGGTTGTATCTTTTTGAATAAATTTGAATAATAGAAACGAATCAATTCCTTAACGAATTTACAACCAAGTAGATTCAGTTTCTAGACAAATCGGATTGGAAGTAAATTAATTTTTGAAGCACGTGCAAAAACTGTCCCTGACTTTAATAATAATAAAAAAAACTGATGTGTGGCTAAATTAAAACTACTTTATTTTTGTAAGTATCTATAAAATATCACTTCTTTTTTAGACAGTCACAAATGAAATAATTAAAAGAAACATTACGAAAATTGACTTAATTGTATTTCAAAAAGGTTTAACACAAAGAATCCAAATTGTCTGACGTACCTACTTATAATGAAGCAAGAATTTCTAATCAGAAAGAGAAAGAGGTAATAGTTTTACTATAACACCGCTCACGGTACATTTTCATTCTCAGTGATTTTATTTTGTTCGTGAAATTGTTCAATTCGCTCCGCTCATTTCACAAACTTTTTCACTCACAAAATAATACGTCACTTTTAACACTTATATCATAAATAACTATTATAGACCAATTAGCTATAAAGAATGTAGTCATCCATTAAATTGGATGACAGAAGAGGTGAGGTATTTGTTCACTTCCTAAACGATTTAATAATAAACATATTTTTCTATTTTAATAAGTGTTTCTTTTCATAAAGTTCCTGTGACAACCATTTCTGACTTTTTTTTCACAAAAATATAAAATACCTTTGCAGCAGATAATAACAGAAAAATGACAATAGTTAAACTAACCGTTGGTATACATATACAAATTTCTAAAAGGTATTTTTTGTTAGTTAAATGTAAATAAAAAAGTGACTTCTAACTCCGGTCTCCCCTGTACAAGATATTTCGTGCAGTAGATATTTTATTATCACGTAATGAACAATTTTCTGGTGCTATTCATCTATTACGAAATCTATGGTTTTAATTTCTTTTTATTTGTCTCGATGTAGACCTATAATATAACATTGGACTTCTCTGCATTCAACAAGAATAGTTTAGTTGTTCAAAGTTCCCAATTTGCAACTGACTTTAACAAAATACATGCTGAGGCTTTCATCGTCTCACGAAAACGTTATTTGAGGAGCTGAAATGAATGTATAACTTTGGAGAGTGGATTCTAATTCCTATATTGTCAGTCTCGTGTGACGGCAAGTTATCTACGTTTGAGAACCAAAATTCAATAGCGTTATAAAATCAATTAAAAAATAAGTAGGTAAAAGGGTTGGATTAAATTTAATTTTAGTTATTGATTTTTCAATAATACCTGTATCCAAATAGAAAGCACATAAGCTCGTAGTAAATGTATACCATATTTTTAGGATTTGCCTTATCTTAAAATTGCATAACAACGCTAAAGTTTTTTAAAGATAGCTAAATACAGTCATTTTTTAACTATATTAAAATTTAGTAGCTAAAATACAGTTGACCGAATATTTTGCTCGACGACTTCAGGATGTGATTCCTTACAAGAAATAAAGTACAGAAATTTTTATAACGTTTTTTTTAATTCATTTTAAATTTTCATAAATATCTTCTGAAAGCATTGCTTTCGTAGACGACGTATGTGACTGGATCACTGATACGTTCGAATTCGAAAAGTCACACTGTCATGATACGTCACTTTATGCGTATTTTATGTCAATTCCAAGTGATCACTACTGATTCCAAATGACCATAAGTTATTACAAGTAATCACAAATAATTGTAAGTGATTACAAGTTATTTCAAGTCATTGCAAATGGTAATAGGTAATTTCATGATTTAATAAGATCCAATAGGTCCCTTTTCTTTTTAAAATTAACTTAACGTCCTTTAGAGAATAACAGATTCAGCTTTTAAAACTGTTAGAAGAATTCCCTTGAAACACGTCAACAGAATCAAATGGAGCAAAACCTTAATTTGAGTATTAAAATCATGGAGACTAGACAAGAAGTACGCACTCGACCGGGAGAATTTCCAAAATCTGTCCACGGTATCGTACATATTAGGTTTACTTTTTTCACCACTAGCGTCGCTATAGTTTTCTTTTGTACCGGTATGAATAAAGACAATTAAATAATCTTGAATTATTAAATTGGTTTTTATTATTTATATCTGAAAGATCGAACTATTTTTTGCATTGTGTAAATAAATTAATAATGAAATAATTAATAGTTATTATCCTAACAAGTGCGGAAAGTTATACTTTCCCGCACGCGAACTGCAGATGCCCGAACGACGCGAAGCGGAGTTCGGGCAAGCAGTTTAAGTGCGGGAAAGTTAATTTCCGCAAGTGTTAGGATCAATACTTTATACAACTACTGCTCTGGAAGTAGAATTTAAGAGGAATATAACAAATAATTTTTTCTTTTGACACATCTGGCAATAAATTTGTTGTTGCATTTTTAGCTAATTCAACTAGTTCAGGTGGAGTTAAACATCTTGTTAAATCGACCATTATTTTAAATAATACACTTATTTTAATTACCTACACTTTCTTTTTGCGTTTAATACAGTTGCGTTGTGACATAAATTAAAAAGGGTTAGGACTGATCGAGTAGTCTCTCTAGTCAAATAAAAACGACAGATAGTTTAGGCGGAATCCGTGTAGTTATGTGGTCATAACCAAACATGTGCGTTTATGAAATACATATAGTCAAGTATGCGACTCTTGTGTACTTAGGAGATGACATACTGCGCTCGAAAAGTCAACTTCCAGAGCAGGCGTTGTATAAAAATTATTTATTTTATTTCAAACTACGTCCTTATTGGTCGCCATTTTGGTGCAAATGGAACACCAGCGCCCTCTTATTTTGGTAGCCCTATTTGCATACATAGAGTTCGTACTCCTTGTCTAGTCTCCATGATTAAAATAGTTATTTTCTGGACGATTTTAAATTGATCAACAGTATTGTTTCTGGACGAAAGACCAAAAATCAATTTTAAATGGATCTGACTCTTTAAACTGGATTTTCATCATTCTATTTTTAATTTATTTTCGAAAAATTTTTGATTTGTTATATCCTTTCATCTAAACAATTTTAAAAGGTTTCTTTTTTTATCGAAAACGTAGATGTCTTTAAAATAATTCTCTGTTTTTCAATTAATCAAAATTCGTGGTGGCAAGATACGTATAAGTAAAATTTGCGGCTAATTTCTTCTACAATTTCTATTTCTTCTGTTTTGGACACAGCATCTTTTTGGTTTAAAATTATTTCTAAATAAAATGCAGTAAACATAAACCAATTTTCTGAGGGCCTCTAGCTGTAATAGAATCATTCCGGATATACATGAATGTCTTTTTCGTAGCAAAGTTATGTATGCCCACACAAATGCGTATCATAATAACAATTTTCGGTGGATATTACTGGCGTCGGAAAAGTTTTCATTAGATCATTTTTCGCCACAACAGTATCAGATTTCAGTCTCTCTCAGGCGCATTGGGCTTTTCTTTGATGTAACTTTATTTCAATTGTTAAACTTAGTCTCCTTTCGACGTCCATTTTAAATTTTAATTTGTTTTGCAAAATGTCACACTTTATATAAGAAACGAAAACAGGTGCTTACAAATGAACATTGAATTGCGTTGGGAAGATTTCAGAAAATACGTTTTATGATGCAGGTTTTTTAAACTTAGTTATTTCTTATAAAGGTCAAAGTTCATACATTATACTTAAATAGGGTACCGGACAGTAATCGAAAAAAAATCCAAGATGTGTTTTAAAATAAAGTTTGTTATACAACAATATTAATTATTAAAGATTTTTAAGAAATAATAATGATTTATAATTTTAAATCAATAAATAAAGTTGCGTAAATTATCTGTGCCGCGTAAGAACCCAAACGCCAATCACAGTGCGTAACGTCATTTGTTAGTAGCCGTACGTAAACAACACTGCTTTGTATGTTATTTCGCGTTTTTCTACAATTTATTTGCATTTTTCTAAAAATATTTGATTGTACTTAGTTACTAATTGAAGTACTATAGTCATAACAGAAGTTGTCGCAAGTGTTTAAAGCCTTCTGTTAATTTTTTATTATGGCACAAGGTTATACAAAAGCCGACAATAGAAATCTCCCAAAAGTTGATATTTTCATGGTCGGCAGTTTCTTTGCCACTAATTCCGACTTTTGTTCTGCTGAATTTAGAAATGTGAAAACATTATTTGTGTAAGTATTTCAACTTCTTTTTGTTTATCTTAACCATAGAAATGATAGAAGAAATAACAAAAGAAAACATAACCTAAAACTAATTCCATTATTTATCAAGTTATTTTCCTATATTACGTACACACTAAATATGATTATTTGTGTTATGGGCTGTGTAATAACACTTTAGGTACAGTACTTACATTAAAGTGATCTTGCCAAAGGTAAATTGGTGAAATAACAGACATTCCATCGCAGTTTCGTCTTGCTACGCATAACCATTTCTTTCGTATGTCTGATTTTCGAGGTACATCAATGAAAATTTTATTTGGAGTAGTTACTGATGTATTTCCACATCGAGGTACAACACAACAACGATATCTTTTTCGGTCTATGATGATTAAGAAACACAAAATACTTAATTTATCCAAGCACTGATCACTTGTAATATGGCTCGTAGTTTGTTTACCTCACAAATGACGTCACGCGATCTGAATTGACATGAAGTGCTGTTTTCGCGGCAATTTTAAATAAATTATGTTTTTGACGTTTTCCAGAAAAATTATTTAATTAAAATATTATTTTTTTGGCTATATATAAGAATAAAGATTATTTTTAAACACTATATGAACATTTGTCCGGTTCCCTATTCAAATCTGGGGCTAAGTATCTCTGTTTTGACTTTTTTTTTACTCTAATAGCCTTATTTGTGGTCTCAGTTTCTTGGGTGAAATCACCTTACCAAACTTAGATGGAATACTCTTCAGTCCCTTTGTTTATTATATACAATAATTGAGCTACCAATATATATTACTCTACATACAATTTTTCTGACCTTTGCTGAAAACCGTAAATATATAAAAAATAAGCGTAATGAGAAAACTTGTTATTATGAAATTAAATTATAAATGCACCATATCACAAAACAACATTTAAATCTTTAATTGATTTAGCCGATACTTGGTGTAGATCCATAACATAAAATATTAAATAAAAAAAAGAGTGTGCGTGTAACCTTTACGCGCGATTGAAGTAAAACATGTTGACGTACGTATCGGAAAATAAATATTTAATTACAATTCAATCATATTTATTGCCTATATACTTTACAAAAAAAATGAGATGTTATATTTATATTATTCATTAGAAATAGGAATTTGAAAGTTATCATTATTTTTAACTTCCCGCTAAAAAAAATTAAAATTTTTTTTAAAATCGGGAAGTTATTGGTTTCACCCCGTTTTTCGAAAATCGAGTTTTCATCGGATCTCAACGTTTTGAGGTCTTAGGAACCTCCCCTGACTATTTTTACGAGGGTGTCTGTATGTCTGTATGTACGTGTGGATGTGTGTGTGTGTGTGTGTGGATGTATGTAAACCTCTTATAACTTTTGAACGGCTTGACCGATCGGAATGAAATAAAAAGCATTCCAAAGAGTTCCATCTAACTTAGATTCCTTGTAAGTTTGAACCGATTCGAGCTGGTAGATTTCGAGAAATTTCAAAATAACCGAAAAAAACAATTGGTAAAAATGATGTTTTTTGGGCATATCTTTTTGGCTATTGCATTGATCAATTTCATAACCTAATCAGCTCTTAAGCTTAAAAAGCCACGTCGAATGCCGTTTTGCAAATTAAAATCGGTTGATTCGTTCGTGAGATATCGTTGTCGAAAAATTTCAAAAAAAGTGTTTTTTTTTCAATAACTTAGAGATTTTTTGACTAACCGATTTTGCACTCTGGGTAACGTTTTTAGGTCTCAAAAAACTGCGTCGAATGCCATCTTGAACATCAAAATCGAATAAGGCGTTAAAAAGTTATGGCTTTTTAAACATTTCAAAAAAAGTCAAAAACGTCAAAATACGTCACGTAACTATAGCTTTGCGGTTAAAACTAGCGGGAAGTTGCAAGGATGGCCTTTAAGGTCAACCTCTTTTCGAATTTTTTTTATATATGAAATAATAGGTTTATTATAACTAAAATGTGAAACATAGATTTTAGTCTATAAATACCATTAATGTATTTGAAACCGTTTGAAAATTTCATAAATAAATTTCGGAAATTTAAACTCCTCCCATAGCTGAAATTATACAGTTACTTCCATCAGAATCTTCCGTTAGAATCTACCCCTAGTCGTGCCTAAAGAAGTTTTGCTTCAATAATAGGTAAACAATATTAAAAATATACACACATTACGTTTAGAATGTGTGATTTTGTAGCTGTATCTACCTTATTGTAATACATCACAACACAAGAGCCTTCGATAGTTAGATAACCATTTCATTTTGTAGCATTTTATAGCATATTCCATAAAATTTAAAATCCTGAGTTAAGTTTGTTTCCTTCACGTCTACGAAGGATCTGTTATTGGTGGTAAAAGATTAGCCATCTTGACTAGTGGTTTTATGGCCTTTATGGCTACCTAACCAAACCTAAAATAAGTATAAGAAAGTGTTAAAATATTTTGAATATTATTATTTTATGAACAAAAACGTGCAACATGCTTCTTTACTCAACGTAAAGATTCCGTATAAACAATTATTTACTATCATAATATGTATGTATGTATATAAACTTACTTAATCAAATCATAATGAATGTGGCTGTCTCGTCATTTTCTCATTTTTGTCATTTTTCTTCAAATCTTTCTGGCGCTTATAATATCCCCTTTGACGTTCACAATTTCTTTTTCTTTTTAGCTCTAAGTCTATAAAACGAAAATAGCTAGGTATAAATAATAGGTATAAATAATTAGGTATAAATAGTGTAATTACACACCAAAAATAAAATTTATGCATATAGAGTACCTACCTATTCACTCATTTTCAATCAATATTTTTTCATCACTTTCTTCATTAATAAATCCACATTGTTTATTCATATTTAATACAAACACTTTATACACAAAAAACTATTTATACAATGTATTTCGATTGACAAGATGATCAGCTGTCAATTCATACAATTACAGATTTAATTTTATTTCATATAGGAGGCAAAATCGCATGAGCGCCGCCAGGATTATTTTCAGGGGGTGCATCTGCATCTACACACTATTATGATCTAATATATATATAGAATGTAGAATGATTTGGACAGCAACCGCGACGCCTTTAGTTTTTATTCAAACAATAATTTAATAAAAAAATTAAAAATATATATAATTTTCTGGTAAATTCAGGTATTTTCTTTCATAGCAGGGGGGTGCAAGCGCACCCTCTTGCACCCTGCTGCCGGCGCCCATGCAAAATCGTGTCAGTATTAGGTTTTGTTTCCGGTTTCTGTTATTAGAATGACGTCACGTCCGTTAGAATAACTTTTTTACTCCTAGTGTCGCTAAAGAAGTTTTACTTCAATAAAACCCTTACTTAAAAATCTACACTATTATTTTAACCAAAAAGTTTATTTAGATATAAATGGGCATAACATTTACTACGATAGTTAAAATTAAACATCAGTTTATTGTTAATTAAAAAAAAGATCTAATTTCTAATTTTTTTATATATAAATGTATAAAAAATAAAGTTTAAAGTAAAGGCAAAAACAGCCTTTACAATATGACGTATTTGTCCAAACAGGAAATTTGGAAAAAAAATTCAAAGACCTTCTTCATGATTTTGTAGTGAGGCAGCGGAAAAATTATTTTTAAAGCAAATATTTTGCGTAGGATCTGAATTCACTCGCAGAATTTATCCATCACTTTAGTTTTCTGAAGCTAATTTTAACTATTTAAATGCGTTCAGATCAGAGTTCTGTTTTTTACAGTTTATCAAGATACACTTTTAGCACGTAATTTTAAAAACATTTATACCAGAAGTAGCAAGATTGTGATTTTAAGATTAAGGGATAATACATCATAATCAGAGATCAGTATTTTATAATTTAATTTTTCTGAGGCATAAATGAATAATTTTTTTGTGCACATTAAGTGAGTGTAATTTACATTGGCAAAATAGTATTATTTCATATGTCTCTGAAAATGTTTAGTAACGCAATGATTTTAGCAGCAAACAATGTTCTAGAAAATAAATTTATTACTTTGTTAGTTAGTGTGTCTAACAGAGTAGAACTAACTTAATAACCCTATTCATTTTCAGCGCCATGAGCCAAATACATTTTCTAGATGAGTCAGGTAACTACATAGACGAAAAATGTTATAAAAGCAGTATTTTACACATACCATTTTTATCTTGAAATCTGAAATTCGTTTATTTGAGTTTATATTTATTTCTTATTTTTCTTGTCTCGTTACATTATTAACAGTTTAAGTATTTTATAAATGGTTCCTATTTACGAAATTAATTTAGAATAAGATAAATAAGGCCTTGTCTTCTTTTATAACTAACTACAAAAGGATGTATGATCAAATCTTTATCTGTAAAACAATCCTCCTAGAAAAGAGGCGACATCAAAGCTTGTTTCAATTCTGTAACCGAATACACTTGCAATCAGTACACGTTGTTACCAAAGATCTTTTAGATATAAAATTACGTTTATAATTTATCGGGGTCATTAACTACCAATCCAAAGTTTCATTTTCAAGACATAACTAGTACCCCAACGTAATGAATTAAGTTACTGATTTTCGCATTTTAAATTTTTAATTATTTTTCGTAAGCCATTCCAAAAAATTTTTATATACTAAATTTGGTGCAAATTAAAAAATAAATATTTGCCTTATTGGATATCCTCGGTTTAATTTTACAAATTAACTACCACAAAAAACATTGTATACCAACGGTAAGTCAAATCGGTTTATTTTAAATATTTGGACATCACACCCCATCAACTGCTAAATGGTTCCATTAGCTATAGGTAATATAAAACAAAATGCTTAGATTTTTTACTTTTACAAATTTTAGAGACTTCTTCGGCTTCGAAACGCTGTAATGGATCAATTGTATTAAATATTTTAAAATATCACATTGCTTACAAAAGTACATATTAAAAAACGGGCGTAGTAGTCGGTGGGAATGATTTAACAATAGTTATTTATGATATGAGTGTTAAAAGTGAGGTTTTATTTTGTGAGTGAAAACGTTTGTGAAATGAGCGGAGCGAATTGAACAATTTCACGAACAAAATAAAATCACTTTTAACACAAATACCATACAATGTTTTTTGTACAACTTCCCTATTTTGATAATGAAACGAGCGAATTTGCAATGACAATAAACCAAACCGTGTTAAAAGTAAATTTGTTTACATGGCAACGTGTTAAAAGTATTTTTAACACGCTACAATGTAAACAATCGTTTTTAACATTGTTTGCTATCATTAAAAGTGTCACTTTTAATGACAGTTGTACAAAAAATCATTATATGCTTAAAGCATGACCCGCTATACTATAAATTCGAAAACATATCGTGTGTACATAATATCAACTAAAAACTGTATAAAGTATGAGATTAATCACTGCCGCCAACGTGTGCAGTATCAAATATTTTGACTAGCGTATAGATTGGCAATAAGGTAAGGGAGCCTCTTTAATAGAAATAAGAAAATATAAAAACTTGCATTAAATAGCAAAACTTCAAAAAAAAAGTCACGTAGGTAGCGAATTTGTTGACCCCTTTCACCGTATTCATGCCAAGTCATAAAAACTCGAAAATTCCCGTAGAAGTAACTTATACGAATATATAATGCGATGAATGAAAAAATATTTTTAATATTTATAATAATTTTGTGGGAATAATACGTCACTATAGTACCAAAAGATTTGCTTGGACTGTACTTTGTATATCTATCTCTTTTCAATGCACTAAATGTTTAAATGTTATTCAAAGGACTTATGACTAATCACATGCGGTAAATATTAAATTTTTGTTTTTACCGACCAATATATGTGTTTCATTTTCTCTCTTACTTACGCCATTACATATGTAACGTAATGTTGATTTAATTCCATACAAATTTCCAACTCCGAGCGCGAGCATAGAAGTATAACTTCAAAAGATAATCAAAATCTCTAAAATAATAAATTGAAACCTTTATAACAAAATCAAGAGAAGACAGAAACTTTTTGCATAATACTGCATTGTCAGTAAGTTGATATAAACTTATTTCAGTGGAATATCCAGTAAAAATTAGATATCCTAAATATCTATTCTGTTAACATCAAAGAAATAATTCACGCATTATAAAGTAAAATTTACAAGTCATATCATTTATCACACAAGACATTTTTGTTAAATTGCCTTTTTACAAAATTAAAGGTTTAAAAGTATAGATAAAATTTTAAATTCAATTTTAGAGCTTAAGAAAATTCTTTCCTTAATATAAGACACCAAAAAAAAATCTATGTAGAAAACCTAATATTTTTTAAATTAAAACGATGGTTGTGATAATGAAATTCCTTGCAAGCAAACTGCAGTAAACTGCAGATAAGTATCCAGAATTTTTATTGGATATTTTAGTTTTTCTACGTTTTTATAATTTATTTCTTATAACACGTGTTTATATAATATTATTTTTGTAATTACATTCTTTACCTATATATTTCAAGCTGACCCGGCGAACTTCGTGCCGAATAACAATCTAATATATATTTTGTTTCTTGGTCTCTTTCTTTTTTTTGTTTTATCTTATTATCCTCCCTTTATTTTATATTAATACGCGTTTTCTTTGCACTTTGTTTATTTTATTCCTGGGCTAGAACGACTCAAACACAATGAGTCCGTTTCGCCAACGTTGCGACGCTGGTTGCTAGCCGAAAACCCATTGGCACAGCTGACCGAAAGCACAAAATGGCGATAGGACTCCTGTGTGAGCGTTCGTTGTTTTTGTGTTTCTTGACACATGTTTCCCCAACATCCTTTGCTCCCAAGTACCCAACACTTAGCCAAGTGCAATACTCTTCTTGGTTATGCCGCACGGATGACGGTTAATGAGCCAGAAACATGCATGTCTGCGGTTACCATTCCTACTTGTAACCATGATCCTTGTTGCGTTGCATTCCCCTTATCCTCCCTTTATTTTATATATATATATGTATGTATGTATATATATATATTGAGATGATATGAGTTACTATGCTATATTAAATAAGAATGTAGAATGAAAATCTTATGGAAAATAGAGAAAGGAAAATTTTCTTATTTCGGGTCAGAGCGCAAATGCAGTAACAGTGGGATTAATTATCATCATCTTCTTAATAATTCCTAAAAAAGAAAAAAGAAAATAGAATGAGAAAGAAAAAAATACAAATTCATTTCAAAGATTTTATTTAAAGATTCAAAATGGTTTAATCTACATTATATAAAGTTTCGATAATTATGAAATTGATAAATGGGAAAAGTAAATAATTAAAAGCTTATAAAATTGCCAATACATTAGTGATTAAACATTAATTTTTAAATGAATTAAGGGTATAATTAAATAAGAAAATTAAATTATAAAAATATCACAAATAGTTAAAATAAATATTAAAACTTCTACTTACTTTTAAAATATACAAATTTATCAACCATATTCTAATTTATTAATAGTTCAAATGCCAAATGAAATATTCTGAAAAAGAGAAAATTATTAGTTTGTAGTGCTAGTAAATTTTATAAGAATAAAAAGAATAATCATTGTTTTAAATTGTAATATTGAATCAAGAATTAGATTTTGTTAGTAATTTTATTTAAATAAGGAATTAGTAGGCGATTAGGTGTTAAGGATGTATAGATTTAAGTTTGTTGAATTTGTCAGTTGTTTTTTTGTTGATTTGATAGAATCTCTCTTGTTTTCTGGTGCTGGAGATGGAAGTTGTATTAAAAAATTGCTCCGTAGAAATTTTGAGTTTTTTTTGAAAATATTGATAAAAGAAAGTTTTAAATCAGTTTAAAGTATTAATTTTATCACAAGGTAACCAGAGAAAGCAATTGGTAAGAGAAAATTACATTATTTTATGAAGAAATAGATACTTGAATTGTGGGTTGAGCAGTATATGGTATGACTGCATTTTAATTAAATTAATGAAGATTAAACTAATATTTAACAAGAAAGAAAGTCATAATTACACTTACCAGAGGAGGTAGTAGCAGCTTATCTTCTGATTTAAGAAGAATTTATTGTTCGATCTCTACAAAGTGTCCTGAAATCTTTGCTGTTCCGGGGAAGAAAGTAGATTGTCCAGAGAAGTGAATCCTGAATCCTGGTTTTCCAGAAGAGGAGAGAAGTTTCATCCAAATGGTAACCACTTTTCACTTGGTACAATAAAGAGTTTTCTGTGTTTGATTTTTTTATAACTTTGATGAACATTTGTATTTTACTGTTTTACGTATTTAACTAAATTAATATTCACTTTTTGATAAGTTTAATTTGAATTGTTTATTAATACAAATCAGAATATTCCATTTCATATAATTGATGCATATTTGGGTTTAACAACGGTTTTTTTTTTGAAGTTTGTCACAATTTGAATTAGTAAGGTTAGAAATTTATATACAATTCATGCCTAGAAAACATCATTGGTCTAGGATAGTGTGGTTTTACAGTCATTTTATTGAAAATTTTTATATTAACTGATTTTGAATCTAATTTTGTTGAATATTTGGAACTCTGACCCTGATATAAGGGAATAGCCGGTAGCATCTTTAAATAATCATATTGGAAAATAATTAAATTAAGTTAATTCTTACCTATTCAATATTTATATTTAAATTCAAAATTAATTCATGGTAAGGAATATTTTATAACATAGTAATTGAAATAATTAAAAGAAATTATTATTATTAACACACAAATATATGTTATAATATATATATATATATATATATATATATATATATATATATATATTTTTACCTATTTCTTCTTTTTTATTTTTGAGTTTTTTGTGTTGATTCTGTTTTCCCTCTTTTTAATTTAGAATATTTTTGGTATTTTGGCTATTTTTCTTGATATTTCGTTACTCTGTCGATTTTTATATTTTTTAGATTTTATCTTATTGTTTCGTTTGTATTGAGTTTGTTTAAACCAGTTTTATTTTCATTTTTTTCATTTTTGCATTGTTTGTTAAAATTCTTAATTCTCTTTCTAGTTATCGCTTTTCACTTTACCTTCCATTTTACTTTAGTCTTTGTGGCTGGTTTTTTATTTAATTAACTTAATTTTTCTTTTTTTTGTACCAGTTTTCTGTAATCGAAAAACATCCCTATCTAACGGAGGGCTATGCAACTTATATGTTAAATGATCTTAGAGAATTTAATTAACTTACACTGCTGACTTTATAGACTGGGAATTTATAGAACTACATACACTGTTAGAGACTGTAAATAAATATTTAATTTAAAAAAACATTTTTGAGTAAACCAAAAACTGAATCTAAGCCATTCTGGAATCCAATTGAACACAAAGAAATATTTTATTTTCGTATATACATATACTTATTCTAAATATTTGTTTAGATATTTTCATTTGTATGTTCCTTATTACTATTTTCAAACACGATTCTTATTAGTCACAATGTAGTAGGTATAGCCACCGTATATAGACAAGAATAGTAGGATCACTTTTGTTAAAACTGGTTGCATACCGCCGAAGCTTTCGGTCTGTATTTCGGTCTGCATCATTGTCTATAATTTCTGAAATCAGTAGATTGATACAAAAAATAGTAGAGATCCGTAAACAAATTTAAAAAAATGTTTATTTAATAAAAAAAAGGAAATTTAAATTGAGTTACAAAAAATTAAATATATATGAAAGAAAATTATAATGGTATATCGGTAGATTACTTCCTAAAACAAAAGATCTACCGAATAATCGGTAGAGTTGGCATCGCTGCTTACCAGTTCTCACAAAGAACGTCAGCAAACCGGAGCAAAATGTGGATCAATGAAGTTTAAAGGTGGCGCGCAAAGTGATCCTACTATTCTAGTCTACAAACGGAGTGTTGTGAGCTTTGCCCGTTTAGGTTGCCAGAATTTTCTGTTTTTTAATAATAATATACATTAGAGTTGTAACTAATTTTTAAGAGTGGAAACATAAATTATAGCAATTTCGATGTTCTTTTTTCCACTTTGTTTGCTGATAGATATTGTGATGAATCGTAACTAAAATGCTTTTGGAGTGAGCCTCTTTATTTATTATATCCAAACCACACCAGGAACAGAATTTTTAAAATGATCTAAAATGATCTATTTGTAATGTGACATATAATGATACATCATTTTTACAAAGGTACATTGATTGTATTATATTATTTATAGTATCTTAAACTAGGGTCAAGTTTGATCTTAGGCTAATTAAATTTTTAATAAGTAGAATGAAAAAATTAGTTATAAAAGAAAAAAGCTGAGGCTGTGACAGTAGGCTAGTAGGGTGTTTCTAAATGGAGCTTTTTCTGGTCTCGTGCCGTTGTGGCGTGTTCACATGAGTGAGTGAGTGAGTGTAATATGTCACCTGTTAGATTTAGTACAATATGTATTTCTATACTAGTTTTACTCGCAACGTCGTTCGCGTGGTGTGTGATTGTTGTATAAAAATTTCTTACCCCACCCCATTTAAGGACTGGGAGAGAAATTTTTATACACCATATGTTAAGTTAAAAGAAGACAAATACATCTGTGAAAACCGCATTCGATGCGGATCAGTAGTTTTCATGTGATGCGCGCACAAACATACAGACAGACAGACAAAAAAATCTAACCACATTTTTGGGTTCTATTTCGATGTACCCGCGACGTCGTTTGCGTGGCGTGTTGATTTTTGAATAAAAATTTCTTTCCTCACCCCGTTAAAGGGGTGGGGCGAGAAAGTTTTATACATCAGATGTTAAGTTGAAAGAAGACGAATACGTCTTTGACAACCGCATTCGAATAGGATCAGTGGTTTTCATGTTAGGCGCGCACAAACATATACATTCCTACAGTTTTATTATATGTATAGATTTTTTGTTTTAATATTATTATTTTAGTTAACCTTTTTGACAGTGTTGTATGAATTTCCGTTGATCTATAACAAAATTTTAAAGAAATTTGTTGTGAAAGAAGGTATAATAATAACATTAAAATATTAAGAAAACATATAAAGGCTTTTAATTCTTTACACTTCAAGTCTAATAAATCTTACCGCAACGTAGAACACATTAAATTTTCTGCTTATAAGGTTTCTAGGTATTTTTAATGAAACCATTTAGTGTAAGAACATATACGTAAATTTAATGTTTGTATATTCCACAGTTTACCAGCATACAATAAAGTAAGCAAAATCCTCCATCTTAACACACTGTCTCGAGCACCAAAGCTAGAATTAAAGCAATAAAACATTTTAAGGATATACCCCTTCTTACTTAATTGTTACTTCTAGACACCGCCACACTATGTGTTGTTTGCATAACGAAAACTTAAATCTATATTTTTATTATTAAATTATAAATTTTAAGATTGGAAAAACTAGTAAGTACTTCGTTTATCGTATTTTACTCTGGGTTTTTTAATTTACTAATAATTTTCTTTCTCAACTGTACTTTCCAACTACTGTTTTATTACAAGTTGTACTTGCTGATAATATTTTCTGCGTTAGATATTTTATTGTAATATTGGTCGTGACTGAGATAGAATATTAATCTGTATTCTGAAATTGTATCTTTAATAACAAATATTGTTATTAAAATACAGTGTTGATTTTTTTGCTCAATTTTCTTTTAATAGAATTTTCTTCCTTGTCTAAAATTTTTGTGTCATTTTATTTTATTTCGTGTATTAGAAAATTAACAGCATGTTCCCAAATCTTGGATTTATCTTATACCTCCTTTTCTAAGATAATTTATGTGTTCATTAAGGAATAGCAACAAAATATCTTGGCTAACTACCTAAAAAAAAAACAATGAGTTAATAATCCATGCATCTATAAAAACAAAAAGAAATTCATAAACTACTGCAAGAAGAAAGACAATTTTTTATTTTTGAAAAGTAAAATAAACCACAAAAAAATTTAAAATTGCAAAAAAATATTGAACCGCCAAAAAATATGAAAAGTCGGCGCCAAGCAATCATTTAAGTTTAAAGAATTAACAATGCAACGCAAGATCTTCTTAAATTTTAAGGAAAAATCAAATTAACGCTTGGCAAAAGGGAGTGCCACATCATGAGCCTTACGTTTGGCGCTTTCTTAAGATTACTTAGGTTCACTTAGATTATTGTAAGTGCTTACTTATAAGGTTTAAATAAAAAAGGTTTTTGTTGTTAGCATTTACGAGATGTTTATCACAATATCGCATATAATAAATAATTTCTTGATAAAATGTAGAAATTACTGGTCAAATCAAAAACTGATTATACTTAGAATGAGCAGGTATTTCTTAAATTAATAATTTGATAATAAAATTATATTTGATTTATAGGTATCTCAAAACTGAATCTCTAGTTCTTATTTAGATGGCTGATGATATACTACCGTTTTTTTCTTACAATAGCTTTTCCATTATCTACATTTTCAAATATTTTCTAAGCATTCTTCTCAAGTTTGGAAGATGCATCAGAAACATTCTTCTCTCTGGCAATATCTTATAAAATTAATTTTATAAATTTGAGTTAATTTTATAAGATATTATTGATATTATTATTGAAACACTTTTTTATTATTTTACGATCAACTTACTTGCAGAACTGTAATATTCAACACTCATAGGACCTTTATTTTCCACCTGCTATATCCATAATCCTTCTGCGATTCTCCGTTTGTCGATCCACAAGTGGTAGTTGGGCCATGCCTCAGCACTGACAGTTGCGCTTCGGTCCGCTGTGGCTTGTGGACGCGTTTCACTTGTTTTCCCACTTTCGATTTTGTAAGTACGGACGATTTCTGACTAATTTTTCCCTTCATTTCCTGATTAACTTTAAGGATTTTCGAAAAAGTTTTAATTTTATTCGCGGTTGTGATTATCGGTTGTGAATCTTATGGTGGAGTAAAAAAATATATTTTGTTATCTAATTAATTCCCGGTTAAGGTTGGTTTTTGTTTAAAATATCGATGTTTATAAATCTGAACTTAAAAATTAATTATACCTATGTCTGAGGAATAATATACGTATATTTAATTTCATTTAGTTCTTTAAAGAGAATTACAAACCCATAATTGATAAACAATATTTATTTGAAATGGTACATAGTTGTCTATATTGTTTTCTAGAAATATTTAGATACTTAGTTTGCATAATGTGTGAAAGAATTTTTTAGTTTTTTGGTTTAAGTACGCGTCTTTTGCTCAATTATCGATATAAGTTTAAAAAAGTATATAGTTGAAGATTAGAAAATTTGTTCTATTTATTTACTCGCTTTAAAAATTCTAAAAATGTTTAAAAAATTCCCTAGACTATCCTAATCAACAGATTTTAAAGGTTTAAATTTTATTTGGAACTTTAAATGCTTGTTAATATTTAAAAAAAAATTTAAGCATTTTGTTTGTTGGCTTTGCAAAATTTTGAAAATAAATAACTTTTTTTAATTTAAATTGCAAAATTATTTTGCGAAAACTACTTATAGATTGTGCTAAAAATTTTTGTAGTGTTTTTTATATTAAAAAGATTTTCTGGGTAAAATTTGAAGGTTCTAAGTAACTTTTAAATACCTGAAAAAGATTATAGAATTGTACCCTTTTAATATTGAGTTACAACTTGAAATATGTCAGTATTTTTATACAAATACCAGGCTAGTTCCTACCGGTATTGTTATATTCTCAATTACCCACTATTAAACTAAGTTTAACAAATATATCTTTTATTGTTATAAACTTGGGTGATTTTACAGTTAAGCGGCCCAAACTTGACGGTAAAAACCCTAATTGATAAAGAACGTTGTAAATTTGAGCGTTTTAAATTTTTATTTGTTGCATTAGAGTTTTTTTAATTTTTTCCAGACTAATAAAACTACTTGTTTTTTATTTTTGTTAGTTAATATTTTTTGTGCCAATATACGATTTTTGTAGTTTTAGTGAGTTAGACACTTCTAATTTATTTATTTGTTTGTAGATAAGTGTAGTGTCTTTTTGGTTAGGGTACTGACAATGGGAGATCGGGCACAAGTGGATATTGAACGTTTATTTCGATCGCGTTTTATAACGATCCCAGAATCGTTTCAGAATCATTACAGAATCAATAAATAAATTAATGCGCAAAATCGTACCAAGTATCGGTTTGGATATTAGCCTTAGATATAAGTATTTATTTTGACTCTACAAATTATTTATTGTTCCTTTCCATAATATACATTTGGGCTTTGATCTTTTGCACTTTATTTTTCAACATACCTACTATTAAATTCCTGTTTAAATCTTTTTCAAATTTGTTTGTATTTTTAACATGTATTTCTTTTAGAAGCATTTTATAAAATAATGACTTTCTGTATTACCTATAATGGTAATAAAAGTAATAATATATCACACACTGGGCAAATTAAGTGGCAAATTATTTCCCAAATGCTTAAAATACATTATATCTTTTACAGAAAACGTTTAAAGATGAAAATAAAGAAATAAGTACTGGAAAAATAATACCAATGAAAAATACAAAGTTAAAGGAGTACACAAAACACATTTCCAATCACAACTACTATCTACACAAAAATACTGCAATATTAAACTCCTCCACATATTTCAGAAATATTATTTCAATTAAAGACTAAAATCAATATAATCTGTGATTTTAATAATTCATCTATGAAATGGATACAACAAAAGCTTACTATACAAAAACAAATATTGGCTAGCTCGCAATCAATTGCATATGACGATACCAATGATTCCACTTGTTTCGAGAATCGTAATTACCGTTGAAAAATTATTCTGAAATGATACCAATACCAGTTCTAACAGATGAGTGAACCGTTCGAGAACGTTTTTTTCTCAGTTGGAACGTAGTTTTAATAATGAGCATGCGCGAACCGTTCTAGAACGATTCAACTAGCGAGTTGGACCGTAATTTTAGGTTTGTTCCAACCGTGTTATTTTGTAGCGTTTCGAAACGGTCACAGAATTACTTGTACTGATTTAATGCGCAACTGCTAACTTTGTACGATTCCATGACGATCCGGAAATCTTAATGTGTTGGAACGTTTTTGTTATCACATTGTGATCGTTTCTTCTTTTTTATGCAGTTTTTGTGTTAACTGCAAGTAAATTTATTTAGTATAAAATAATTGTGAATATTATGGATAATATGGATGGTAATTATAAATTAGTCTTTTAATACATTTTATTAATAATTTATTGTTTTGTGTATTTAGAATTGGACGACCTTATTGTTATACCAAGGACAGCTGTTCAACAAATGAAACAAGATTTTAAATAAAACGAAAATCAAACCAAATTATTAATTGACTCTTATAGAAAAATAAGTTGGGCACCATTGATTTTCATTCTAAGGCTAATTTCATTGACTAGATTCCTTGAAAATCTAAAGTGTTCAAAAATACAATTTCTGAATAACGTGGAGCCGTAACCTATGAAAAATAAAATTAAATAAGAAATGTTTAAAATAACAAATAATCTTGGTTTTTGACACGTGCTTTATATAAATCTTCATCTGTTAAAATATCAATTGAAGAAAAGTCATTGTCTTCCTCGATATCACTCATTTTTACACATTAACTAATAAAAAGTTCGAATATCAAATAGAAAAAATTCTCAAAATAAATAATAAAAGTTAAAATATTCTATAGAAATAACTACTAATACAAAAAGTTCAAATATCTAGAGAAACAACAGATCAAAGTTGATAACCACAACATCTAAAGCTATCAAGTATCCACGAACAAATGACTAAAAAAGTTACTCTGCGCAACTCGATCCAATCAGTTTCTACTCCTTACCAAGTACTGAAATGACGGTACATAACACGATTCACAAAACGATAACGAGTAGGTTGGAACACGAATATGCATGGTACACTGTACGGTAATAACGCGGTTGGAACGTTTGTTTCGAAATGCGCATGACTGTTGTCGTACAATGTACGGTTTTCTGTGTGGTTGGAACAAACCTATTGTATCATAACCCAGTCATAAAAAAGGGGTCAAACTCGGAATGAAAGATAATAAGCTGAAAATTAGTATAATTTTTTGTTTTGTAGTTCTAAATATTGTCTCAAAAGTCACCATTGCTATCGTGTCGGCGTCTTAAGATGTTGAAAGTCAAAGGTTATCAAAATCGGCTTTTTGCGAATATCTCAGTTTCTATTGCTCACATGAAATTTGTATTAATTATAAAAGTTGTAGGGTATAAAATTCTCTACAACTTTTGTTTCAACTTTTTTTCTATACAAACAACCATTTTTGGGGTAGAGCGCAAAGAGTGCGAAGCGTATAGTCATATATTGGCTTATGCAAGGTCAAGCGTGAGTTACGGTTATCAGTACGTTGTTTTGAGTCAATCATTTACTAAAAAAATATAATTAATAAGCAATTACCATTATTTTATGTACTAATTATTTTAATTGAACGTACTCAATCAAATCAACAGGAAATTTTCTTTAAAAAAGTTTGCAAAGGCAAGTAGTTGAAAACAGACATTTACTCTTCTAATAGTTTTAACCAATATCCTCAGCACATTTATTTTTACACGCATTTAGTGGCTGTGACACGACTTCTGCGCTATTTAAAAAAGGAAATAAACTGTTGCTAGAGCATTGGAGAAAATTCCCAATTTGGATAAACTCGTTGAAGTATTTCAACAAAAAAATTTTCCCCTACAAACATTATTTGAAAATAGAGTGCGCATCTTGATGGCATTACATAATGCTCCAAAATCTGAGGACAACATTGATCATATCCATACACGCAATTCATCAAATTAACAAAACTAAATATACCTGAATTGATAATACTTCTACCAAGAAGTGTAGCAGCCCATCAATATATCAAACGTGTCTACTACCAAATTCAAACGTGGTTAGGGATGAACTTAGAACCTCAAGAATGGGACAGGATACTTGAAAATGAAATCCTGTTCATAAGAACGTTATTATTTCCAGCATCAGCCGAACTACTTAACACAATATTTTGCAATTGCAAAAATGGTTGTGGGTCTCGCTGTGAATGTAGAAAATCAGGGGCTACTATGTTCTTTAGCTTTTGGCCAGGGCAATGGACAAGCTTGCCTCAACGCTCTACTATATCCAAGTAATCCCAATGAATATGACCAATAATGAGGATAATGACAATTAATTGAAAATTTTTGAGCGACAACAAGAAAAATTCGACGAAGAAGAAGATAACTATTGATAAACAATTTTAATATTTAAACTTACATTTTAATAAATGTATAATATGACATATTTAATAATGAATAAGAATATGTGTAATAGTATATTGTAATACAAGTGGTACAATGACAGGTTTCGTAGTACGAGTTCAGTTTGTGAAACGAACCGCGAAGCGGTGAGTTTCGCAAAGAACGAGTACTACAAACCGTCATTGTAATTCGAGTGTTACATACTATTTTTTATAATGAACTTTTAAAAGTATAAAAAAATAAATAAAATGAGAGTTTTTCGAAATATTTATTTATGTTGGCAATCTTGACACTTTTGACATCTTGACACTTTTGACACTTGTCAGTTTTAATGATTTTAAATTAGAATGTTTGTCAAATTTGTATAAAATATTCCGAATTTAGCAATAACGCTGATAATGTAGTTAATAATTTACTACAACATACTTCTTGATTTACTACCTGAACTCTTTCGTTGAAAATCAGTGCAGTGCAACCAATTGTGTAAAACAAAAAGTTACCAAAAACAGTGTTACAATGAATCTATTTCGATACTGTTTTTAGTGTCGAAATAGAAACTTTGTGAACGTGAATTATAAAAAATCTATTTCCTTACTGTTTTTATATTTTAAAATATTTAATACAGAATTAATAATATACTATAGTTAAATAATTAAATACAAATAATAAATAATTAGTACATTAATAATGGGCATTCTTTAATAATTATATTTTTTTAGTAAATAATTGACTTTATACAACGTACCTACTGATAACCGTAACTCACGCTTGACCTTGCATAAGCCCAAATATGACTATTATATATACGCTTCGCACTCTTCGAGCCCTACCTCAAAAATGGTTGGTTGTATAGAAAAAGAGTTTAATAAAAAGTTGTAGAGCATATTATATTCTACAACTTTTATAAATAATACAAATCTCATTTGTGCAATAGAAACCGAGATATGTGCAAAAATCCGATTTTGATGACCTTCAATATCTTAAGACGCCGAGACGATAGCAATGGTGACTTTTGAGACAATATTTAGAACGACAAAAAAAAAGATTTATACAAATTTTTAGCTGATTATCTTTCATTCCGAGGTAAAACCCCTAATATGACTGGGTTATCACATAACGATCTTTTAACTTCTAACTACATTCGCAATGACACTTAGGCTCAAGGATATCGCCGTCAAGCTCAAACCGCTGAACTGCAAAATCACCCAAATGTGCTGTTAAAACTTATATTAATTTTTATTTTTTCATTTGTGCTAATTAAATTGCTGGCAAACCTTCATTAAAACACTTTGGTAATGAATATATCAAAATCAAAGCTTTATATTAGATAACTAGCTGTTCCGGCGGACTTTGTACTGCATAACAGTGTCTTGTCTTTTTTCCATTTTTCATTTTTTCAAATTTTTACCATTTTGCTTTTTTTTGTTTTCAATGATTTTTTTATATTAGATATTTTATATAAGATATCCACTGCACCACCGTACGGTGGCTTTATAGTACCTACTTAATTTAGTAAGAAATTCTCGTTTAAATATATGAGATAATAACTGCGCCACCTTACAGTGGCGTCCTAGTTATTTTAAAATTGTAATATCTTCTAAGATAATCATTGAAATTTAGTGATGTCAAAGACAATTCTGTTCACAATTAAATACGCTTAATCAACAACACATTTATTTGGATAAAGATTAATATTATTACGTTGATACAACTCTTAACAAATAATGCATTAATTTCGACCAAATTTGATTACCATAAAAACGGTTCTAGTGAGTTAATCTCAAAAGATAGACATATACTGTCGCGGACATTTTTTTAGATCATTTCAAGAGGAATAATTCTTTCATAAATATATTTTTGGTATCTTGAACCGTTTTCGCAGCGCACGCAATGGAAGCCCTCAAGGATCAATAATTTTCCCCGTTTTTTTCACATTTTCCATTACTTCTATGCTCCTAATAGTTGCATCGTGATGTTATATAACCTAAAGCCTTCCTCGATAAATGGTCTATTCAACACAAAAAGAATTTTTTAATTCGAACCAGTAGTTCCTGAAATTAGCGCGTTCAAACTAACAAACAAACAAACAAACTCTTTAGCTTTATAATATTAGTATAGATAACATATTCACACAAATAAATATAGTCGTGTTGTTAAACAATCTTATCTGCATGTTTTTGGCGTCCATGTAGTTATTTGTTTGTATTTGTATGCCATTTATTGTCTATAGTGATAAATACGGTAAATTTTGATCATTTGGTGTTGAAAAAAAACTATAAACTAAACAAACAAAAATCTCCTTTTTTCTAATTTAGTCTTTCTCTCGTGTAAAGTGTATGTATTGTTTTACAAAGTGAGATATGATTTTGTTATTTTATTACCATTAGTAAAAATCTTTCATAACAAAAAAATATTTGGTCTTAATTTAATATATTATTATTTTATTTTTTACCAAAAACAAGCAAAAATTTACAGTAAAAAAAATTTTAAAAATTCTATTTGTGTTTTTTATGAAACATTTAATTCTATGTGTGTCAAATTTTTACTAGTAATACCACTAGAGGTCAAATTATTCATTAGCGAGAAAAAATTTCAGGATATTAATTTGACTTCGCGTGGTATTCGGTAAGAAAATTCCACAACGAATGTAATGGCCATGTAGTGGCTTCTCAGCCTGCCCTTTAAGATATTGTTATCTACTCAATGTAGTTACACGGTAATGCAGTTTTATTTTTATTTACTTTGGGCTACTACAAGTGGTAGAAAATGAAAAAAAATATTAGTTTTACAGATACATACCTACAGGAACAGATTACATAATAATATTCAGTTTGTCTTCACACCAATGGACTCTTTGCCTATAATCTGTTGATTACTACTGATTGTAGTAGCTCAAAAGTGCCATGTAGGGACAAAAAATATAATATTCTTTTATTTTATAGTTACTTGAGCTTACTACAAGTGGTAGAAAACTATAATTTTAGAGGTTTATCGGGAAGCTGCATGAACAGATTCATAGCGCGTCATAGCTTTGTCAGCAATTATTTAGGCCTTTAAATTAGTAATTTCTACTCATTGTAGTTGCATGGAAATACCATTTCAAGATAGAAAATAGCATATAACTAAATATTATGTGAACAAATAAAAACCAGTCTGTCAAAAATGGTTTGTCAAAAAATTTCCAGTATAACTCGCTGTTGGGTACCCCATGAAAAAAAAATTCCGCTAAAATACCCCCGATGCCATGGTGATCTGTCAAAATAACGTTTTTTGATTGGTTTAAAATTATAGGTGTGGAATTTTCATTGTAATACTTTTAGAACGGTTAATTTATTGTCAGGTGAAGCAATATTTACATCTATCTTTCCTTAAAACAATGTTTTGAACAAAAAATCTGAAATAAATAATAATAAAAATTAAGATTATTTGATATTTTTGTTTTAATTTTGCAATAAATATTTTTTATTACACTTAATATAAAATGTTTCCGCTTAAGTTCTCTACATACGGGAAACTTTTTTAATTTTACGAACAAAGTTGCTTTCCATAGAAAGTTCTGCAAAGCTTAAAACCTAATATTTTTTTAAGATGTATACCAGGGTTGTAAAAAAAATGATTTTATTAAAGACGAAAATACCTTAATTGTTTTCAAAATTTAATATCGCTATAAATACTAAATACATGATTCAATTGCTATAAAAAAATGATATGAGTTACTTTTTTTATATGGATATTATTGTAATTACGTTAAAGGTTCACTTATGCAAACGGCACTCCGTTTGTTTGTGGAAAGCGAGTCGGGGTTCGTTAACCTAATTAAAAATTTTTAAAAAAGATGTCAAAACAATGAAAGGAAAATAAAAATACTTTGTACATATCTACAGTTGTTTATATCGAATTTCTTTTTAAATTTTTCAGTTTTCTTGGTGTATTTTTGAATAATGATTTTTCTATTGTACCTAATACTGATTTAAAGATATATTAATGTTATTAAAATAAATATTAAACACAAATAATTAATTTTATTATACAAATTTCCAATATTCAAATTTGCAAAAACGATTAAGAACTTTGCAGTGGTTGATATACTAATTTCTACAGAGATATTACAATACAATAACTGATTGAAATATGTATACAAATTTAATAATTTGGTTATGGATTTAATTGTTAAAAATTTTCCGTCAATATACATATGCAGTAAATATTTGTTGGTACATACACATATTCTCCACTCTGATGAGCAGAGTCAGGCAAATATGCAAAAGGCATATGAATATGTATTTTATATATATTTTTTGGATTTTGCATATACTATAAAACTTCGAAAAAAAGTGCATGTAATACATTTAAATATATATATATATATATATATATATATATCATTTGATTCGTTTATTAAAACGGGTCACACCTGATATTTTTAAAATAATTTTATCCTTATCTTAATTCATTAAAAATCCCTGGGTATTCTCAAAATTAGACAGTAGAAGATGCCAAGAATTGGTTCCCCTTAATGAGTTTGATATTATTGTATTAATGAGAATAGTTTTAATTGTTGAGTTTACTTAGAAAATTAAGTTCGGTTTAAATTTTAAAAATGTTATTCAGCGTAGTAAAAATGTCGAAAAAAGCGTATGGAAAAAGCATTATGCTCAGCTTGCAGTAAAATTGTAAGTAAAAGCCTATAACAAGTAACAATTAAACCGCAATATTTTTAAGTACTGCAAATGGAATATTCCAGGCGAAAGAAGCATAAGAAGAAAAAAGGTCAATTCTGTATATTCTGCAGTAAAAAGTAAAGTAAAATTAGATATAGGAGACAATTAGTTTCATGCTTGTGTAGATGAAACTGTTGATTTTTCGGGCCGTTATATAGCGCATATTATATATTAATCGGGGCTCTTAATTTTTTTTAAATCACATTTAATTGCTTTCAAGAAGTTGAATAAAACTAAGGCTTTAACATTTCCAAGGTTTTTACAAGATAATTTAGCATTTTTTTTCTTACATGAATACAGTAGGAAACAATTTGAGATTTGTTTATCAAGGTTTAGTACATACTACTTGTTTAGTCCATGGCTTAAATATAGTCGCATGAGAAATTAGAAATAAATTTACTTTTGTCAAATATGAAAAAAAAAAATTATAAGGCACCTATAAAACTGCAGTTTTAAAGAGAACATCTGCCGAATATTATTTTTGTTTCATAGTACATTACGTAACGAGTGCGGAAAGCAGGTGATGCGATCACGAGTGCGTTTGATAAAAGCACCGCACGTGTTGCGTATTCTATTTTTCATCACTCCGTGAGGAAAGCTCTTGAATTTGTCCAAAATAAAAGGAAAGAAAGATAATAAAAGTAGTATTATGTCTGAACCGCCTGCACCGCGAAGGCGCTAAAGGAGGGTTGGGGGAGGCGGATCCTCCCCATTAAAACAAAAATTTTTAGAGTTAACAAATTATAACATTTTTATTACAAAATTATGTATAGTTATTACTTAAGTATATTAGATAATAATTGAGAATCAACAAAATTTTATAATGAAACGTTTGATTGATTATATCGTGGTGCATTTACTACCGCGTTATCAGATGCCAAACTATTAGAAAATTTATCCTCAATTTCTCTTAATTCACTTTCTATCTCATTTATTTTTGATTGGGAAAAACTTATCAACTTTGTTTTGGTCATTCATTGCTTTCCGCACGGTCCTGCATGGTCGAAAGCAGTGCTTTCCACACGGAGTAATGAAATTTCGTAACGTTAAAGGAAGCATTGCTTTCCGCACGGTCCTGCATGGTCGAAAGCAGTGCTTTCCGCACGGAGTGATGAAAATACAATTTGTTGTTACTAGATGGGGAACTTGGATAGATAGATATTCACTGGGCTGAATCTTAGCCTGTATCACTGTGACTTTTGCAGTGCTATTGTGAACATCCATTATCTCTAGAATTGGATTAGAGCACCTTGGCCAGCCCTGCCTTTTTAATAAGACTTAATAGCCTTGACAGTGGCCTCTTCACATAACTTAAGGCCGATTTCTCATCTCTCATTACAGATACCGCGTTCTTACAAGGCCTTCATATTAGCATAGTACATGAAATGCGGTTCTTCCCTCCTCTCGGCTGTATCGACTGATGACTTCAGCTGCTAAATTCAGCTGACTCATGTGTTTTCTGAACCTATAATGTCCTGTCAAGAGGCTGACAATCATTCTGACATCGTTTGTGATTGCAGCTCTGCAGTAAATTTCGCCGAGTGTCCTTTTATGGAGACTTTGGATTGTCACTTGCCCGGTGATTTTTCTCACCACTCCTGGGCCTTTTCTAGCCTTCATTTTTTAATGGCTGCCTTTTTAAAGGTGTCAGCAACTTCGCCGAATGGTTCCGTGCCAATCACTGGGATATTAGCTCCCGCACGGGCCAATTCATCAGCCTTGTCATTACCTCGAAACCCAAAGTGTCCTGGTATCCATGCCAGTGTCAGAGAATTCCGACTTGCGGCATGTGTCAGGACCCTTATGCAGTCCCTTACCAGCTGTTAGCTTATTTGTGCTTTGATTAGAGCTGCTTAGCTGTCCGAGTATATGACTACGGTTTTACCCTGCCTTATGATCTCCGTTGTACATGTTGTATCGCCATGTCAGCTGTAAGCGATGAAGAATTACCACAGGCAATCAAAAAATTAAATCTTATTTTGAAGAAAATATCAGTATTTCTTAGTGTAAAGAAGCTTAAGCTTAATAGCAGTAAAACTAAAGCAATGGTCAGTAGTACACCGAATAAAATTAATCAATTTGACAACACAGCCATTACCATAAAAATATATGACAAGCAGATTAAAACTGTACAAAAAATGAAATATCTAGGCTTTATGATTGACAACAAACTAAGTTTTAAAGATCATTTTCAATATACTTACAACAAGATCTCACAAAAATTATTTTTTCTCACACGCATTAGCAACAATTTGGCCTTCTAATCATGTCTTAGAGTCTATAATGTCATTATCCAACCACATTTCGATTACTGTGCTAGCTTATTATCACTACTTGATGGCAATAGCATTGAATCTTTACAAAAATACAGAATAGAGAAATGCGGATACTTCTCAAATTTCACAGGCTCACTCCAATTGCAACTATGCGACAAGCTTTGGATTGTCTTTCTGTTGAAGGTAAAATTTTCTATTTATCAATGATTTTTATTTTTAAAATTTTATCAGGAAATGCACTAAAATATTTTGACCAGTTCATAACCTATATCAATAAAATTCACAGTTATCCAACACGAAGTACAGTGTTAATCTTTATGTTCTAAACGTACGTGATATTTAGGTACGCACTATAATTTCAATTTTTCACCAAGGTTTCCTAGAATTCAATAAGCTTCCAACTGCGATAAAAAAAGTAATTCTGTTGAGCATTTTAAGCATTTTTTGATCAAGAACTTAAAAATTCAATATAAATAAGGACACATAGTGATTTAGTATGATAAATATATGCTCCGATAACTTCGGTGGATGTAGAACGCAGCTTTTCTATTTGCAATCATGTATATATATATACACTTATGGGGACTTTAACACATTTTATTCACAAAACTGCAATACGATACACGGAAATCAGCTGGATAACTTCTAAACTGATTTACAATAACAATGAACTATTCGAATTATTTGAATTACTCTTAACTGCCCATACAAATAAACATTTTATAATTTGCTGGAAACATCATTTCCTAGAGATTTCTAGTATAACCCAAAAACAGTCTTTCAGGTAATGGTCCTTTAATTATTCGGTTATCCCGTTACACTGCCCCCTCCTTAGATTAATTTCTCCTGGGATGTTATTTCCTAAATCGGGATCCCATCGGGATTCTGGCACAACCTTAACTAAGGCAGGTTTTTCCTCTTTCTGCTCAGGCGGGTACAATGAGGGTGTTTATTTCTTATACGGCCTATTTCTCCGCAGTTCCAGCACCTCACTGTGCGCCTTCTTTTTGGGGAAACTTCATGAACCTCTCCACTACCGCTTCGACGTCGCGGACGGCATGAACGGCCTGGTCGTAGTTACCAGTGTCTTTCCCCAGTCAAGCAACTTCATGTGAGGCCTCCGTTTTCGCATCGAACTCCAGGCAGAGATCTCGGCCGCGCCAACTGTACAGCCCGTTGCAACTCGGATGTCAAAGACCATCGGTAAAGGTTTGGACCACCAGGCACTCCAGAAAATCATCCGCTGCATTTGGATACTTAAACCGTACCATTCTTGCCACTTCTGCCTCGTACTCCTGCATAGTTTGTCCATTTTTCTGCTTCCGTTTCTTCAACTGCACTTAGTATAACAGTTGTAGGCCATAACGCGTCTCGAGACGATTTACCAGTAGCTCGAAATTATCAGGGTGACCATCCATTCGCTCTGGCCGCTGCGACAAATTGTTTTAGGTAATTTGACCAGGAAGTCTTCTTGGACTTTATCGCCGATAGTACCTGAGTCGCCTGACCGTTTCCTCGTCGTTTGACGTCTACGTGGCCGGTTTACATCCTTTCTGCATTTCCGTCGCCCTGGTAGATGCTTTGGTTTCGGCGACAAGCTTATAGTTCTCGTTTACGCTTTCCTATCTCGGACTGCATTTTTGGATCTTTTTTTGCAAGTTGTTCACAAGCTGATTTTACTCACGAAGAGTGCTCATTTCGGAGCGTAGATGTAATATTTGCTGGAAAAAGGAACTGGATATTGGAACTCTTCTGGTAGGGTAGACATCCGTTGTGATAGCTAGGAATTTTTTTTGCGCTGGCTGATTATTTGACCGGATAACTGGGACAGTTGTTGCGTCTGTTCCTCTTGCTGGTTCGTCATTCGTTGGTACAGCTTGAACATATCTTCGTGCTAGCTACTTATCTGACTGGATAGCTCCTCTTGTTGGCTCGTCATTCGTTGTGACAGTTGGAAAAGTTGTTGAGTTTGTTCTTCTTGTTGGCTTGTCATTCGTTGTGATAACTCCTCTTTTGGAGTTGTTATTCGTTGCTATAGCTCCTCGTGTAGCCTCGAAAGTTGTTGCGCTAGTACAGAATTTGCTTTTTGAACTAGGTCTGCGAACTCCACAGCGTCAGGGTCCAGATTATTATTTGGGTAGTATTTACGGAGCCTTCTCTAACAATACGGATTTGCTTCCAGTAGTTTCTAACTCTAATTCTTCGAGCTCTCTTCTAAGCTCAGCCACCAATAGTTCATTTATATTTTTTTCAGGGATTCTTGTATCTTCACCCTACAGCTGACACCAATTTGAAACACTTATGAGGACTTTAACACAATTTATTTACAAAATTGTAACAAGATACACAGAACTCTGCTGGATAACGTCCAAACTAATTTACAATAACAATGAACTATTCGAATTATTTGAACTCCCCTTAACTGCCCATCCATCCCCTTATATACAACAAATAAACATTCTAGAATTTGCTAGAAACAATATTTAATCTAGCCAAGGTACCTAGAGATTTCTAGTAAATGCACATAATTGCATATATCACACAAATAATATACATATATATGTCATATATATCTTATTTTTGGCTGATGAGTAAACGAAAATAAATTAAAAATAAACAGTGCCTAGTAATACAAATTCAACAAGTTGGTGTTTATTAAAACGTAAAAAGGATAAAGTGAAATTTGTTAATTACGATAACTACTTAAAAACTGGGTATAACAGAAATAATGTTGAAGTTAACATTGTAATTAATTCTTTTACATAATCTATATTACTAGAAAAGCAAATAAAGCCTTAGGCTTCATTTTACGAACAAGCTATGAACTAAAAAATCCTCAAACACACACACATGAATCAAAATTGTTTAAATGTTGCAAGTGAACTGCGCATAAACTACATTTTACGAGAGCTGCTGCTTTAATTTCGGAAAAGAAGAAAACAAAAATATTTTATGAGGAACAGGAAAACAAGTATTTTTCTTAACGAAGCGTGTATTGCAAATAATTATAAATTGTTAGCTGAGCGCTTTCGGCCTAAACACCGGCCATCATCAGAGCTAAAACTAATTAAAAAATTGATACAATTGACTAAAATAAACAAATTGTAAGCTTACGTCAAGGTAAATCAATACCCCAGGGGAGAAAATGAAAGGTAGACTGTACAGTCATCCAAAATTAACCTATCCAAAGGAACTACCATATGGTGGTCAAAAAAACAACATCAAACATTTACAAGTTAAAACTTTCAAGCTCTTAGAAGAAGAGAATGAAAGGGAAATTAAAATTAATATTAAAACCAGTCAACGAAGGAGCTGAAAGAAAATTTATTTTTTAAAAATTAGGAAAAAAATAAGAAAAAAGCTCGAACTTACTGTGAGGCATCAAAGAAGGAGAAAAGCCAAATCAGGTACAAAAAGAAGCTCGCACAAGGCATTAGAGTGGTTAAAGCCAATTAGTGAGTAAAATAATATAATATTATATAATAATAGCATGTATTATATAGGTAATAATATTATATTATTTTACTCACTAATTGGCTTTAACCACTCTAATGCCTTGTGAGTAAAATAATATAATATTATATAATAATATTATAATATTATATAATATTATATTATTTTACTCACTAATTGGCTTTAACCACTCTAATGCCTTGTGCGAGCTTCTTTTTGTACCTGATTTGGCTTTTCTCCTTCTTTGATGCCTCACAGTAAGTTCGAGCTTTTTTCTTATTTTTTTCCTAATTTTTAAAAAATAAATTTTCTTTCAGCTCCTTCGTTGACTGGTTTTAATATTAATTTTAATTTCCCTTTCATTCTCTTCTTCTAAGAGCTTGAAAGTTTTAACTTGTAAATGTTTGATGTTGTTTTTTCGACCACCATATGGTAGTTCCTATGGATAGGTTAATTTTGGATGACTGTACAGTCTACCTTTCATTTTCTCCCCTGGGGTATTGATTTACCTTGACGTAAGTTTACAATTTGTTTATTTTAGTCAATTGTATCAATTTTTTAATTAGTTTTAGCTCTGATGATGGCCGGTGTTTAGGCCGAAAGCGCTCAGCTAACAATTTATAATTATTTGCAATACACGCTTTGTTAAGAAAAATACTTGTTTTCCTGTTCCTCTTACTCCAGTAAGCGTGTACAAGTCTTTTACAGTCTATTTCATTTTTAAAAATATTTTAATTATTCTCTTCTGTTTTTTAAAATATTCATCATTACATCCTTACACTTTCGCGTGAGAGAAAATCAATTGTCAAAACATTTTTTTCTAGTCAGAAAAAGGCACAATCAAAAGTTCTATGTAAATGCTTTAACAGCATCATTTGGCGTTAAATATTGTTGACCATCCAATTTATTTTTAATTTGTGAAAACGTAAAGAAATCATTTGGACTGTGCGGAGGATGGGACATCACTCGAGAGCTTGCATCATCGTTATGAAGAATGAGCTGTCGTTTCCTATTGCCTTTTCGCATTTCTAAGTTAACATTTAGTTGTGTACCATAACAGTTTCATGATCTACTTATAAAATAGAAGCTACATGTCCACACTTCGATACAAACAGGCAATCATTTTCCTGGAAACACTACGACATCGCGTGATTTTTTTTGTTTTGCTTTAATTTGGTACACCCGAACCGTTGATTGTTGTTTCGTTTCTGGGTCGTATCCATAAATTTAACTTTCGTTACCACTAACAATGTCTTATACCAAAGTTGATGTCACTGAGTTGAATCGTTAAAGTCTTTTTTTGCACCATGTAACACGAGCTTGTTTTTGATCTTGAGTTGAATTGTGTGGAATTCAACGCGAACATAATTTTTTTACACCTAGGTGATGAAAAATATGATTTATTATGATTTATTTGTTTCATGTCGATGCACATGAACTCCTTAACTTTTCTTTATGTTACATGTCGATTTGCCTTTATCACTTCTTGTACAGCATCAATCTTTGCTGTTATTTTTGATGTTGTCGATAGACCTCCACGAAAGTCATCACTATCCCCCGATCAAATTTAAATTCTTGATACCACCAAAACACATTTATTCTTAATGGTGCCTCATCACCAGATGCAGTTTTTTGATCATTGGTGCACTCCTTTCACTTTTTTTAATGGAAAGTAAAACAAAATCATTGCACGCAAATGCACCATTTAAATCCATGTTTTTTTACTTTTTGTTTATTTCAAACTGTTACTGTAATTGCGCAGTTCAATATTATTATATTTTGTCTCATGGCTACAGTGTTGCCACATACCGAAATTAAAGCAACAACGTACGTACAGTAAATATCGTATGTTTAATACAGACAGTTTTTTTATTTGTAGGTACCTACGTGATTAAATAAATATTCGATTAGGGACAATATTTTTATACTTAAGATACGGTATAATGTAATTACTTCATAGGTATTCTGCAAATTTCTTTCTCTGGTTTGTCTAATAATCAAGGCAATACAGTCGATTCGTAAGAACGTCACGAAATTTTGTACTCAAAAATGGTTATATAAAAATGGAAAATGCATGTTCCTTATGCAATATTGCATTTTTGCAAATGCATCTCGAAGTGATAAAAGTTATCGAGAGAAATTAGTTCAATTTTACTACTTGTTTTTGAGGTAGCTAAACACCAATATTATGACGGCGGCTGTCACCGAAGTACCTACCTGGTGCCCAGGATAAACCTTGTCTACTGGAGTGTTATGAAAAATCGACACAGTTGAGTTCAAATTTGTTACTCGGGACTTTTAGGGGTCGCTGAACACAAATATCGCGACAGCGACGGTCTCCAAAGCACCTTGTGCCCGGGATAAATCTCATACACTGGAGTTTTATGAAAATTTAAACAATTCAATTCAAACTGGTTTGTCGTTAATTTTCAGAGTCATTCACTTGGTGATCAGGGTTGACCTCAAATTCTTGAGTTTCATGAAAATTTATTACAAAATCAGTTTTTTTTTAAATAAATAGAAGTACCTTTACATTAAAAAATAAAAATTAGTTTTTTATCGATTTATTCCTGACCGTCAGTGTCAATTTAGTTTAGGAAGTCCTGGGTTTCGGTCAATAATAGATTAAAGAGTATAAACAATAATAAAACGGCTTGTTGTGACGTTTCGATTTATTTAAAAATCATCATCAGAACTTTAGTCCTAAAATTTTTTGAAAAATTCTACATTGATTTAATGATTTACATTAAAAAAGAGAAAAAAAAACAAAACTTTTTTAAAAAAACATCATTTAAAATTGTTAACACATATTTACTTTTATTTGAACATAAACAAAGACGTAATTTACTTTTATTTGAAACAAAAAATTAAGACAAGCTTTTTTGAAGTTAATGAAACCTTATTTTGTGAAAAAACAATATAAATATACATAAAACCTTAATCTGCTTACCTTGTTAAGTCCAGTACATAATAATATCTAATAACAAAACATACTTTTTGTATTAGGTAGGTCGTTAATTATTATTTACCTTCAATTTTAATTTTTATTTGTATAACATAATGATGTTTCGCTTTGAGATCTTTATTTAGAGTGGAAAGGTATCTGATATCTACACTTTTCTTTCTCCCCCTCCCCTTTGTACGATAAGAGACAAAAAGATTTCTTTATTATTGTTTTGTTTTTAAATTTTGGTGTATACAGAATGTTAAATTTTTATTTAAGTTTTGGTAAATGTTGCTTAAATTGGTAGTATCCGATCTAAAGTTTACTGCATTAGGGTGTTCTTTTATATGGATCATTTCCTGTATTATTCTTTGATGATAATTGCTTTCATTTAGGATTTCTGTATTTTCGAAATCAAAATTATGTAAATTTTGGTGAGCGTGCTGTGTTAGTGCAGTTTGATGTTCAGTGTTGTGTCTTAAACTGTTTTTATGCTCATATATTCTTTTTTTTAAATATTGTTTTGTTTGTCCTATATTTATTTTTTCACATTCTAAACAATTTATTTTATAAACAACATTGGATATTTTTAGATTTTTGGTTTTAGGTTTGTAAAGATGGATTTTTAAAGATTTTTATCAGTTTTGTCAGCTATGAGTATATTATGGGGTGTAAGTATTTTTGATATTTTTTTATTTATCTCAGGTATGTATGGTAAGGATATATATTTATTTGTTTTTTGAGGTTTTTTTTGTTTATTTTTTTTTATATCCACCCCTGGCGTTCTTTAAAAAGGCAAAATAGGGTACCAATAGAAAAAAATATTTCTTGACATTATAACTTAAAATTTCAACAACCAGAAGCCACGGTGATATTCGTGTTCAGCGTCATCAAAAACCGATTATTAAAATTATACTTCGATTTTTTCTCATTTTTTTTTTTAATTCTATTACTTTAAACTGCACTTCGGAAAATGTATCATTGCATAAGGAAATTCATTTACCATTTTTACATAACCATTTTTGTTTACAAAATTTCCTGACGCTCTTACGAGAATGCAACAAGAATTATATAAATCCGTTTTACTGAAAAAACTTGGTAGGTTTTCTGCTTCGTTGTCTAAGTTTTATTAAAAAAAAAACTATTTAAAAAAACAGTCACCTAGTCAAAAAATCTGACTTTTCAATAGCAACTATTTTTATATTTCATTTTAAACAAAATTGAATAATCCAGTCCTTATCGTCACATTCAACAACCTCATTTTGAATAATGGAAAACCCTGTATTACTTTAACCTAGATTAAGATATAAAAAAATACCAAAATGTACTTAATTTATCTAGTGCATTAGATTTGTTCTAATTTCTCATGTCTGGTCATCTGAAACAAAGTGGGCAATATCAGTTGCGGCTTGGATAATGAAAATTGTTTATTTCAGTCAAGTAGTTTCACAATAACTAGAAATTTACACTGGATTAAATTAAAGCGCAGTTACCCAACTAGAAGCCGTTAACTTCGAACACCCTCCTGAATATGATAAATTGGGAAAATGTGTGTGGTTTTACGAACCTGCGTGTATAAAGCTTATGCTATTGGGGATCGTCATGAAACATATTCGCCATTTGGACAGCCAGAATGAATTATTGTTGTATTGTGGTTTTATGTTGATTTATTGCACGAATATTTTCGCTATTAGTATTAACGAAGCACGTGTTTTCATTAATCTACAACCACCTTTAGGCTATAACTAGTTATGGATTGAAAAATGTTAGTAATCTTTAATGAAGTTTTATTTTATTATTTATTGATTTTCGTTTGTATAGTCAATATAGATAAGCTGCAGTTTATTAGTTTAGAACTTCCACAATAATGTAATATATCCGTATAGAGCTGCAAGCATTGGTATTGGTATATTACAGCAAAGCTGTTATAAGAAAGAGATTAGATTGTCGATCAATTAAGCTATTATTAAAGTTTTAGTTATTATCCAAATACAGTCAAAATTTAATCCTGAATGAACCATTTTTTAATTACGTGAATATTCTGCTATCTTAATAATAATATAGATTTTAAAATTTTTTGTTAATTCGAATATTTTGATACTATAAAATTTTTTATTTTTGTAGTAATGAACCTTTTCTGTTATCTCTTCAAAAGTTGTTTAGCTTGCATAACATAAGACAAGACACTCTCACTTTATTTTAATTACACGAAATTACGATAAGTACAATTCCATATAAACTGAACACGATTAAGACTAAACTTTACAGGGTTAACTACTCGTATTAACACACAAGATGTAGATAAAACGTCACATATCCATTTTGGATTACGGAATTCAGATAGTGGTTTATCTCTTATTTACGTAAAGTCTTTTTTCTACAAGCATGTGTAAAACAACACTTTCCCGCACGCATTTTAATTCAGAAAATATCTCTTTCCCGCACGGAGTGAGATTATTTTACATGAAAATAGGGATTTTTAAAATGTTTGTTTTTAAAAAAATCATAATTTATTAAATCACCCCTGTAAACCTTACTCAAAGCAACAACAAACTCACCTGTTTAAGTAGGGTTGCTATAGCTACAGTCGTGTATTTATTGACACTATGACAGATTTAATTGTCACAATCGCATCTTTTTAAATATCTAAATAATTTTCGAGATGATTTTGCTTGTAGAAAAAATATTGATCCTAACTCTTGCGGAAATTAACTTTCCGCACTTGTTAGGATAATAACTATTACTTCATAAACTGTTTCAGCATTTTTCCTTTGCTTATCCATCTGACTTCACAATAATATGTATCGTTGTCATGTTTGGCTGAGCCGATGATGGTTAAGTCCTAGGAATTAAAATTAAATTTAAGATTTTTAAACAACATTCATAACATTCTGGAATTGAATGGACTTAGAAAGTTATGTTAGTAGATAATGCAATGAAAGAATATTAAATCATCTTTTTGCACATTTAATTTTTCATTCAAATTTCCTATGAATCCTTTACGTCAACCGACCATTAAAAGTACACTATCTGTGCATACTTCAAATAATTTTGACCATGTTAAGCAAAAACTTGTAAATACATGTTAAACTTCAGTAAAGACGTCCTCTTATGTAGTGATTTCTTTTAGCGGGTGTAAGGCAAGCGATTGCTTATCTTTATCTACACCCCGACACCTCGAATAAACGTAATCAGTTGACTTGTAAAGACTAATCGGTAATCTCTTCTAATGCTATAAAAATGATAAAAAGCAGTCATATTAAAATCAAGAAAAGATCTAAAATGTATTGCGATTGAGATCAAATCCTACAGATCTGGCCAGCGGACCCCGTTATCGCTTACATATATTCTAGATATTTGTCAAACTTGACGTCCAGCTATGTTACCATAATTAATAATAACTGAATTTGAAACAAACAAGTAGTGGTTCACAATGACATACGGCGGCTCAGGGAATAAGAGGAGATTCGTCTTTACGACTATTTATAATCTTTTTCTCTTTATATGCAGTGTTTCTTATTGCGCAATTAAAATTTAATATGATCGCTGATTGGTTAGATCGGTAACCGAAATTTTACAAAATTCGTTGTTTTAGTTGCTGTCTAAAGGGATAAAATTTTTAGAATCCATTTTGAGCAAAGGGACGCTGCTTCGCGATGTAGGTACTGTCGGAAGTACAAACGTACTTAAAGTAAAACTTTAAATGGAGTGGGAATAAAACAGAGATACATCAAAGAGACAAGGAAACGTAACGGTGTCTTAATTCTAAAAAAAGTATAATGATGAAATATATTTATATGTTGACCTACATAAAAAAATAAATTTAACATTTCTGGTTCATATTATTTCGTCAGCAATTAGCTTAAGATAAACACATTTATTAAATAAAGGTATAGTAAATATAAATACTCTAATTTCTTAATAAACTTAAATTATCTTAAAAGAAAAGAAAATGCAAAACTTAATAAATATTTTTAAATTTAATTTATATTTCTTTAAATAAACTTAGATTCTAACAACGTTTTTGTTTGTGTTCCTGAAAATTAATAAACCAAAAATTGACTTTATATTCAAGGACATATCGGTTTGTTTTTAATATTATATGGGGCAGTAACCGACTGTTACATTTGCTGAATAATTTCTGTGAAATTGCATAAAAATTAACCAACTCTACCTCTGTGTTAGTTGTTAAGTATTGTTATCCACAATGCTGTGCATTATCGGAAATTTAAGCGGATCAAAATGTTGCTATGATACTAACAATGCACATTTTGTTTCTCTCATAAATTTGTATTATTTTGTTTACATAGTACAGAAAAATAAGCGCAAAGTTCTGAGTAGGTATTTATATTTAGATATTAACACTTCCTGATTAACAGTATAAAATAAACATTTTATTACGAGTATATGACTATAACTAATACACCATTTTTGGAGCCCAAAAAAGAAATGTCGTTACATGTAAATTACTGTTCAATATCAATCTGGTCAACTCAAGAGTTACTAATACAATTTACCAACATTAAGGTATTAATCATCCCTGACCGTTTCTGTTATAGTTGCTTATTGTTTAGATTGGTAATTATTAACAGTAACGGAATTTCGCCATCAATTGTACCTGCCTGTTCATCTGTCTATTAATATCATTAATTTATTAGTTAATAATTTAATAAAGACACGGATTACTCAAAGTTTAATAAATTCTTATATAGATAATATAAATTATTATATAAATCGTCTAAACGGGTACTATTTAAGTATGTAGGTACAGTGATCGCTGTTTGGTAAATAAATGAGAATTTGGGAAGTAAAACATCATAATTTGTTAAAAGAGAAAGATCGAAACTGAATGTCATAGAAACTTGTACAGTAATGATTATGAATAGTTTTAAAGTATTTGCTTTTTATGAAGTAAATGGTGAGGTCCGTGTAAGGTTTGCAGCGCACAACGTGGCGAACCAGGAAACTTTCTACGGACGCAAAGTAAACTGTCATCAAATATCACTGTTGTTATGCCGAAGTTTTAACAAAAATAGCTAGTTACTTAAATATTATATAAATAACAAAAAAGCTGAAGACCAAGGATATAGTATGCTCTAGAAAGATTATTCCAAACCAAAGAGCCGTTAAGAACAAGAAGAGCTTGGATTTGTTTATGCAAGATTTAGCTATTAGCATTTTACTTTTACTGTGTTTTGGTCTCAATAATAAGTAAATAACCTTGATATAACTATTTCATAAAATGCATGGTCCTGATTAATATGTGAACACACATTTGCAGTGTTTGGATATCCAATAACCTAGTTCAAATTCTTTAAATGCTGTCATAAATACTTGTCCGACGCCTATTACATTAGTGACAAAGCAGAAAAAGGGACAGTGGCAAGTTGACTGCTGAAAGGTTTAAATGACAACATGATAGATTGTTATAACGATTTTGTTTAAACTTTGATGTCTTCTATATACATAAATTAAAAAAATATCTTTGAAGTTTCCAGGTTTGCGATGTAATGGCTGTAAATGGTTATATACACCTAATAATGTATAAAAGGTAATCGTTACTGAAATTCTTTACAAAATACTCTATTTATGGTATCCAGTTATTAATTTTATTTACACTTAAAATCAAATTTAATTGTTATTTACAAAGTGAATAATAGCGTTAATATTAAAATGTTATATTAACGTTGATGGATATTATGACCAAGCTTTTACAACGTACCTTTTTGTTAGAATATGTAGAGAATCTATTTTCAAACTAAAACGAAATTTTACCTTTAAGCTCAATTTCCAGATTACTTTGCCATACCCATAATTAATAACTAAACATTTTATATATCCACCAGATATTTTCTACCTAGTTCGGGTGCGAGTAAGAATTTGAAAGGGTTAATTAAGTGCGAATGTAGAATATCAAATTAAAAGACATTAGGGTTGATTTATTAGAACCTGAATAGGTGGAAATGGTAGATATTGTGGAAAATAGTTTCCCAAAATTTGGGATTAACCAGTTATCCAACGACAGGTATTTTATCCGTTAACATCATGTGTTATTAATGATTCATAACTAGGTAACGTAGTAGATACGGAATATTTTAAATAGTTAATTATTTAAATTATTAAAATTAATTTTACTTCAGTCAATGAAATCAAAAATAGGATATTATCTCCGATTTTTATTCTAAGGCATTAATTATAATGAAATTATAGGTAGACTCTACTTACCTTTTAATTCAATCTATGCTTATTCTTTTTTAAGGGTGAAAACCGCTACGTATTGCGAAAATTAAATAAAAATTGTTGCCACTTAAATCAAAGTACTTTGTAGGCTTTAATAGAATTTGATAAAGTTAAATAAAGTTTTCTCATACTTTGAAACATTATTGTTGGTTGGCTGAATGATTTCACCTTTATAAAATACCCCCTTGGTAATAAAACCTTTTTTAAAAAAACTCAACCGATTCAAAAAAATGCACGAAAAAGTAAAAAATAAAATCTTAAAAAAAACAACTAGGCATCTGATTTCGATTTCCTTGAAGTGGTTTTGTACCTTTGTAGAAGATTTGAGTTACTAACATACGAAATCTAGATTTAACAGTTAGTTTCATAGCTGAAACAGTAAATTTAAGATATTTTTTGTGCCTGGGCATGTGATTGTCCGGTATATTTTGCTACTTATTTGGCGTCGCCAAAACTTACGAAATCCACATCAGTTATTGCGTTGCAGTGCAGGCATAAGCAGGTATATTTCAAACGACAGGATGGCCAGGTGTTGTAGCTAACAGTAATAAGTAATTGGTTTGGGAAAAGTAAAAGAGGTCTAATATTTGGGCTTTGGAATTCTCATACTAGTATAGGAAATATTTTAGGATCTTCAATTGCTGCAGAATACGTAGAGACTGATTGGCGGGATTTCTAATATTTTTATGTTTAGTTGTTAATTCTTCCGATGTAGGATGTTCTTCTCCTGACCGGGTCCCTGATACTCGACCAAAACGAGTAACATCATTAGAGCATCAAAATATAAATGATGATTTAGTATGAATTGATTCAGACATTGATAATATTATTATAGGTGAACAGGACGTTCAAAGAAGAGCAACCGAAAGAACAAATTTATTGCCTAGATCAACTACATCTTCCACAATTCCAAGTATAAAGTAGAGACAGCATAAGTAGTCGGTATTGAGAGATCGCATTCACATCTGCTTCAAAATTCGTATATACTCCAAAATTTAAAAAAAATGTTTGTTTTTTTTATTAACTCCCTTCATTTTATAGATATTGCAAATCTTTAGATTTTAAAAGGTAAAGGATTAAGGGAAGCAAGAAAGGTAATACTACCGCTATTAACCTAATTTACAGTAGCGATATTTCTAAACGTTTACCTGTTACCGTAATGAAATAAAAAAACTTTTCTCAAAAAACAACATTTTTGTAATGAATCATTTTTACTTATGTTTTATTATTTTCGAGATAAAGATAGAAAATTACATGTTTTCAATTACGAATAACTTAAAAAGTATTGAGTTTGCCAAAAAAAACTTTAAAACTTTTTTGCTTAGAATTAGGCCCTCTAAGGACTCCCGGCATTATTTTGATCAAAAAAATTCCTACCCCTGAAAAGTGGTGGGAACCGCCCCCAAGATAAAAGGATAATTTTGCATATAGCAAACTTTTTTGAAGTATTTCCTACCTGTTGTGAAAATTTTAAGTAAATTGATGCATTAGGACGGAACTCGGAGCCAAGTATCCTCATTGACTTGACTATTTTTTAACTGATTATATCTTTACTTAAAGCCGTTTTAGACTATCCAATTTCTTGTACAAGAAATATTGTACAAGATAAATTGGATAGTTTCAAACAAGAGATTGGATCAAATATTATGTCAAATTATTGTACAAGAAAATAGAACATGCTCTATTTTCTACACAATATTGCATCCAAGAATTGCGCGCGCACATGACATTTCTATACGGCGCTTTAAAACTCTGCTTAACACGTATGTACCCGCAATCGCACTGGCAACAGCTTGCTTAATCATTTGAATTGCTTTTATATAAAAAATAATCTAAACATTTAATAAAAGCGAACTTCTGTCAAAAAGATCCAATCAAAATAAAATATAGGCCGAATAGCCTAGGTAGCTGAGGCCACAAACAGAAGAAGACGGAAAAGAAAATTAAATATTATGTCTATTGCGCCGAATCCTAACATATATCTTGCACAAGAAATTGTAGTAGTCTAAAACAGAATTCAAACATGAGCATACAATATTTCTTGTACAATTTATTGTACAAGAAATTGTGCAAGAAATTGGATAGTCTAAAACGGCTTTTAGGAAAGTTTAGTAATATTTAAACCTGATAATACATTTAACAAATCTCTGTTATGCTTGTATTTTGCATAATAGGTATTCTATATTTCTGTATTAATTATTTAGTGCACATACGATCTTCTTTTATTCTAGTTATATTAAATTTTGGGATAACAATAGGTAAACAACACGATTTTACTACCAATTTTTTTAATATAAATATAATAAAAAAAAAAGTTTACTTTTTCTAGATATAAAATCACACTTTTAGCAATAATTTGTTTAAATATTTTATTTTGCGGATGATTACATGGATATCCCTTCTGTATGATTACATGGATATCCCTTCTGTACATCTGTTTTCTGATTTTTCTTAAAGATTAAATAGAGCTCTCGTAATTTTCCAGTAACACGACATCATGACCAGAGCTTTCGATTCAAAAACACAATCGTTTTTAACATATCGAATGTTAAATGGTCCAATTACCTACTAACACAATCGGAAAGCCCGGAAAGAATACTTAAAAAATTGCGTAGTTGTTGAGCCCTGGGTGTAAACGGGCCGTGCAAGAATCGGTTCCAAATAGAAAGGCATTTGGAACAGTGCCGGACTTAAGAATTTATTAAAAACGGATAGTTGCATTAACAAAAAAAGAGATTTTTTTAATGTAAGCCTTTTGGCATATACCTTATACCGATCGTACCGCAGCCTGAATAGGATTATTTTACTTTCTAGGATTGGTAATAATCATATACAACTTACACAGAATTACTCTTTATGTATTATTAACAATAATAGTAGTATTAAACTGTGAAAGGCTTTCGCGGCCATTGTCTAATGCATCAATGGTTTTTGGGCTGTTAGGCCGGCGTCGATTGTCTTGCTGACTTGACGTTTCGCGAACACGAGCGGTTGGCATCTTCAGAAGTTGCTTGCTGGTTGACAGTCTGCGAACTACTGAGCTCTGCGTGGACGGAGTCCGTATTTATACGTCGTGAAGGAAGTGGGCGGGGCCTCAGTTGCTTTCGATCCCAATCGGTTCTGGTCGGTGTTGTTCGTTAAGGGTAGAGTTTTCGCACCCTTAATTATGGGGACCCATGTTTTGTTGATCTTGTATGCTTCCTCTTTTTTATTAAAGTTGTTTCGGTGCTTCTCTATCTCTATGGCTTCTCTATAGAGTCTGGAATGGTATGCTGATGTAGTAGACCCAAGTCCTCGCTTTAATAAAAAAGAGGAAGCAGTCAAGATCAACAAAACATGGGTCCCCATAATTAAGGGTGCGAAAACTCTACCCTTAACGAACAACACCGACCAGAACCGATTGGAATCGAAAGCAACTGATGCCCCACCCACTTCCTTCCCGACGTATAAATACGGGCTCCGTCCACGCAGAGCTCAGTATTTCGCAGACTGTCAACCAGGAAGAAACTTCTGAAGATGCCAACCGCTCGTGTTGGCGAAACGTCAAGTCAGCAAGACAATCGACGCCGGCCTAACAGCCCAAAAACCATTGATACAATAGTAGTATTGCGAATTAAAAAAAAAATTTAATTTATTGGGTAATATTAATTCCCAGTTGGATTATTAAAATATTGCGATTTTTATTACATAAGTAAAGATGCAGTTCATAGATTAACATTTTTTTTATTTTTCTCATAGCTATGTGTCTGTTAAAAATGTTTATTATAAATAGTATACAAAATTGTTTATATAAGAATTTATTTTCTTTTTTCTGTATTGGGTCAAATCGCCAGTATTCTTTTCTATTAGCCAAAGGAAGTTGTAGTTACACTGTAACTTTTAAGGTTTAATATTTTCAGATGATAGGTAGCTGAAGGAAACATGTGTCAGTCTAAGAGCTGATGATACAAATGTGAATACGTGTTTTAGGCAAATTAAAGTTATAAAAATAAGTACGTTTGCTTCTGCGATTACAAAATAAAGATTCTGGCTAAAAACTTGTGGTTATTTTGCAACTTAGAACTATAATGAAACCGGTAAAAATAAATTTTTGGCAAAATAAAATTTAGTTTTTTTTAAACTATAAAATTAAAAAAGTTAAATGCTGGTTGGGATGCTTCTAAAATTTAGTCAGATAACCCCAAAGATGATTTTTTTTAAACTTCATAAAAATTCTTTTTTTTTAAACCTTTAATAAACAATTTATAACATAAATAAATATTTGAAATATATTTTTTTAATTATTCATATCATACTAATAGCATAGTCTCCTTACCGCTCATGAGATCATGACATCAAACATGGTTGCTGAGGTGTTAGTTGTGTTCTGGGTTATTAAAATTATTTTAAATTGTATTAATAACAAATACAATTTAACCGTTTAGCAACAGGAATTTTATCTTAATTCTAAATCTATTCAAGTCTACGGATTTATTATTTTAAACCAATGACAGTCTTAATATAATAGACTACAAATCTATACAACTGATTTATTGCTGTACGAATGAGTGAAAAATCGAAAACTGTCTTAAGAATTGGTCTTACCACGATATACTCCATTTATGTATATCTTATGACGTGTTAAAACCGAATGTAAAAAGTGTAGATTTTGACTCAGTGTCTAGCACATTATTTTAATTTGTTTTTTATACCTGATGATATCACACATTCCAGGATAACTTTTCTTACAGCACAAGATCATACACTTTAAAGTCCTATTGAAGATTATAAATTTAAGTCAAAATTAAATAACATCTAATACTTTATGTTTGGTTAAGGCTTAGTAACAAAGCCAAGTTGAGTAAAACGCTTATTACAAAACTTTATCGTTTATAATCTATAAGAAAGTTTTTAATTTTAAAATAAGTATGTATATTACTAGAAGTAAAAGAGTCTTTAATCCAGTTGCGGTGATGAGCGGTTTCATATTGCAGTTTCAACACAAACGCATTCATTAATATAATAGACTAGTTTCATAAAGTAATTTACAAAAATAGGTAATTAATATTAAAATTTGAATCCAAATAATTTTGACAAACTTTTTTAAGCAGTTTTCAAATTGACCAACATATTAAAAGGTTAGTTTAAATCAGATAATATTGAAATTAATATTTCAGTATTCAGATTTAATTATTTCTTATAACTATATATAAATGAAATTAAGTTATGCTTAAGGTAAAGCTTAAGCTTAACTTTAACCGGCTTGAAAAAAAAATATTTAATGGGTTGTACTTTTTAGTATCCAACAACTAACAGTATTTTTCTTTTTTTAATCGTGCAAATATATGGAAATGACAGGTTTCTAATTTAACAAATTAACCCAGTCGGTTGAATGTGCATGTCTTATTTACAGATTTAGGTATTCCCTCTTTATAATTAACCTGGACAAAATGTGAACATAATTCTTTAATAATAGGTAATCATTTAATATATAAATTTTGTTTCCAGCAAACCGACGACTGTAATCCAATTAAAAACAAAAATAAAAAATGTGTGCGTGTACTAGTATAGGTACACACGTAAGAACCGAAACATTTTTATGACATTATTTTTTGAAAAATTATCCACTGTATGCAACTTTACAGAAATGGTTAAATAAAGCTAAATCAGTCAACGTTTTGGATGAAATTTTATACATTTACCATCAAAAACTGATGGTAACCTTAAATCAATACCATAATTACACACAATTATTAGAAAAAGGTATATATTTAGTTACTTTTGTTAGAAATCCACTGGAATTAAAATTAAAATAATTAAAAGCTCCCGCTGTTATAAATAAATTAGTTAAATATACTGTAAATTTTGTGTTTATGATAACTTTTTCTTACCAAAACCCACAATTATTTTTTGGTATAAATACAAAAGTGTCTGAATTTTCTATAAAAAAAAAAATGTGCGTGTAACCTTTACGCGCGATTGAAGTAAAACTTATTTGACGTACCTACGTATCATCGCAAAATAAATTCAAATTCAAAATATGTTTATTAACAAGTAGCTACAGGTTTTTGATTTTTTCGTTTATTATTATTATTTATTGATGAAAGAGTAAAATATTCTTGAGAATCCGCCATTTTATTCAAGTGACAACTATTTTGTTTTGTAATTTATCTAAAATTCATTAATTTCACTTTCAAGTTTTAAAAACTTTTGACAGAAATTAAGGGTTAGGTTAGGTTAGCTAATCAAAAGTTTTGACGTAGGTATCGCAAAATGTATCGCAAGGAAGTCAGTAGAAACATAAAGAACTGTGTGTGTGAAAATCATGAGAAATCTGATCATTTCTTCCGTATTTTAAAAGTTAACTGTCAATTAATTTCTAACAAAACTAATAGAATGGACCTAATCTTAAAGCAATATGAACCAGACATATTATGTTTATCCGAAACATGGTCCAATAATGAAAATATCGGCTACATACGATTTAATAATTATTCTGTTACTGGAACTTCAATAGAACTAATAAGTCACATGGCGGTGTACTAATTTTGACAAAATCTTCAATATAAATTAAGAAACACGATTTTTTGAGTAATTTATCACTTGAAGTAGATATTGAAATCTCCAGTATCTCTTTTAAAATACTTTAAACCACCTGACGTATATTAAATATTTATAGATCCCCATCTGATAATTTCAATACATTTATAGATAGACTTTATAGTGCTTTAATTTTCTGTACAAATAATTTTATATCATTTATTCTTTGTGGAGATTTCAACATTGTTTTTGTAAACGATTCACAGGAAAATAAAATGTATGCATATAGAGTACTCACTCATTTTCATACAACATTTTTTCATCATTTTCTTCATTAATAAATCCACTTTGTTTATTCATATTTAAAACAAACGCTTTATACACAAATTTTAGGCGTAAAACTATTCACCAACAATGTATTTTGGTTGACAAGCTGTCAATTTGACAGGTCAGCAAATTATGTAAATTATGTTGCCTAATAATATACAATTACAGATTTAACTTTTATTTAATATAGTAGGCGGAATCGTGTTAGGTTTTTTGTATCAGCTTTTTGCGTTACATAGAATATGTCGTCACGTCCGTTAGAATTACTGAGTTACCCCTAGTCGCACCTTAAGAAGTTTTACTTCAAAAACTTATTCCTATCTACCCATACTCAAAGTCAGTTGGTATAATACTAGCTTAACTTATTCTATTAAACAGTAGGTTTTATTTTTATTTTATTTAAATTATTTATTGTTTTATAATCCTGCAAGAGTTATAAAAAGTAATGTATGTTAAATATGTTCACAAACTGTTTCTACATCAAATATTTTTTTGTCGTAGCTTAGTCACTTAGTCACATATTAAAGTTACTGATGACTTTTTGTTTAAGAATTAAAAAATCCTAATTTGACTTATCGAGATGCTTAAAAAAGTTGAGTTACATATTTTAATGTCAACCCATTAGTTTGCTGCCATCAGTTGAAATCAACCTTTACATGATTGGATATTGCTTTAATAGCATTACCCTGTTTATAACTTTTAACTTTTTCAGTAATGTATGGACAGAAAATTATTTTAAAAAAATTAACATTTTTAATATTTTATGTTAGCGTAATTGACAGAATTATAACTGATTATTAGATTAAGAGAGAAAAAAGTTTGTTCGTCATTATGGGCAAATATAGCTAGTCGAAAGCTATACAATGAAACCTACTTCTACCTTTTAACTTGTACTTGTTTCATATATTATAAATAAAGTCATCAGCAGCATATGGTAAAAAAAATAAAAGTCGCATATATATTTTAGTAGAAATTAGGATATACTTGCAATTGTTACAACACCTATCGATATATGTCATTAAGCACCTAATGCATTTTTTTAATCACGCTTAATGTCCTCTAAATATATGTAATTTAGTTTAACTTGGATGATATAAAACATATACTTTTAAATTACGTTAATATTAGATACCACCTTTTTTAAAAATAGGTCATTTAGCTTGATAAGTCAAAAGATCTATAGTATTAGCGGTTCAGTAGTTGATTTTTGGAAAGTCCGCCTCTAAAATTTCCTTTTTCCCTCTTATCCGCACCCTTAAGTGCGATCGATCCAGTCGCGGCCGGGCTTCTCTCGTCGTATTCATGATATCGCGTTCTCTTTGTGGCTGTTTCGGTGTTACGAAATTGGAGAAAACGACTTTTTTCTACGCAAAGAATACCTACTATGCTATGAATATGATTTATTTTCAAGTGTCACTTAAAGGAATGATTGTTGATCATGTTTGGCAAACAATATTTCCTCATGTGCTATCCAATATGTTTATTGTGTGAAAGAGAATGCCAAGAACATATGTGTTTGATACAACTGATCGAAAGAATTTTTAACATTTTTTACTTAGATATCATAAAAAAAGCAGTAAAGCTCTTAAACCAATATCATTTCAATAAACTTATAATGGTAGTTTATATACATGTTTTATGGAGGTTTTATGTCAGTTTGTGGAGTTTTTCAAACAAAACGTAATAAATTATATTGTCAGATCATTACTAATGTATTTGTGTAATATTATTGTCTTTATAAGTACAAAAGAGATGTAAGTGCTCATGGCTTAAGTTGTATGTAGGTCTGTCTATACGAGCGTAATTAAGCGTGACAGATACACCTGTGACCTATACAAAAATTGTGACCTCCTTTTATTGCTATAATTCTGATTCCTCAGACTTCCAGCAGCTCTATTAGTCCGATCTTTTTTAGAAAGTTTAGGATATCGTTGAGCTTTAAGTTAGGTAGATCTTTCTGTTCTTTTTTATATGATCCTAGGTATGACCCTGAAATTACGTAATGTAAATGCATTCTAAGAGTAGTGGTATTAAGGTTTCGTTCTCTTTCTCACAGAATCTGCACTTTCTTCATCTACCAATGCTAGTTTCTTCATGTGTTCTCTTATCGGTAGTGCCCGGTTAATATTTCCATTTTATTTTAATATTATTTAAGTGTTTTAAGAAATTAGAGTATTTATATTTATTATATATATTTTTAAAAAATTGTTTGTTTTAAGCTAACGAAATAATATGAACCAGAGATATTAATTTTTTTTTTTACGTAAGTCCGTTGGTATATACATATATTCCATCGTTGAATTTAGGATTGGTGGTAGTTTCTAATACGGCGGCTGTTTTTACTAAGATTTAGATAGCTGAAAGATCTCTTCTGGTTATAGTTTCCTTGGAGCGACTTTGTCTTAGTCCTTCTAAATCGTTCCAGTACTCGGATTTTTTTTACCCACTTCTTTACTTACTTTTTCGAATCCTTTGCTACTGCTGATTCTAGAAGATGGTTCTGGTTCTAGATATGGTGTTTCAGCTTTTTTTCTTGGCAGCTTATCTACTGTTTTGTGTCCTTCTATTCCTATGTGTCCTGGAACCCACAAGAGAACAACAATGTAATTTGTCATTTCACGACACAATTATTATAGAACTATTTATGTTATCGTTTTATTTTATAATTAGGTATTATATATTCATATGTTTTTTTACAATTAGCTTGTTTTATAGTATACTAGCTGACCCGGCGAACTTCGTACCGCCTACTGATGTTTTTTTACCATTTTTCCAAATTTTTACGGTTTTGTAAATTATCGATTAGATATATTATATATGTCTATAACTTATTTATATTATTTTTTATTATTTGTGTGATTATTTTAAGCTTATTGACAGGTGATGGAAGTGAAGTTAGTTTTGTTTTTTGAATAGTTCATTTTTAGGCGATACGTTGCAGCGCCGCCTGTGCATAGCATATTCGTTTTCTCCGTGAAAAAATACATATATTTACCAATTTTCATAACAATCGGTTGAACGGGGCAGAAGTTGCTACTCTGCAGCGCCACCTGGTGGCGAGTGGCATCAATATGCATAGAATTTTCGTTTTCTCCGTGAAAAAATACATATACATACCAATTTTCATGAAAATCGGTTGAACGGGGTAGAAGTTGCTACTCTGCAGCGCCACCTTGTAGCGAGTGGCATCAATGAACATAGCATATTCGTTTTCTCCGTGAAAAAATACATATAAATACCAATTTTCATGACAATCGGTTAAACGGGACAGAAGTTGCTACTTTGCATCGCCACCTGGTGGCGAGTGGCATCAATGGGCATAGCATATTCGGTTTCTTCGTGAAAAAATACATATACATACCAATTTTCATGACAATCGGTTAAACGGGGCAGAAGTTGCTACTTTGCAGCGCCACCTGGTGGCGAGTAGCATCAATGAGCATATCATATAAACCTTCTCCGTGGAAAAATACATATATATACCAATTTTCATAATAATCTGTCGAGTAGCTTTTGAGTTCATCGATTTCGTACATAAAAACACATCCTTTTTTATATATATAGACTAGTTGTACTCGCAACGTCGTTCGCGTGGCGTGTGATTGTTGCATAAAAATTTCTTACCCCACCCCATTTAAGGAATGGGGGAGAAATTTTTATACACCAGATGTTAAGTTGAAAGAAGACAAACACATCTGTGAAAACCGCATTCGAATCGGATCAGTAGTTTTCATGTGATGCTCGCACAAACATACAGACAGACAAAAAAATCTAACCACATTTTTGGGTTCTATGTCGATGTACCCGTAACGATTTTTGTATAAAAATTTCTTTCCTCACTCCGTTAAAGGTGTGGGGGAGGGGCAGAAAGAAGACAAATACCTCTTTGAAAACCGCATTCGAATATGATCAGTAGTTTTCATGTGATGCGCGCACAAACATATACATTTCTACAGTTTTATTATATGTATAGATTTTCAAACTATTTGTAACCTATAAACATTACAATTTTCAAACAAGAGACTGTTGGTCACCGATTTCGTTCTGCTAGATCTCTCTGCAATAGTCAAATTTGAGCACTCTCTTTTGGTATAGCATATTATTAATATAATGTGGAAAATTTATCGAATGAATTTGTGTAGAAGTGTTTAATACTCTCTACATCAATTTTTTTGTATTGTTTTAATGTATTCAAGTAAAATTAGTTATATATAAGTTGATGTTTTTGAGAGACATTTTGTTAATGACCTCGTATATCGTTCCTTAGTAAGAAAAGTTTTTAATTAAATTGTGTTTTTAAATCAATCTTCCTAAACACCTCGATTAGAAATTAAATAAAATTTTAGACTGATTTTATAGCAGACATATTATGTTGATTTTGGTGAAGTAGAACTTCCTGACGTATACAATGTTTCCATTATTTGTTCCTTCTATGTCCCGATAAAACGTGAAGAGTTGCGTTCTTAGTAGTATTTTTCAACAGTTTCTTCTAAGGTGTTTTATAACTTTTATGAGATATTTTTACTCTTCCAGGTATATTTTTAAAGCTATAAAAGTGAGATATACTGTTTTAACTTGCTTAAGTCGTTTAAAAACAAAAAATTTGCAGTATTTTCGATATATCTCTAAATCAAATACAACAGCTATTTTAAAATTTGCTTATTTTTTAAATTTTTGTCCACATTGTAGTGATAATAGTTTTCCGTTGTCATTAGTATTTTTCTAATTATTGGTTAAATACCCGTCCTAATTATTTAAGTCTGTTCTTTTAGTAAATTCTTTATCAAACAAAATTTATTTTTTAGTTTGTCATTTTTAATGGTATATTTTTTTATCTTTTTTAGTCTTCCTTTACTTTCTTTTATGTCAGCAATCCTGATCTGCTTCATAGATATATTTTTAATAGCCTGAAAAAGGTAGATCTCTTCGACGTAATTAAAAATTCATCTCTTATCTGCTGTAAAATATATCAAATTTGCCGAGAAATATGTATATAACGCCAAATAATATACTCGATAATTTTCTCACAAAATAAGTTAAATGGCAAAGTAGTAGACATTGATAAGATCTTCAACTTTTATATTTACACTTTTTTTGCATCACCTCAAAATTTATGTGATAAATTCAAAAAAAAAAAGTAGTTTTTGGTTGTTTTATTTTTATCTTTTGTAAAAAATGTTTTTTTTTTACCAAATTTGGTCAAACAAGCTGCAATTTTTTAAATTTAAAAATTCTATTTTTCAACTTATTTTGATTTAATATCGAAAAAGTTTCCTAATTTTCAATCGAAAATTCAGGCGTCAAAACATTAGCTTTTTCAAAAACGTTGATGGGCTTTTATTTGTTAAAATCTCTACTTTTTAAAAGTTTAAAAACTATATACAATACTGCCAAAAGACCTTAAAAAATGCAAAAAAAACAAAAAAACTCAAATCGAAGAATTATATTTTATTCACTTTGTACATTTTTGAGCTATTTATTAAAATTAACATTGTAATCTATATATATAAAACTCAAAGGTGACTGACTGACTGACTGACTGATTGACTGATATAGTGATCTATCAACGCAGAGCCCAAACCGCTGGACAGATGAGGCTGAAATTTAGCATGCAGGTAGATGTTATAACGTAGGCATCCGCTAAGAAAGGATTTTGATTGATTTCACCCCCAACGGGATAAAATAGGGGATGAAAGTTTGTATGATCTATCAACGCACAGCTCAAACCGCTGGACGGATGGGGCTGAAATTTGGCATGGAGGTAGATGTTATGACGTAGGCAACCGCTAAGAAAGAATTTTGATTAATTCAACCCCCAAGGACATAAAATAGGGGATGAAAGTTTGTATAAAACTTTGTCAATTTTAAACCGTTCGTGCTAAAACTTTGCATGCATATAGTTACTATGACGAAGGCATCCCCTAAGAAAGGATTTTGATTAATTCTACCCCTAAGGGGATAAAATAGGGGATGAAAGTTTTTATGAAACTCTGTCAATTTTAAACTGATCGGGCTAAGATTTTGCTTGCATATAGCTACTATAACGTAGGCATCCCCTAGAAAAAGATTTTGATAAATTCCACCCCTAAGGAGATAAAATAGGGGATGAAAGTTTGTATGAAACTTTTTCAATTTTAAACCGAGCAGGCTGAGATTTTGCATGCATATAGCAACTATGACGTAGGCATCCCTAAAGAAAGAATTTTGATAATTTCTACCCCTAAGGGGATAAACAAGGGAATGAAAGTTTGTATGAAACTTTGTCAATTTTTAACCGATCGGGCTGAGATTTTGCATGAATGTAGCTACTATGAAGTAGGCATCCCTTAAGAAAGGATTTTGATAAATTCCACAAGGGGATAAAATAGGGGATGAAAGTTGGTATGAAACTGTGTCAGTTTTAAACCGATCGGGCTGAGATTATGCATGCATATAGCTACTATGACATAGGCATCCCCTAAGAAAGGATTTTGATAAACTCCACCCCTAAGGGATAAAATAGGGATGAAAGTTTGTATGAAGCTTTGTCAATTTCAAACCGATCGGGCTGAGATTTTGCATGCATATAGCATAAAAGTTTTTATGTTTTAAAATAATAATAGGCTAATACCACTCGCGCTTTACTGAGCGGAGTGTGTGGAGCGGTGAGACGGTAGCACGCTGCTGCTGGCCGACATGGCACTGTCGATAGACGCGTATAGTCTCGAAAATTCGAGAATAAATTTGTTTTATTACGTAGTGGTGTACTAAGAATTTTTTTTTTAAATTCCATCCCTAAGGATTTAAAATAAGGGTTGCAAATTTGTATGAAACTCGGTGGCAAAAAACTAAAGTCCACGCGGATGAAGTCGCGGGCGGCCGCTAGTTACTCATATAGCGTAAGGTTTCATGTTACATTGATAAACAAAAAATTGCAAAGCTATAAAACATTAAGATTGCAAAAACTATGCGAAATAAGTAGCTGAAAATATTGAAGAAGGGATTTAAAAGAAATTTCATCAAAAAGTGTGATTGTTACGTTTTAGTTCCGATATGAAAGTTAGTTTATTAACGTTTAATTACATTTTTGTCATACAAAATTTTATAGTATTATAAGTATTCATCTTAATATTTTTCATTACATTAATTTTGCTCGCTTTGATGGCATTTCTTCTTCGCTTTCAGATTCCAACAGATTTTCGGAATCTTCAAGACCATTATCGTCTTCAATATTATTTGCAGTCTGCATTGCTTCTTTATTCCCAATTTCTTCTGAATCATTAACTTTCTCGTAGGTTTTTTTTTACATTCGGGCATTTTCCAAAGACATGCAATTCGAGCATAAATTTGTGCATTTTAAGCCGTGTTTTCGGCAACCGCATTTTAAACTGTTACATCCAGTTTCACAGCTGCAGTAAATAGTTTTCAGCAGGATTTTTGGAGTCAGTTCCGTTTCTGTAAATTTGGGCATAATTCATCGTTGATGCTGCTTCCACTCCCAATCTGTTTCTGTCAGTTTGTTACCTAGCTAAAATTGAAGCTGATAATATGCCCTGTAACAATGTTGTTCTGCTGCACCTTTTGTGGATGGAAAATTGGCCAATAGGGAAGATGATTTTACTTTTGCCAGTTGATATCTTTTTATGGACTTAAATTTTCCGAAGGTCACTCAGGTATATCAATTGTCTTCAAATAATAATAAAGAAGCATCAACACATTTAATTAAAAAAAATACAAAAATTTTCTTATGATATTGAAGATGTCTTATCAAATATAAATATTATTTACTAATGTGTTTATTATTTACAATTATTTACAATTTATATTTTATTTTCATCAATGTAACATAAAATCTTAAGCTACACGAGTAATTACAGTGTTAATTTTAATTAATAGCTCAAAATTACAAGATGATTAAAAAATAATCCATCGATTTAAATTTTTCGAAAAAGTAGAATTTTCGATTGAAAATTAGGGTGCTTTTTCGATATTAAATAAAAATAAGGTAAAAACATTTTTTTTATTTAAAAAATTACAGCATGTTGGGAAAATAACAAGGTATGTTTCTACCAAATTTTGTAAAAACTAATAATTTTTTACGAAAGATAATTTATCACATAAATTTTGAGGTTATGTAAAAAAATGTAAAAAATAGAAGTTGTAGATCTTATTATTGCCTACAAGTTTGTTATCAACTTTTTTCCTTAAGAGTTGTAATTTTGCTGGAAATCGAGATAAACTGATTTTTAACCTTAAAAACTCACCCCCTCTACTTCCCGAATTCGAATCGCTTGTAATTTAGTTTTCCTGCCATGTTTGTCAGATTTTCTCCCATTTCCTACTATAATTTTTTTTCACATTTTACTTTTTTTAAGACTTCGGGACTGCTCTAATGCTTGTTTTGTGAATTGGTCCAATTTTAACGGAAAGAAAACATTGCTAAAGGAAATAGACAGATGAAAGATTACTGCTGTTTGTTTCATTTTCTAAACTTGAATACAATAATCATTTATCGTAAAATTATTCTTTACAAAAATATTGGATACGTCCATTAAACCAAAATGCCAAATGTTGTGTGCAAATGCTTAAAATCGAATATATAGGTACTCGACATAATTTCTCAAAAAAATTGAGTTATATTATACTTATTGCTAATAAAAACTCTAAACTCATATAGATACCTAAAGAAAATTTTTACATAAATGAACAAAATTGATAAATTTAAATAAGAATTCATATTTATTATTGTTTACCGTTTCTGAACAACGAACTATAGGAATGTCAAAGGATAGAACGTTGTACAATGTTCTGAATCTACTACAGGTGCAAATGTATACATTAACTCAAAGAAGGATATCGATGACACACAATTTAAATTCTGAAAAGGCGTTGAAACTGTAGAAGTGGTGTTTATTCCAAACATCTTCTCACAATATAGCCTTGCCATAAACTCAAACCTATTTGTATACTTTATTGATTATAATATACAGAATATGGCTGCCAAGAACAAACAAAAAACATTTATTTAGTGGTAGACTTGTTAAAATGAAATAAATAATTGTATTTTTCTACAATCAAAATTGAAAGGTGGCTTTTCCAGATCCTAATTTTAATTTAGAATAAATAAATAAATAAATACAAAAGGTACCTACTCATTATAGTATTTTAAAATAAAACATAGATACAAATAGTTATTATTATTTAATAGTAGTTTTAAGAGCGAAAGTGATGTGTATTACTGCGCGAAACGCAACGCAGTTATTACTTGAGATACATACATAAATTTTTCTACAATCACATAACATAATAAAACAATTTTTGATTATAAAATTTATTACAGAAAAACATATAACACACTTAACGAAAATAATTTACTTATCATTGGTAATATTGAAGATAAAATTGCTATTTTTGCAATTTTTAATAAATCATACCCAAACCTGAAGGCGAGTTGTGACTTTATTTGATATGGTAAATCATTAAATGCTGTGAATATTTTCTACCTCTGGATGTGTATTCGATGACTTTGTTAAAAAATTTATCGCTGTTTTAATGTTGTTATTAATATCTATTATCATCAGTATAACCTTACGTGACAGGAGAACTTTTACAACCCTCGTGTCGCTTAAATTGTATAATGTCACATCCACCATTAACTAATAAGGTGGCTGACGTTCGTCGGAAGAAGTGTCATTTATATAATGTGCTGTCTGGTAGGTTTCGTTTGGAATCTTAGCAATAGAATTCATAATTACTACTTGATTTTCGCGATTGTATTTTAAAAATATTCACGATGGTGTATTTTTACTGGTAGGTCTTGTGGAAACAGATTTTCTGTATAACAATAAATAAAATAATCAATAGAATTGTTTTAGGCATTATTTATAATAATAAAAGTGCTACTTTTTCTTGTTTTCGAATCAGGAATGGTAGCTATTAAAAGAGATTCTTTATCTTGAAGGTCTTTTAAGGTCGCGTCTACAGGCACATGCAATTCCCAACAACTTGTAATAAAGCAACTTATATATTGGCTTATATCAATATCGTTCTTCGTAGAGAATGTGGCTTTTAGCATTGAGTATCAAGCAGAGTGATGAAGATTTTAATGTTTTTGCATTTTTAGAAAAAAAGGCAATTAATACGTTTTTAGAATATTTGCCATTGCCTATTGTCTTTGCATTGCACCACTTTACAAATCAATTGTTGTTCGTACGCAGCCTTTTACTGCTCTGGTAACCGAATAAAAGTTACTGTTTTTGCCACATTTCTAATTTCGGGAGGAGTATTTTGTACATCACAATCACTATTTTCACTCATATTGAATCTAAATTTGCATAAAGCGCAATACAAATGTTAAAATATTTTTTGGGTTCTGTACCGTAATTGTAAAACTTGAAGAAGAACATTATTATAAAATTGAAAATAGTTGAAAGGCAGCCGAAATAAGAAATAGTTGATTTCAACACGTTATTCGGCACAGAGAGCTTCTTTAAAAACTATAAGTCACTATAAACTATAATTCACGTGTGAAATGGCCAGTCGAAGTCATTTGTATATTATAAATATGTACTTACGATCAAAAAACAACGATAGCGCGTTTTAATAAGTTCGTAACGCCATCTTGTTCCTAATATCAAAACTAAATTATAGCACGTATGTATGCATGTTGTCAAAGAATACAGACGCCTATAGAAGCTCATAACTCGTATTTTAGGTGTACCCTGAAATCCCTAGTACCTACCCTGACTACAAGATGGTGAAAGTAGTACGAAGTCGGTATTAAATATGATTACTATCACCATCAGAAATTGGCAGCAGTCGCTGACAAGCAGTAGGCTGCTGAGATACACGAAAAATTTTATAAAAATAAAATCATTTATAAATGAACTAAATATCCATAAGATTGTTATTATTTGTCATGTTGTGGTCAGGGTAGGTACTAGGGATTTCTGGGTACACCCAAAATACGACTTATGAGCTTCTTTGATGTTGTGTATTATTTTAGCGATATTTTTTAAGGGATCAATGAGATACTTTCATACAAAATCTGACCCCCTCTATTGGGTCGTTAAAGGGGTGGAGGGGAGAAATGTTTATACACCAGATGTTAAGTTGAAAGAAGACAAATACATCCGCATTCGAATCGGATCAGTAGTTTTTTATGTGATGAGCGCAGAAACATACAGACAGAAAGACAAAAAAAATTTAACCACCATTTTGGGTTCTATATCGATGTAGTAACAACCCCCGCTAATTATGTTTTAAATATCTTTAATGTACAGAATTTTCATTTCTAGTTTTATTATATATTGTATAGATATATATTTTTTGTAATTTAATGTTATTGTAAAAAACTATTGTGTGCAGTACAAGCATTAAGCTTTTTGGCGCTTTTCATAAATTGCCTTGCACCACTAACGCGTCGCGCAGCAACTTTTTATCTAAAGCGGCAAAGTAGCACTTTCTGTTTTAATACACAAATAGCTATTTATGTTTATCACGCTATTTGGTATTTCCCATGATATGAGAAATAGTGGAAGGTCAATATATTAAAATAGTGTAGTAATTTAGATGTTTCAACACTAACTAGGATAGGTATAAGTTAAATAAAAACAACTTCAATTTCCGTTTTTTTTTATTAAAAATCAGAAAAAGATACTGGCTAGAGTATTTTTAGTATTGTCTTGTTTTTCCGTTAGTAATTACTTACTTGATTTTTTAAGTTCTGTTGATAATTGGTATTATCTTCCTATATTTATATAGAAAAGTTTCTGACTGATATGTAGATGAACATGTACACTATACATCAACTTCCAAATCATTTTAAATTAAGAAGTTTTTTAACAAGTATTAAAATATTTTCTTAAATATACGTTGCTTTCATCTATATATCCTGTCAAAGTCAGTCTCAGATATTGGAATTTTGTGCATTGTAGTAAATACGTATGTTGATCTGTTGGAGAACAGCTTTTTTTGTGAATGCTACTTATTGTTTAAACTATTAACAGCTTTAATATTACCATTCAAGCTCTACAAAAATCTCTTTAACATTTTTGAACTGAACACGTAAAAAGCAAAGAAAATGCCATACTTATCACTTTCATTTATAGGTTTTATTATTGTTATAATATAAGCAGATTTTTAATAACACAAATTACAGCAAAAACTAACTGCTAACTATAAAGTTGCGCTAAAACTGAATTGCGAATTTATTTGCCATTATCGCTCTTAAACTAAAGGATCGTGCCGAAATAAATTCCTACAATTTCCCTTGGGATATTCTACAAAAATTGTATCTCTAGGGAGAAATGACAGACCTTTGATGCGAGACAAACTTTCCAGACTATTGAAACCTTATATTCATCACAACGTTAATAAAAATGTCAACTGTAAAGCAGTTGTAAGCTTCCAAATGTAAAAGTTTGTTGAATAAATTATTAACCAGGGTTTTTAAGTCGATTTGTGCATATTAAATATAAATCTTAAAGTACAAAACATAATTTGTCGTACTTTTGAGTACCTGAATAAGTAATAAACAAAATTTTTAAATTTTAAAACCTATTACAGAAAATTATTATGCTTGATTTAGGTAACTAAAAAAAAATAGGATGTTGCAAAATTGGACCGACAGTGTTAGATAACACACGAAAGGAAGTTCTTTCTCATAATTTTTATACTTCTTTACTGTTATTTACTGATTATTTTACTTGGAAACGTTGTTCGGAAATGCTTTTATTTCGTAACAATTTATTTGTCTAAAAATCTAATCTTTTATATTTTCCGCACGTGCCCCCAAATTTGTCTTGTCCACAAATGCTCTGTCCGCATGTGCTTCCTATTCCACATGAGTACCGTTTCTAAAGGAAGTTAAATGTATTATAAGCAAATAACTGTTGATTTTTAGATTTCAAGACAAGAAACTAACCAACCATTAATTTAGTTTTATTTGTGGCTTATGTACCGTTTTTCTCTGTTACAAATAAATAGAAGCTATTCTTTAATCTTCAATAGTGTTTAAACTTAAACAGCTAAAAAAGATGTTTGTTTGTAAACCCTTCGTTTTAATTTGGTTTTAAGATTAATTCATTAAAAGATTTCTGTAAAAAAAACAAAAAATCTGCTGTGGGCACCACACGACCTTCCGAACAGTAGCATGTATAATAACAAGTACTGGTTGGTAGAATTGGAGTGGAAATACATGTTCTTTCCATAAAGTATAAATATTTTGCAAAAAAGTATATACAAATCAAAATTATGTATTCTTTAAAAAATGTCGCAAATCATCTGTATTTTCTATAATAACTACCAATTTTTGTTCAAAAAAAGCGAATCCACAATTTTTATTTCACATATTTCCAGTTTTTGATAAAAGTGTCAATATCTCGAAAACTAATGAAAATATCAAAAAAATGTATTTTTTCAAAAATGTCGGAAATTACATGTTCTTTCCACAAAGTATAAATATTTTGCCAATAACTATATGAAAATCCAATATTTTCAAAAAATTCCATTTTTTGATAAAAGTAAACGTACCCTTCCGGTCGGCCGATTTTACTCAAATTCTATCAGATTCCTCCGATGGTGATTATAAGTAGGGTTTTATAGTTTCATTCCGATCCGATTAGCCGTTTAGCCGCAAATGTGTTCACAGACACACAGACAGACAGACAGACATTTTTTATTTTTGGGTTTTTTAGGCTCAGGGAACCCTAAAACGCGTATTTCCGCTAAAAACCCGAGATCGAAATTTTTCGCGATCACAATACCTTCCTTTAACAGCGTTGCTGTTCGGAAGGTAAAAAAAAGAGTTTAATTTAACAATTATTAAAGTAAAAAGTTTTGTGTTACATTTAAACATTTTATTTTGTTATTAGGGGAAATTTATTTTTGTAAATAAATTTAAAATTAAACATATTTGTAGTATAAATGTATGTCACCTCTAAATTAATAGTTATTTAAAACGAATCTTTTGATCATTAATCTAAAGTTGTAGTAAATAAATTCCTGGGTTCCTTAAATTGTACGTCTTAAATATTGGTTAATTATATTTAAAAAGATATATATTGTTTTTTCTTCTCGTCTAAGGAACAACTTTTAGTTACTTTACAAACTTATTATTTACCTTTCATTATAAATTTCTCTATAACTGCTACTAAGTTACTATTCTATGTTTTGTTTATTATAAATAATGTACCATTCCTTTCTTCAGAATTTCAAAAACAACTCTTATAATATACGACTAAAACCGGATAAGAGGGTGTTTATTAATATTTAAAACAGTTGCAATCACAGAGACACTATCTTATTTATTTGAATCTACAACTCGCTCCCCTTTTAGTCCTAAGCCGCCCTACTTTTTTCTTGTATTAACTTACGTGCAACAATTATCAACCTATTTTATACAAAAAACTTTAAAAAATAGAAAATATAAATGAGCAGATGTAATTTTTGTAATTTTTTTTGCATTTGTTGATAAATAACTGCTAAATATTTTTATTCTTTAGTAGAGGTAGAGGTAGAATTCTTTATAATGTAAAAGTCAAATTAGAACTTATGTTGCCGACAGATACAACAAATGATTCTCTGCATATTTTAGGATTCATAAAATAAACAAGAGTATTATACAAAAGAATAAACAATCAGTTGAGGTTTGTTTTAAGATAAACTTATGAATAATTAGATTTTGAAATCCTTTATTCAATACAATAAATAGATACTCAGTATAATGTATTCATATAAACTTATTTACAAATAGCAGAAGGATTCATTAAAAGAACATAGAATGATGTTTTCAAGGCCGGTAAACGATTTAATGAGAATGTAATTTAAAGAAAAGTGAATTTATTTAAATAATTTAGACGATTTTTCTATGTTTATAATTATTTTTGACCGGATAGGATAAAAGAAAGTCAAGAAAATACCATTTTTAATTAAGTAACATAAAGCCACCGTAAGGTGGCGCAGTTAATATATTCTATATTTAAACGAGCCATTTTACATAATTTAGTACGATGACGCCACCGATAGAACAAAAACAACGATAGAACAAAAAAAAAATAATAACAATAAAATAAACAAAAATCGTAAAAACTCTGAATGAACAAAAAAAGGATAAAAAGACGTCAGTATTAAGCAAAACGAAGTTTGCCGGTACAGCTAGTTATTATTTGAAACCAAAAACAACTTTCACATTATTAAAAAAATTGAATTACTTAAATGATGAATAAAAAAAGTACTTAAAAATAACAATACAGTATTGATTCGGTGTATATAAATTATTTACTATACTTCCCAAATTACTTTGTTAAAACGTTACTTCTAGCTAATGTATTATTTCGTCGCTATCTAAAAATAAAACTAAACATTTGTTTTAATGTATATATTGATTTTCTATCATTTTAAAATTGTGATTAACAAAGAAAAAAAAATTTACTTGTTAAAAGTTTTATTGGCAAAGAGTTCATAATTTTTTTGCTTCACTATTAAACAAATTTTAGTTTACAGTCTATAATAACAATAAACTATATTGAATACTGTCTTACATTTCTTGATCACTTAAAAATTTTAATTATATTTTGTATTAAAAAGAAAAGTAACACAGATTCGCATATATGAACGTATGGCCTTTTACTGTATAACACATTTAATACTTCGTGGTATAAAATATTTGCAAAGTTTTCGTAGTACCTACTTAATATTTGATACATTAAATAAATCAAATAAAACTGACTTTATGTCATGTGAGTATAGCAAGTTTACAACTTTCCAATGTTATTTCTCTTATTTAAATCTTCCAAACGACCTTTTTTCTTTACAAAATCTATGCTTGTATATCTGGGAATGGGACGTTTCAGTGCTGCCATTTCAGTGCGGCCGATTCAGGGCCGCCGTTTCAGTGCCGAGACGTTTCAGTGCCGAGACGTTTCAGTGCCAGGACCTTTCAGTGTCGGGACGTTTCAGTGCCGGGATGGTGTCATTCAGCTATATATTAATAAAATTACTTGACTTTAAATAGATCACCCTGTATATTTTTACAAAAATTCGATATATAATAACATAATTAAAGTTTGTTTTTATATTTGATCTTTATTTTTTCATTTTAAATTTGTTTGAATAGGTTTAATTAAAAATATTTACATAAATAACCAACAAATTTTTTTAATAATTTTTTATTATTAACTAATATAAAAGTCATTTGATAGTTGTGGGCGATACGTCTCAAATATTTAAGTGGAGCTAATTTTATATAAAGTTAACACAACAACAAATATGGTAAAATTCAAGATGACTTGATCGTTAAATATCGTCTTAAGAAAAACAATCTTTGTGACACTGAAAGGTCCCAGCACTGAAACGTCCGACACTGAAACGTCTACGCACTGAAACGGCGGTACTGAGTCGGCTGCACTGAATCGGCGGCCCTGAAATGTCCTAGACCCTGTATATCTATCTACATTTCAGTCTGAATCAAGCGCGCCTGATGAAGTTTTAACTTCAAATAAGACAAAAGAATTATTCAGAATTAACCTTTTATTATTCCTTACAAGTTCTACTGTCATGTTACCTATTGAACACTTTTTATTTATTTATTTATTTATTTATTTATTTATTTAAAATCACAAATATAATTAGATACAACTAATTAAGAATAATAAAAATAATAAAAAACCTTAGTTTTTTATATAAAACTTTCACTTTTAATGTTTTTTTAAAAAATGACATATGTTTCGCTTTACTAAGGATCGTCAGATTGACATATAAAGTTACATTTTGTTTATTTGAAGCTAACTATCTGATGTTGAATCGGTAATATTAAGGCTAGATTAAGTATGGAAGTAATAAGATATAACAATATTAAAGCCTAGATGTTATTAGCCCTAAGGGATTATCCTGGATGTATCCCCTCTAAGATCAGTATAACTGTGCAATGATATAGAAAAACCAGGAAAAAACTATATCTGCTGATCTTTACAATAACTTAATATATTTGTATTACAATTATATCTTATTTATGTATAAAATGAAGACTCAATCAAAGTAAACAGTTTAATAGTGGAGAATTTCTAAGATTTATTTGTTCATTAACAACTTTAAATTGTGGATCTGCTAGATGTTTTTTTATTTCAAGTTCTTCAAGGAAATCTAAATTTTGTTTTTTATTACAAATGTGTAGAATTTGGATGTCATTGTTGTGTAAGAGTGAGGTTGGATGTTCAAGTAGGTGTTTTGCATAATTTGACTTATCTGGTTGTTTTAATCTATATGCTCTTAAGTGTTCATTAAATCTTATTTCAAATTTTCTTTGTGTTTGACCTATATATATCGCATTACATTTAATTGTCCAAAATGTAATGCGATATATATAGGTCAAACACAAAGAAAATTTGAAATAAGATTTAATGAACACTTAAGAGCATATAGATTAAAACAACCAGATAAGTCAAATTATGCAAAACACCTACTTGAACATCCAACCTCACTCTTACACAACAATGACATCCAAATTCTACACATTTGTAATAAAAAACAAAATTTAGATTTCCTTGAAGAACTTGAAATAAAAAAACATCTAGCAGATCCACAATTTAAAGTTGTTAATGAACAAATAAATCTTAGAAATTCTCCACTATTAAACTGTTTACTTTGATTGAGTCTTCATTTTATACATAAATAAGATATAATTGTAATACAAATATATTAAGTTAGGTATTGTAAAGATCAGCAGATATAGTTTTTTCCTGGTTTTTCTATATCATTGCACAGTTATACTGATCTTAGAGGGAGATACATCCGGGATAATCCCTTAGGGCTAATAACATCTAGGCTTTAATATTGTTATATCTTATTACTTCCATACTTAATCTAGCCTTAATATTACCGATTCAACATCAGATAGTTAGCTTCAAATAAACAAAATGTAACTTTATATGTCAATCTGACGATCCTTAGTAAAGCGAAACATATGTCATTTTTTAAAAAACATTAAAAGTGAAAGTTTTATATAAAAAACTAAGGTTTTTTATTATTTTTATTATTCTTAATAAAATGGACTTTCAAACAGTAAGGGTCAATACAATTAATTTAATTAGATACAACTGTTTACAAGTTTAAAAAAAATATATATATAGGCACCTAGACCACAGGCCTGTATGTGCAGAATAATTTTTACATGTCATAAATAAATTCCTGAAATAAGTGTAATATTTTTATATCAGAAACATGGATAGCTAACTGACTAGAATTATATTTTTTTTAATAGTGTAAATTCCCACAATTACAAACTGTGAAGTAATTTTACAATACTGGGGCTACTTGCTTACGAGTTATACTTACAATTTAAACTTAAAAAAATCTAATACAATACATAAATATACAATAAATTGAAATATTTGAACTGATGTTTGCCTATATAATCCTTTGACCTTTTTTTGTAAATGTCTTTAGTGCAGTTATTTGTTTTATGTTATTTGGTAAGGAGTTAAAGATTTTTGGACCAACTGTTATTGCAAATCTTTGACTGGTATCACTTTGACAAAAAGGTGTGATTAATAAATTATTCAATTTCGCTCGTGTTACATGATCATGATTTGGTGTTTTTCTTAAATATGGGTGCTTGAAAATAAATGTACAGCATACATGAAAATAGAAAGCTCTGATACTTAAAAATTCCTCATTATATAATAATACCGTAGGGTATAATCTTCGTTTACGTAAAATTATTTTAATAATATATTTCTGAAAGACTTAAAGGGGCTGTAACGCGTTGTTGTAAAAACGTCCCCATACAATGATGCCATATCTAAAGATCGACTCAATTAATGATTTATACAAAGTGATTAGGACTTTCTTATCTAGAAATTTCCTAAATTAATAAAATTTATAAATAAACCTTTGTAACTTGGCTGTTAACGCGTTAATTTGTTCTGTCCACCTCAAATTTTTATCTATAATGATACCGAAATATTTTATTTTGTCGACACCTGTTATTTCCAAGCCTTCGTTTGTTATTTGTATTTTTTCAAACTCTGGTCTGTTAATATCTGTTAATGAAAAGCCAACATAAGAAGTTTTACTAGTGTTTATAAAGAGTTTGCTGTAGTCCAGCCAGTTTTTAACAGTCTCTATTCCATTTTGTAGGTACCTTTTCTTTTACTATCTGCCAAGTATGCTCTTCGAAAAGAATGACAGTATCATCAGCGTACGATATAATAGTTCTATCAGAGGTTACGTTTAATAAACTGTTTAAATAAACAATAAACAGAAGTGGACCCAAGACTGTTCCCCGAGGTACACTTCATTTGTACTGATATTTGGACGAAAACCAAATTGTTTAGGACTTGATAATTTATTGGTTACTAGAAAATCGTTGTTTATAAAACTGATTGGTCTGTAGATTTGTTTACAGTTTTTATAACCGGTTTTATAAATCGGTGTCACAACAGATGTTTTAAAATGATCAGGTACTTTACCTTCTACAAATATTAAATTTATTATATGGACTAATGGCTTTAAGATGTACTGATGACAACGTTTAACATTGAACGATGTAATACCATTAATCCCTGGGGCACTGGAAATTTTTATTGACTGTATATGTTCTATTATTTCACTTTCATTAACTGGTTTGGTCATCATTGAGTACTTTATTGGTGGATACTTATGTCTGAAATTAGGTGGCGCAGATTGAATGTTTGATCCCATGTTATTGCCCACATTAATAAAATAATTATTACAATAATTTGCCAATACTTTATCATTTTCAAAGACTTTTCCTGTTTCATTTGAGATGAATATGTCATGATTTGTTTTCTTTGCATTTTCATTAGTAGCTTCCCTAACAAAATTATATAAGTAGCATTTTTATGTCATTTAAACAATTTGACCTTAAATTTGCGTAATAATGTTCTTTTATGATTTTAAGTAAATAGTTAAGCCGATTTCTATAGTTTTTTGATATCTGTAATAGTTCCAAATCATTTTTATTTCTGTTTACTTGCTTTTTTAGCCCTATGTTTAATAGAATTTGTCAGCCATTTATCAGAATTTATCAGGCCATTTGTTATACATGGTTTAAGTTTATTCTAGTCGTTTTATCAGTTTGATAAATTTATTATTATCTAATTTATTTATTTTTTTAATTTCATTTTGTTTTAAACCTTGTCATTATTTATGGACAAAAAAATTGGATAATGGTCAGTTATATTAACATGTTTTAATTACTTTTTTTTTATCTTAATTCTACTTTTCTTTGATTATAATTTTATTATTTGTTTATACCTTTTTTAAATTTAAATTCAATTATAATCAATTTAATAAATTTATTATTGTTTTCCTTTTATGACGATTTTTTTCCAATTTAATGACAATTTAACTATAATAACAAAAACAAAAAAACTTAACCTAGATAACCGATTTGTAAATGGCAGATCACATTCCCAAAATTCCTCTGAGTGAACGTGTGCTACAAAAAAAATCCATCTAAAAATACAATTTTTGTATACCTACCTAAAATTTTTTTAATAAACTAAAAGTTTTAGTTGTAAATTTCATTGCGCCAAGGAACTTTACTGTTCATATTATTATATTTTAACGTATGTAGTTACTGAAAAAACTTTGTTAATATCGTCGTAATTTAATTAAACGGATCCCGACATTTCGTAAAGGAAAATAATTTTAAATTATATGTTTAGTAATTGATGCATATTGTATAAATTACGAACACAAAAAGCGGTTTTAAAAGTTTGATTCAGATCTTATTTTTAAATAATGCCAATGAATAAAATACTTCAGTATATTTTAGGACCGTCTTCTTTTAAATAGAACAATTAAAAGTTTTAAAGAGTAGGATTAGTTCTCAAAGTGATTCTGGGGTTTTGTCAATAACGGAAAAAAACGATCGAATCAATTAAGCAAAGTTTATTTCTTTATTATCACTAAAATTTGTAATTGGTCATTGTCATTTTTAAAATACCAGTAAGGCATTCCAACAAAAAATATCGAATGAAATACATAGGAAAACTAATCATTGGTAATAGGAATTGCATTCATATTTGCAGTGATTAAAGATGTCACAAATCCTGCTGTTATGTAATATTCTATTTTAAAACTTTATATTTGAACCGCTAGCATTTCAATTTTATTTTCAACATCAGATTATATATTGCCTTGGACGTATAAACGGAAATGAAAATGTACTGCTAATGCATATTTTCTACGGAGACGTCATTCCTGTATACCAATTTGCAGAAATCGGTAACCGTTGAAAACAGGATAATATAATAATTCACACAACAAAAGTGGAAACCCAATTATTGTCGACTCGTATATAAAGTACTTTTCGGTAAATTAGAAAAATAATGGTTCACCTTTCACCAAACTAAAAATTCCTGTACATGAACATTCTTAAGATCTGATTTATTTATGAATAGAATATAAATGTTTTTGATAAAATTGCATTTTTATTAGTGTTCGATGTATTAAAGATTAAAGTTATTGATCAAAATTGCTTATATTCGTGCTTTCACAAACTAGATAGTTAAATTATTTTGTGGAATGAATAAAGTGACTAAAAATTATTTTCAAATTCAATAAATATTTTTAGCATTTATTATTATTTAATAAATCTAAGTGGAATTTTAATATTTTTCCAAGATGCCATTTAACATAAATACCTATTGTACTATTGCTTAGTTAGGTTGTACTTATCTTTATTGTTTATGAACCCCATTCCCTTGTAGATAAAAATCTAAAAATGTGTGCCATATAGACATAGGCTTAGACATAGACATTTAATGTTTCCGAAAAATTACAGTTTTCCTACGACCACATTGGAAAGTAACACTTTCTACCCCCTTGAAAATTACTTTGCTTGAAAGGGCACCTAAGCAACCAAACACGTTTTTTTGATTTATATTTACAAAAGTAATATCTACAAATATAAATAAAACACAATCATTTTACAAATACACGGAATAAATATCTGAGAATTTGTAATAATAGTTTTCCGACATATTACTATTTATAAATATTCAGTTTTTTAATCAGAGTAGCTTTGCCATACCATAACGTCTAATGCGCCACAGAAAAAACGTATAAATTTTACAAAAAATGTCGCCTGCGTTCTAACGTAAGACACTTGCTTAAACCACTTAGCTAACAGGGCACATGTGCTCAGTTCCATATCTAGAGTGTCTTATCTTTTGGAAATTTTTACAATAAAAAATGACAGTATCTTATGCTCTTTTAAGTAATTTTGCTCTAAAAACATATTAATCATTAAAAATACCGTTAAAAATTTACTAAAATGGTTTGACTACCTCCTATCTATTTAATTTCTTACACACATCTTAAATAAAACATCAAGATTTCTTGTATTTTCAATATTTAAACAATTTATTTTCGGGGACCGGTAAGTTACGCAAAAAGTACCTGCTTTAACCTCTTTTTGAAAAGGGACGGATTAGAAGGGTAGGTAAGTTGCGCGAGAAGTACCTGGTTTGCTTTAATCCAATAAATTAAAAAATATTTATTTTTTGGGAATTTCCCTTAATAAATAACAATTATAATTTGAGATGAAGAATAATTTAGTTCAGTTTTACAATTAATGTTGTTGTTTGTTGTAAAAATGGAGGTGAATTTTATGTTGAACAAAAGAGGAAAAAAATTGTTTTTAGTTAACAATTATAAATTCACAAAAGGGTATGTGACAAGAAGTCGAACAATAATGTGGCAGTGTATTACAATTGTTCATCTAAAATACGCACTGCAGAAGATAAAATCACTATTCTGCAAGCCAATATTATGCATAATCACGAAAAAGATATAACCATAAATAGACAAATTATTAGTAACACAGTGAAAAAGTGTGCTTTAGACAATTTAAGTGAAAGGTCTTTTAAATTAATTTCAAATGAATTACAGCTATGTTGTTTTCTTTTTTTTTTTTGTTATTTTATTTTAATTATTTCTTTTTTGACCGAAGAATGACGCTGCTTTTTCATCATTATTGCATGATGACTTGGAGTGTATTAGAAAAAATATTTATGAAACCGACGTAATATTTTGCCACCAAAAAGCCGACATGAAGTTTTCGATAAAATAATTGAAATGAATCCAAAAACTAATAAAGAAGAGGAATTTCTAATTGGATGCGATACACAAAGCGGCATAATAATATTTTCCTGCTACACCAACTTGCATTTTCTGTGTTCAATTGATACTATTTATATGGATGGCACCTTCCCGTATACCTATTGTACGAAATTTTTTAAACAACTGTTTACAATTCACGCATTTAAAAACGATTATTATATTCCAGTCGTATTTTGTTTATCTTCTGACAAAAATATAGCAACGTATGCTAAAATATTTAATATAATAAGACAAGAATATTATTGTTTTGATTTAATTTTCACACCAAAAACAATCATTATTAATTTTGAAAAAGCAATCCATAAAACGTGTCTAATTCAATGGCCAAATGTAACTATACAAAATTTACGTTTGGTTTCCGAATTTAAAAATAATTCGAAAATTGGAAAAATTTTAAATTATTTTTTGGCATACATTTTTTACATTCAAAAATAGTTAGTGATTTTAATGTAACGAATTTTTTGCGATTGCACCAAATGATAGAAGAGTTATTAAGTTTTGCGATTACATCGTCGAAAATTATAAAGATGATGGATGGATAAAATTCTTGCTTTGATTCATTAGGGGTGGTTAAGCTCCTTAATCCCTTTGGAAACTTTTTTTTGCGGAATTTACCAGTGTACTTAAAATTTCTGCCTGTGTTTTTGCGGAACTTACCGTCCTGGTTATTTCCATATATGTTCATCGTCCATAGTTATTGTTTTGTTTTTAAATGTTAATTATTATTTGTTTGTATATTATTCTACTATTCAAGTATCGTAAATAAAATAGCATTATTTATAATATAAACTATAAAAAAAACTTCGGTTCTACGGTCATGGGATCTATTCAGGTACCTGTTGTGACAATATTATCTAGGGTTTCTATTGTGTTTGGGTTAGTTAGTCCCTAATTACAGGGTGGACTCTTTTAAAAATAACAACTATGACTATGTTTTAATAGAAATATATACTACTTTTAGTTATTTTTCATGAACCACCCTTGCTTGGGCTTTAAAGGATTTGCATTTATAATGAATTCACTGTGCTGCCAACTGCAAACAAATGGACTTTAAATGCATAGAACTAGAATAATAGAAACTGTCACAAATAAAACAATCATATAAAACAATATTTGGTCAAATTATCCCGTAGCCGTAGGAAAAATATTGTACATTACTTCTGCGGAAACTGTCTTTTCACCTTCGTTATGTAATATAGGTACTAATTTTATAACAAGTTTGGTATTATTTTTTATATTGTATAAATAATACTAAAGTTAACTAGCTTAAGTATACACTATTTGAAGTTAAATAAAAACACAAATGTTTTCACGATATCCACAATGTATTACTTTGTAATATGTGACGCGTTTCGCTATGATATAGCTTTATCAAACACTGGTAATGCTGGTCAGTGAAGCAGTATATCCCGCGTATTTTAAATTGTCTACAAACTGCTTACTCCAATTATTATATCTTCTCTCAGTAGCGGGTTCTAAATGAATTAGACGGTTTAGGTATATCTTTGGCAGTCTGTCTCCGTTCATCTTCAGAACTTTGATTATCCAATTCAGCGAATGCTTAAACACAAGATATAATATGTTTATAATTCCAGTTTGTAGTACAGCAAAATAAACGGTATTTCTTGGTAGTAATAAAATTCTTTTAAAACAAAACCAATTGTTTTCGGTCTAGAATGTCAGTATATCGAGCGAACCAAACTGGTCCACAATTTGATACAAAACTCGCCACTAAGGAGTCGAATAAACAATATATTGACCATGAGGAAATTATTGTTTTAATAAAAATTGGAATTGGTGCATCTATAGCCTGTTTAGCTATCTAAGCTGTGCACAATGCCATTTCTCTGAAGAAAAAAGATGATGAAAAAGTAAAACCAAGGTAAACAAATTTGTTCACGACTTCAATATTATTACCTTTACAAGAAAAATTATGAGAGTGTAGATTCGACGTTCCCCGAGAAAAAACTATAATTGTGGTCCTACTAATATTAACCCTAAGGAAGTTTGTGTCGCCATATTGTTCTAATATTTTTAGTTTTCTGCTGAGATCTACCTGTTATTCTACCTGAGTCAGCTATTACGGCTACATCATCTGCGTAAAGACCCTCATAACAGATTTTCGTATATTTCTTTTACAACTGAAATCAGGTTACAACTGATAATATAATTTTTCGCTTAGTAGTGTGTGATTAAGCAAATTAAAAGCTGTCTTGTAATCTATAAAAGCGACAAATATTTTTTTTAACCTTAAATGGGTTAGGGTTAGTGAGTTTAATATAGAGGCATTATCGATGCATCACCTTGATTTCCTAAAATCTGATTGAATAAATGGTATGACTTGTTCCTCTACTACCCAGTGGTATAGTTACTTGGCTCCATGATGGGTCCCTTTTTATGTAACATTTTATGGGTAAATTTTTATAAAACTCGTCAAGAGATCTTATCCATGTGCGATATGCTTGTGGTGTCACTCTGAAGTCCCCTGTGATTGAGTACTTAGCAACGGCACACAATGTGTTTAAACTGTTTTATACCGCATAAATTGCTAGGGTTTTTATTTAACAACCCCATAGTGTGCAGTAGTCTCTATACCGGTGCATGGCCTGGAAGGAAGCCTATTGTAACTCTTAACTGATTTCTTCTTTTTTAAGCATTGTTCGGCTTTTCCAGCACACCTTTATTTAATATACATTTTAACGTGCGCTTGGCCATCATGAATATGTTTTCAGTGACAGTCTTCGGATTTAAGTTTATACCTGGTGCGGAATCGTATTTTTTGGTACTTCTAGACCGTAGAATATTGTAGCTAATCTTTTCCTCAGCAAGCGGCCCGTTGCCTTGTTTTTCTTTATGTTATACAACCAAACTAGTCAAATACTGTGATGTTTCGCCATAACAACGATTTTATCTCGGCATTTGTATACTAGTATGGATATCACCTTAAATTATTTTGTTTTGCGCAGTCCAAAATCACATATACCTTTGACTGAAACACAAAGGTGTGTTTTCTGAGTGGTACTAAAACTATTGTTAGGATCTGGTCCGGACCTGTCGCCCAGACACTGGTGTGAGTAAGTCACTGTTCTGAGACTCTTTGAATATTCTAGTGGCTGTTGGAACGTCCAAATAATTCGAAAGTGTTCAGTTCTAGATTTAATTTTAGAGACGCTTCTAGAAGGAATTAATTTCATATATATAATAATTGTAATAGTTGGTGATTGAAGTGCGAATTGTTGTACAAGGTATTTTAAAGACGTTATTCAGTAATTATGAGTGTATCAAAGTTGTGTAGATTATTTTAAGAAATTGTTATTTATTTGTGTTTATCAATAAATTGTTTTAAATTTGTCTGCTGTTTATAACTTATCCCAAATCCACGAATGAAAAATACTATTTTATTTCTGCAAATTCATGGCTTAGAACCCGTTTTAGTCATATGTGAAGTTGGCCCCGATTTTTTTCAATTTCATGTTTTTTTATATGGACCTGTTTGTCCATCGTTTGTCCACGTTTGTCCACCCTTTAGATAATTTTTACCAGCAAGCAATCAAAAGATACAGCCAAAACAAGTTTACGGGGCTAACTTCACGTTTTTTCGAAAAACTTCAAATTTGAAATTGATTCACACCATACGTTTGTACATCGTTTGTCCACGTTTGTCCACCAATTAGATTATTTTTACCACGTTTTTTCGAAAAACTTCAAATTTGAAATTTGTTCACACCATACGTTTGTCCATTGTTTGTTCACGTTTGTCCACCAATTAGATTATTTTTACTACCTAATTAAACGACTAAAAACATCAAAAAACGTGATTAATGGCCCATACATGGTAGTAACTTCCCTATATCAATATTTTTAAAATTTCTGTATGTCATCCGTTTGTCCATCGTTTGTCCACGTTTGTCCACCCTTTAAATAATTTTTACAAGCAAGCTCTGAATAGATACAGCCAAAGCAAAACTACCTGGGTCAACTTCACGATTTTTCGAAAAACTTCAAATTTGTTCACACCATACGTTTGTCCATCGTTTGTCCACGTTTGTCCACCAATTAGATTATTTTTACCACCTAATTAAACAACTAAAAACATCAAAAAACGTTGATTAATGGCCCATGCGCCGCGCCGTAGTAACTTTCCTATATCAATATTTTTAAAATTTCTGTATGTCATCCGTTTGTCCATCGTTTGTCCACGTTTGTCCACCCTTTAAATAATTTTTACCAGCAAGCTCTGAATAGATAGAGCCAAAGCAAATTTACGGGGTCAACTTCACGATTTTTTGAAAAACTTCAAATTTAAAATTTGTTGACACCATACGTTTGTCCATCGTTTGTCCACGTTTGTCCACCAATTAGATTATTTTTACCACCTAATTAAACAACTAAAAACATCAAAAAACGTTGATTAATGGCCCATGCGCCGTAGTAACTTCCCTATATCAATATTTTTAAAATTTCTGTATTGCATCCGTTTGTCCATCGTTTGTCCACGTTTGTCCACCCTTTAGATAATTTTTACCAGCAAGCTCTGAATAAATACAGCCAACGCAAATTTACCGGGTCAACTTCACGATTTTTTGAAAAACTTCACATTTGAATTTTGTTCACACCATACAATTGCCCATCGTTTGTCTAAGTTTGTCCACCAATTAGATTATTTTTACTACCTAATTAAACGACTAAAAACACGAAAAAACGTGATTGATGGCCCATACATGGTAGTAACTTCCCTATATCAATATTTTTCAAATTTCTGTATTACACCTCACAAACTTAAATTTCTACCTCTTTAAATACTGTTGGGAACAATGAAGCATGATTATTTTCCAAAAAACGACGAAGAATCAAGTACGAACCAACAGCTCAAGCATTTTTACTCCAAATCCAAGTTTGTCCACCTAATAAAAAAAAAATTTCACCTTTATTCCGGCATTACACGCGTCTTTACTTTCACCATAAGTACACGCGCACGGTCTAAATGACCGCATTAGAAATGTTGTTATAAAAAAACGAAAAACAAAAAGCTCATTGGGTATTTTAGAAATGTAATATCAAATAACAATTTAAAAAACCCAACTAGATGTAAAAAAACAATAAAACTGATTTTCAGCCCCTTTTTCGGTAAATTGTCCTTTCAAAGTTCATAAATAGGGAATAGGTGGAACCTTGAAGACTGAATTTGAATATTAGCAGAGTTACAGGCAATTTTTGAAAAATACGGTCTTTTTGACCATTACGCGTGTAACGCCTGCATGGTTAACGTATAAAGTAATAAAATGTCTAGCCTTTAGTTATGTAGTGCATGATAGATGGAATCATATAAATGCAGGTTTTATTGAATGTAAGAACACAATTTTAAACAAAAATAAAAAAGGTGTTTATTCTAACAAATATTAAATCTCCATCATTTGCTAAAATAAAACATAAAATTAAAATAAAACGTAAAATTAAAATAAAACATAAAATTAAAAAAAACATAAAATTAAAATAAAACATAAAATTAAAATAAAACATAAAATTAAACAAAAAAATACATAAAATCTCTGAAAATAAATAATACATTGTGACCCATGGTAACAATTTAGGTTATAGTAGTCCTATTCTCGATTTAAAAAAGGAAAAATCACAAACGAGTCTGTCGTGAGCCCTAAAACGAAAAACTGGACAAAAGTAATATTTATAGGTCTCCCAACGAAAGTTTGGGACAGCCACGTGTAAGTCGGCGCAGGTAGGCGGAGTCTTTCTATCAGTGGCGGACGGAAATAAAAATATATTACAGATCTTAAATTAATTTTTAATGTATGATGCTAACATAATTAAGAAGAATTTATTTTATATAAATTTGTTACTTCCCACTTTAAAATAAAAAAATACATACCTTTAAAAAACAACTAAGAAACTGTCTCAGCATATTCGTAGCTAAATACAGTTTAAAAAAACCATTCCAGCTACCACACTGACAAGCTTTCAGAACGGTCGTTGTTATCATAACGCTCGTAATTAAACCACTGCGCATTGAACGAGAGGCCACGTGGCTGTCACAAACTTTCGTTGGGCGATCTATACATCCAGAAATTTTAAAAATATTGATATAGGGAAGTTACTACGGCGCGGCGCATGGGCCATTAATCAACGTTTTTTGATGTTTTTAGTTGTTTAATTAGGTGGTAAAAATAATCTAATTGGTGGACAAACGTGGACAAACGATGGACAAACGTATGGTGTAAACAAATTTCAAATTTGAAGTTTTTCGAAAAATCGTGAAGTTGACCCCGTAAATTTGCTTTGGCTGTATCTATTGAGAGCTTGCTGGTAAAAATTATCTAAAGGGTGGACAAACGTGGACAAACGATGGACAAACGGATGCAGTACAGGAATTTTAAAAATATTGATATAGGGAAGTTACTATTATGTATGGGCCATCAATCACGTTTTTTGGTGTTCTTATTCGTTTAATTGGGTGGTAGAAATAATCTAATTGGTGGACAAACGTGGACAAACGATGGACAAACGTATGGTGTAAACAAATTTCAAATTTGAAGTTTTTCGAAAAATCGTGAAGTTGACCCCGTAAATTTGCTTTGGCTGTATCTATTGAGAGCTTGCTGGTAAAAATTATCTAAAGGGTGGACAAACGTGGACAAACGATGGACAAACGGATGCAATACAGGAATTTTAAAAATATTGATATAGGGAAGTTACTACCATGTATGGGCCATCAATCACGATTTTTGATGTTTTTAGTTGTTTAATTAGGTGGTAAAAATAATCTAATTGGTGGACAAACGTGGACAAACGATGGACAAACGTATGGTGTAAACAAATTTCAAATTTGAAGTTTTTCGAAAAATCGTGAAGTTGACCCCGTAAATTTGCTTTGGCTGTATCTATTGAGAGCTTGCTGGTAAAAATTATCTAAAGGGTGGACAAACGTGGACAAACGATGGACAAACGGATGCAGTACAGGAATTTTAAAAATATTGATATAGGGAAGTTACTACCATGTATGGGCCATCAATCACGTTTTTTGGTGTTCTTAGTCGTTTAATTGGGTGGTAAAAATAATCTAATTGGTGGACAAACGTGGACAAACGATGGACAAACGTATGGTGTAAACAAATTTCAAATTTGAAGTTTTTCGAAAAATCGTGAAGTTGACCCCGTAAATTTGCTTTGGCTGTATCTATTGAGAGCTTGCTGGTAAAAATTATCTAAAGGGTGGACAAACGTGGACAAACGATGGACAAACGGATGCAATACAGGAATTTTAAAAATATTGATATAGGGAAGTTACTACCATGTATGGGCCATCAATCACGATTTTTGGTGTTTTTAGTCGTTTAATTAGCTGGTAAAAATAATCTAATTGGAGGACAAACGTAGACAAACGATGGACAAACGTATGGTGTGAACAAATTTCAAATTTGAAGTTTTTCGAAAAATCGTGAAGTTGACCCCGTAAATTTGCTTTGGCTGTATCTATTGAGAGCTTGCTGGTAAAAATTATCTAAAGGGTGGACAAACGTGGACAAACGATGGACAAACGGATGCAATACAGGAATTTTAAAAATATTGATATAGGGAAGTTACTACCATGTATGGGCCATCAATCACGTTTTTTGGTGTTTTTAGTCGTTTAATTAGGTGGTAAAAATAATCTAATTGGTGGACAAACGTAGACAAACGTATGGTGTGAACAAATTTCAAATTTGAAGTTTTTCGAAAAATCGTGAAGTTGACCCCGTAAATTTGCTTTGGCTGTATCTATTGAGAGCTTGCTGGTAAAAATTATCTAAAGGGTGGACAAACGTGGACAAACGATGGACAAACGGATGTAATACAGGAATTTTAAAAATATTGATATAGGGAAGTTACTACCATGTATGGGCCATCAATCACGTTTTTTGGTGTTTTTAGTTGTTTAATTAGGTGGTAAAAATAATCTTATTGGTGGACAAACGATGGACAAACGTATGGTGTGAACAAATTTCAAATTTGAAGTTTTTCGAAAAATCGTGAAGTTGACCCTGTAAATTTGCTTTGGCTGTATTTATTCAGTGCTTGCTGGTAAAAATTATCTAAAGGGTGGACAAACGTGGACAAACGAAGGACAAACAGGTCCATATAAAAAAACATGAAATTTTAAAAAATCGGGGCCAACTTCACACGGGTATAAACCTGTATAAGAATTAAGTTTAAGTTTGCATTGTGCTATTACTTGGAATAGTATTTAGCAGCATTTTGGGGATCATGTAATATGATTTCATATCCCAGATATCTATTATTATTTTCTGTTTATTTCCTTTTGTCCGGATTACCTAAATTTCTGGCTTGTTTTTATATAGGTACACTTAATTCTAATTGTGAACCATTTTATTTAGTAAATAATACTTAAAATATACATTTACAATAAACTCTTTGCTAACTTCAGACTCTTATGGATTTGTGACCCAGTTTTCATATAATTCAGGAACAAATTTTGGTTTGGGAAATTTCGGACAAAAAACTACACAGCTAATAACCTTTATGTTGCATACTAAATAAAAAACCCCTTTTGAGTTTACGATGCCAATAAAAATTGCTATATATCATTTGGTTTCAAAAGGAAACGGTTTTTATGCAAATCACGTAGAATATTCATTACTCACTCAATATCACTTTAATGTATTTTGGCAACACTTTCACTGAAATTTATATCTCTCCTGTGGATATTGGTTTCTTCGTTCCAACCTCGAATTACCTCGTTGTGTAGTAAATGCTTCTTTAAATAATATAAATAAATTAAAGTTGTGTTAATAACAAACGTGTTCTGGACTAGAATGATTATAAATATTCTATAAAAAAATGTTTAATTGTTTCTTTACTCTTGATAAATTATAACAATTGAAAACAAAACTCTAATTTAGGATAAGAATTTGCATTTAAAATAATTTAAAACCTTTTATATTTAAATCTTTTATATTTAATATATGTTATAATAAAATCTACAGGTATTAAATGCAGATAATGACTCAGTAATAGAAATATTAGGTATTCTTCATAAAAATAAGGACACGTATCACGTACGGGCGTTACAGATTATCGTGATTTAGGTTGGTAACAGAATTATCCTCGAGAAAATTCGGATTTCTTTTCTCTATTTGACTGATTCCGCACAAATCAAGAAGATTTACAAATATTACTGCTTTTTCCTTCTGCTGTTTCTTAACAAACAGGAAGATAATTTACAGTTTCTTTCTAATTGCATAATATTTAGGGTCTGATAATTTTTTACTTAAAGCTAACTGTTACCATATTTTTTTAATTAGTACTGGTTGCGTGGTTTATACCAGTTTATAACCAGTAAACGGCAAAGCAATCTGGTATTAAATGATCTTTTATCGAAAGGATATCCAGTTTAACTCCTATAGCCGCTCTTTTTAATTTCTTCTACATCGTGAAGCCAATGATTATCCTTTTAATACAACTAACAAGTTTTTTTAAGTATTTACCAATAACAAAACAGCAATATCTAGTTTACATAACTCTATTAAGGGTCATATGGTTATTATAGAGGTTCCTTAAAACTGCAGGAAAAATTTTAGATATAGCCAAATAATCTAAAATATATAAAAAATTAAATACCTATTAAATACTTATCTCACCTGTATTAAAAAAATAGTTTATGATTCATAAAATGTTTTAAACATGATGAATTAATTTAGAGTTATGGTAACTGGCTAAACCATATAGGTATATTGGATTGCCTACTTATTATGATCATTAGAAGCAGATGCAATATAAGGATTTGAAGTAACCTCTAAGAATGACAACAAAAGAGTTAATATCAATAAATACAGGTGGGAATAAATCTTAATTCATGACAAGACTGTAAAAATCGCTCAAAGAACTAAGCGGCCATTAATCAGATTTGAAAAACTTAATTCGTTTCTCCTAAAAAATGCCAATATACCACAATACTTAAGCACAGAATTTAATTAATAATGAATTCTAAATTTGACTTACAACTGTAAACAAGATTAATGCAGAACAAAACAATCTATATAGATAAACTAAGATTGAAGATGGTAGATTATAAGTCGGGTCGATGACATACGACACTGCGACCTAAAAGATCTTTTGTGTTAACCCATCATATTATAAGGTCTATACGTTTAAGAAAATCTATGTACGTTTGTCACCTGGTCGGTCTCTAAGAAGACATGTCCTAGATGTTTACAATTACTCTTTTTAACCTTATTGCTTGTCTTTGGCATTAAGTGATAATAGGCTGAAGTGAGTTCCTTTTGCCAATTACGAACTTTATCCACAATGTGACATTTCGAAATGCCAAAGAAAGTTTCAAGTCCGATAAAAAGTGTACTAGTTTCTTTTTTTGAGAGACTATCAGTAATCTTATTTTTGTCAGTTCCTTTATTTTGGCTAAATTGAGGTGTTTTTAATGCACTTTTAAGCAAAAAAGTCTATTGCTAATAGCTGTGCTTGAAAGATTGTAGGAGTATTTCTTAGGGCTTTTGTAAAGACCTGTTATTCCTATTCTCATTCCTTCGTGTGTAACACCTATTTGTTTAATAAGTGAGGGCTCTTTTTGCAAGTTAAGCGATTTCTTTTTGTATTAACTCACACTTATTAATTCTAACATTAAGTGTAAGTTTGAAATCTCTTTATCAAAACATAAGGTCTCTAGTCACTTCATGGATTGTGTTTCTCCGACCGTTAGAATTCCAAGATGTCCTGTAGACCATGTTTCTTTAGAGGTTATATTTGCGAGGTGTGGATTTCAAGTTCTGCTTTAAGACCATATTAAAGGCAATAAAAGTCATTCCCAAGAAAAGCCTTTTATTGATTTTCTGGTAGTTGATTGATCTTCAAGGTAGTTGTCTGTATTTCTAATGTTTAGCATAAACTGTATGCATTTGATAATGGTAGATCCTATACTCATTTTTATTGCCTATACTTTTTACTTTTTCATAGCTAGCACTTTAAGTTTTCCGTGTGTTTCTATAAACAGTACGTACAATAAAATGCATTAAAACATATTAGAATAGCAGCAGAATATGTGAGTATATATCATATTAGTAGGGCATAAAATAGACTATTATTGTCACTAATGTATAATGAGTTATTGGGAACATAATATTTGAAAACAACACATACACTCCAAATATGGTAAAGCTAGAACTGTCATGTACTTTTCAGTCTCATATTCAGTTATGTAAAGTCCATATTGATTATATTATAAGCATTTGTCCTACATTTAGTATAAAATTAATAAAATTACTCTACTATAAAAATCGATAAAGCTTTTCTTCTTCCATTCCAGTCAAGCATTTTCTATCACGCACTAATTTAACACCCATATTACAATATCCTACTAAATTATTTACGTTAACTTCTTTATTTTATTGATCTAGATTACACTACGGTAGACACTTAGTTTGCCTTAATTTACTTTAATTGTTTTCACTTGTTTCTCTTACAAAGTACTTAATTCCTTTTAATATCTTCAGGTTATGGGACGCAACGAGCAAGTACAATCACTTGCAAGTTGGAATTTCTTGAGTTTTATTGGATTTGGGTAATTACATTTTTGTGGAAGAATGAATACCTACAGAAAAATTCATTTTAATAAAGACCAAGAGAGAATATTTTTATTTCATTTAATGAATTCAAAGTTGTTTATTTGGATGAATTAGTAGAAATTAACTTATCTACATTGGCATTAAGTTAATTAAATTACTGTTTTTTTTATATAATTTTCGCATTTAAGTTACGCATCGAAAACATGCGTGACTCGTAACAACGTACAAATATAATTGAAATTTTTTATTGTATTGATATACCTACTATTGTGGCATTAGCCTAATAATACCAGTGGTGGCGCATAAACTTGATTAATAATGAAATTTTAGCTGATTTAGTAAATGCTTATATTTACATAATCAACTAAAATTAAATAATAATTTACAAATTATAACATAAACCAAAATAATCACGAAGATCTTCGAGGTATATTCTAAACGGGTCCACGTCTTTCTTGAGTTCGCGTATGAGTACGAGTATGAGCCTAAAGGGAGTAGCTCTGGTGATGATTAAGATTAATGATGGCAGAAGTCTTCGTGAAAGCTTTTGTATTAGTAACAGACACTATACACTTAGCAGGCTTTCTTGGTGTCTGTGGAAGAGGTGTCGCGGGTCTCGGTGGAAGAACCCTTCCGAAGAACTGCCTGAGGATTGTGCTGTTTAAGTGGTTTGAGACTGTCTTGTAATACTTGTTCAATATCTTCATAGGAAAAAAGACTACTAGTTTTAAGTGCCGTAGACGTTGTGTGTTAACCATGGCTACTTGATCTCTAGTCGGTACACGTAAACGTTACCCTCTCGATAGTTTGAAACCGTGTCATCGATGCCCTATCGTGTCTTGTATTGAAACCGTGTTGCCACAAAATCTTTGTTGTTTTTGAGAATTGTACATATGGCAAATCAATTATAAAATATAATAAATAATATAATGAATATTAGAGGATAATTAAAAATAGGTGTACAAAATTTTTTTTCATTTCTAAAGACATTCCAAAAAAATTCAATTATAAATTTAGAAACTAACACGATTGTTCCGAAAAAAGGTTTATTATGCACCTACTTCTTAAAGAATAATAGTAGCTATTTTTTCACTTGTGAATAATGGTTCGTTATTCACTGTATGACGTTACAACAGGACGTATATCTAAACTTGATATTATAGCATTATTAGCATGTGGGATTTAAGGTAGCATAACTTTTAGATCACCTAAAATTGAAGACAATGGGACAATGCCCAAGTTATTTAAAATTTAATGTAATGAAAAGTATTAAATGTTTAAATAAGTCGAACCAACAGGACAACTGGATATGTTATCAAGCTTATCAATTCAAAAATGTATTAAGTACTCTTAACGTTGTTATTACCTGTTTGTTACATTTTTTTTTGAGGAAAACGTACTTAATGGTATTTAAAATTAAACGCAAAACTTATAAGGTGTAAACAGACGAAACACATGTATAAAGAAAAGGCCTACATTTTTTTTTATTTTTTTTGTTTATTCAAAAATACAACTAAAAGAATACTACAATATTCTAACCAGTTTGTTAGTATACAAATGAACCTAATTGTTTGTGTGTGTATACTTACTATTTACAATATTCTTTGGTTTTCTAAACAAATTATTATTCTGTAAATTATAACTAAAACTATAATGATTTATAAATATGAAAAATTTTGAATAAAAAAAAACAATTATATATACATATAAGATACGTTATGTATCATCTTTGGACATTTTTAGACTGTCACAAAACGCTCTATTCGTTTTATCATTTTACCTTGCCTAAGGTTATATACAAGATGCAAAACTACCACTGAAGTACCATTTTTGGAGTGAAGATGGAACCACTTGCGACTGTTTATCAGTTTCGCAATTGACATCTATAAGTATCGTTCAATTTATAGCAGGGATGTCTCTTGATTAGTGACTTGAGAGACATAGCCTGTACTACACTGACGAGCTCAAATAAGAGCGAAACACGTGTCTGTAGTTTGGTTTTGCCCTGATATAGGTTGAATGATATTTATATCTATTTATACGGCAGCATTCAAGGTGTCTTTTAAAGTGTTAGAAATTTCTAACCGACACCATTTCAGTTCAAAACTGAAATTATTACTTTTGACAGTATGGCACTAGATACGTTATGTATCATCTTTGGATATATATATATATATATATATATATATATATATATATAATTAAATAGTAATATTTGCTGAAAAGTTAATTATTAGTAAAAGTGGATATTGGGTAAACAGCAATACTTAACGTTAAATAAAACTCTTTAGAGTATTTAATCCAAGCTTTCGTAATTACTTTATTACATTATCAAGGAGCTACAAAATTAAGAGTGACAGAATGCAAGTAGAAATAAATTATAAATTTATACTTACATCTCTGTGAGGTTATAACGTTGTTGTTCTAAAAGAAATTAACATGAGTAAATAATAAATTATTATTAGTTTTATTTAACGTTAAGTATTGCTGTTTACCCAATATCCACTTTTACTAATTACTTATATATATATATATATATATATATATATATATATATATATATATACCTAGGGAACACAGTTAACTCCTTAATTTTAATTTAATTTTAGTTGTTCTTAGTAGTATTCTACTCGTGTATAATGGTTATTATTCAATCGGATGATTTATAACACTCGCCTGCGGCTCGTGTTGTAAACTATATCGTCGTGAATAATAGCTACCATTATAAGCTTGTTAAATAATACACTCTTAAAGTATATTATAAATAAGAATAACAAGTAAGTAACCATAAAAAGAATACGCATGTTATTATTGCAAATATCAAAGAATATCAATTTTCATGTAATGTTGCTACATTTGATGTTATACCTCTAATTAAACTATAGGTGGCGCTATTTAACTGATATTTTTTTAATCTTGTTTTTTTAATGTAATTGTGGCATTATATTGTAATTTTTTTTACAATATAATGCCAAATAATCTGAATTTCGAATCCATTTAAAAATACCGCGACACGTGAGTGTGGTTTTTTCATAGTGAAGGGCGCTTAATTAATTTATCGACAGCTCTAAAAAAACCTGATGGCTATTTCAATTTTCAACGGAAATGATTTTTGTTAAAATCTGATTACAATTTACAAAATATCATGAATATATCTCTGGCAGCTGATTTGAAATTTTAAATGTTTAGGATTTTAAAAGGGACTACAGGGTAGGTATACAAAATATCTGTTTTATTTGTCTCTATGTCAATTTTACAAACAATCTCTTACATTAACATTTAGCTTCTTAAGCAGAAAGTAAGTTAAGGCAGAAACAGACTACTATTACGTTACGTGAGTTTAACTGACTTTACGCAGACTCATATCACGGCCAATATTGTTATAAACAGTAACCACACAAGTTATCTCATACATATCACGTCACGTCACAGGTGACACGTGTGATTTCACGTTGTTGTTTTCTGCACTTGTACATATTTTGTCTTCGTAAACTCATAGATTTTAGTAGCTTTCATCTGATTAAGGAGAATAGACGAAGTTTTATTAGAAAAAATATTATACATTAATTTTTCTTTTTAAAACACTATTTTTTGCCAAACTAAACTACCCTTATCTAAAATAAAATAGTTCTTATAATTTTCTCGCACGTCGAAGACTTTTTAACTGCATTTTTTTCTTATAGGGTTTAGATTTAATAATACTTGTTGAGAAAGTTGAGTTAGTTCGGTGTCAGATTCAAACATTTTTTTAGGTAAAGATAATTTTGTCAACAAAAACAGGCTGTACTTTTAAACATCTCCGGAAGCAGCTAATATTCCAAGCGCAATTGCTTTCTTATTTTATTTATATCGTGTTCTTCTTTCCGTCCCAAAGAACTTATTGTGCTAACAAACGCATTTGCCATCGAAAAACAAGCTCTGTACTTTAAACAAATGCAATAGGCACTCACGAAAATTTCGTTAGACGTGGTACCAGGATGTTTCTAAAAATTTTATTATGAGCTTATGAGCTCACGTGACGTGATAGCTGTCTGTTTCCACCTTTAGTGTCACTTGTGACATGAGTTGAATCAAAACGATATACAAAACAACTAATTACCAAAGCATCTGTGGTTGAAGTGATTAAAGGCATGAAAAGCTATAGATAAAAATTACAGGTTCGAGATCTGCCGGTTGCGAAATTTTTTTAAATTGTTTTGTAAGGTTCAAATAATTAGTTTACTATACTATTTTTAAAATCAAATTTTCTAAAATATAGAATATTCTTAAGTTTTTTAATACGTCAATTGCAAATATTTCTGTAAACTACCTAAGTATATTATATAACTTTATGCAAATACCTTGTTTTTTAAAAACCAATATTCTTACAATATAGTCTATTTTAAAATCGCTATCTTTATTGCAAAAATAATAAATATATATTGTTAACTAAGCATTTTTCAGAAATTTACAAGTATACTTTTCTGTTAAAATCTAAGAATATAGACAATTTCCAAACTGCTATCTAAACACCAAAAACTGAAATTTGTATGTGCAAAAGAACAATAAAAAAAAGTAACAAAATAAAGACAAAAACAAAACACATTCTTATTGCGAATTTTAAAGATAACAATTTTTGAGTATTGCTAAATTTTCTATCTGCCTCTCAAAATTATTTGAGCGCTACTGAACTGAAATTTTTTTCATTTCTTTTTTGACAAATCTAACAGTATATTATAAATTGGTCTCTAAACCATAATCAGAAAAAGTTAGGTAAATTTTATCCATTCTGACAATATTGAACCGACAAAAAACTTAAGATAAATAAAGATATAAAACACAGACTTACTGAAACCTCAGGACTATTATTCATTTTGTCGGGCTAATTTCGACGTGAGTGAAATAGGCAGAGGTTGACAAAAAACGGAAGCTGTAATTTCGAATGAAACTGAACATCCATACTAAGTTTTTGTAGTCGAAGTTAAATCTAAATATTAGAGTGGGCGTCTCACCAATGTAATTTCAAGGGTTACTCCGGTAGCACAAATCTAAAAACATCAGCTGTCTTTCCAAAGAAGATAAATTCGATAAAGTAAAAGTTTTCTGTAAAGAAAGCTAAGGTAATAAAACAGCAGAAAAACATTTACAAACATGAACTATTTTTGAGTAATCTTAGTGTACCTAGTATAAAACAAATAAAAACAGTTTGTTTCATATACGTCATTTCTAAAGCTTCATGCAAATGATATTGTAACTGTTTTTTATATATATTATTTGCTCGCTAAAGTTTCACTTATGCGAATGGCACTTAATTGTTTGGATCAGAGCGAGTCGTGAGATTATTGGAGCTAAATATTTTTTTTTAAAAAGATGTGTTCTGGTGTAAAAAAATGGGTGATTATTAAAAAAGAAAAGAAAAATGAAAATAAGCGCCATTTATTTTTTTATCCAATGTTTGGGAAAGATAAGAAACCTAGAACAAATATATAAAATATAATTTAGTTAAAGTAACTCGGTAGATAATTATTAAGAAAATAAAAATTCCTCACTTGATCCAGTGACTGAAAAATAAAAATAATGAAGATAATACTTACACTTCTAAACTTATCCTTTGTGATTTAGAACAAAACTTGTTTAACAAGAAAGTTTAAGATACATCAAAATTTACCTAATTAAAAGTTATAAGAAAATATTGATCGGAACAACACACACTAGAGAGAAATGTAAATATTTTGACTAGCGTATAGGTAAGCAACAAGGTGAGGGGGCCGTTTTAATAGAAAAAGATAGAAGAAAAAGAATAATTAAAAAACCATAAAATAAAAGAAGAAGAAAGAAGAAGATAATTAAAAAACTAGCATTTAATAAGGAAACTTCAAAAATAAGTCACGTAGGTAGCGTATTTGTTGACCATTTACACCAGGTATTCATGCCAAGTCACAAAAAGTTAAGCTCAAAAATTCTTGAAGAAGTAACCTATAATGCGATGAATAAAAGAATACTCACAATTATAACAAGTTTGTGGAAATAATGAAACAATATTTATAAAATAAATAAAAATTATAATTTCCCAAAAATCTCTTTTTAAAAACTTTGTTTATGTAGCCAACAACCTCAAAAGCATAGTGCAAGATATAATATAACCTATACTGCAACCATGTACCATGACGGTACTTTGGACTACAATCGGGATTTTCGAATTCTGCCACATACTCCAGATAATAAAAAATTGATGTTCGGCCACGGATTAGTATTAGTTTTAGGTTAGGTTCCTAAATTAGAGGGTTTTTACGAACGAATCTTGAAGTTAGGTATCCAAAAAGTTAATAATATTGTCCTTTGACAGTAAATGTCATTTATACTCATTGTCACCATGCAGGGTAAGTAAGCTATAACGCAGAGTTTTGCGTAATGAAACGTCATGTTGGAATGACGTTTCATTACTATATGGTACTTAATTACAGAAAAAATATATAAAAACATAAGAAAGGATTTTAAATTATTTTATATTCTTGATAGGTATTTATTCAATATACAAATTTAAACACTATTCACTCAGGGATGAAATTTTTAACCCAAAAGAATCAGCCCTCTCTCAATATATTTACATATTGGATTCTGAATACTTAATTCCAATTTTACAACAATCTCTTTTGGCTTAAAATGTAACCCAACGCTTAACACTTATTACTTAAAAGAAGGAATGCGTTGTTTTATCGAACAGTAAACATAAAACAACCCATACATAATAACCATTTTTAAAACAGTGAATCGTAAACATTTAGTGGAAAAATTTTGAACACAATTTGAATGTTTCGTTCATCAAAATACACTCTAACTTCACAAAAAATGTTGATTAGATAAACAGGAAAATACAATTATTTTTTTGCCTGATCTGTCACCAGAAGAAACTATTCCCCGCGATTTCTACTAAGACGTAACTCACGAACAGTATTGAACACCTCTTCTTGGTTTTAGGTACTATTGGCAAGATTTTTATTCTTGCCGCTGTCTTATTTGATTAATAAATTCTAAATCTATGTTCTTCGCAAAATTATTTGATTGCAATTACTAATTTTAATGGTTTATCAACTTATTAACAAATTGTTTTCTATTTTACAATATTACTTACTGCATTTCTTGCAAGTTTCTTTTTAAAACCATGATTGTGTTCTCCTTTAACCTCTACTACTACTCTAGCTGTACATTTAGCGTAACAACATATTCATCGAATTTTTTCACACCTGCTCCTATTAGCTTTGGAAAATCAGTCAACGCAATGAACTTATTTCCTTTTTCACTAAACATGATAAATGCTCTGTTATCTTTTTTAAATCAGTTTGGGTAGAGAATAAACTGTTTGATAAGATGCTCAATAATAAACAATTTAGTACTTTTTCATTTTTAACATTACCCTATTGTCACTTGTGGAAACTGTTTAGGTATTAAATATTTAAATCCTTAATAGCGGATGCGCTCAATACAACACTCGTTACTAAATTTTATTATTAATATTATAAATAAAAAATACTAAACTTAATACGTATAGTTACGTAACAGAATAATAAAATAATCTGTTAAACACAACGTGATACGTCACTATAACAAACATTATTTCAGACTGTTTTTTGTAGGTATATCTATCGCTTTTCAATGCACTGAATGTTTAAACGATATTTGAAGGACTTATAATTATGACTAATAACATGTGGTAAATATTTTATTTTTTGTTTTTACCGACCAATATACTTTTAATGTGTTTCTGTCTCTCTCTTGCTCACGTTATCACATATGTAATGATTTTGCCGATTTAATTCCAAACAAATTTTTACCGCCGGGTGCACGAATAGAAGAATAACTTCAATAATACATAAACGATTCCTATTAAGTGAATCTCATACACATTTAAAGATAACAGCTAAGTATCAAATATTGCTGTCTATGTGTAGATAAAATAAAAATTTAAATATACCTACTGTTTCCAAAGAAATTTGGTTGGGTTTACTTTATAGCTTTCGATTTTAACTCGTGTTAATTGAGTACCTATTTAAAAATTATTATTAAAAATACAGAGAATAAATACAATAATTATAAATAAAGATAAAGACGGCACTGCCACAAGATATTTCCAGCAAGCACACTGGTAAAAACACTGTAGTTCTTTGTATAAAATAAAACAAAATCCAAAATTTTCAAACTAAATATTCTTAAATGTTCAACGAAAATTACAGTTTCATTAAATGTATTTTCTTCATGATTACTATTTGCTTCCAAAATTTCTAAGAAAATATGGAAAATTTCAAGAAGCAGAGCCGGATTATAAGTGGAAAAGAATTTATTTAAAAATTTTTTTTTAGTTTTTTAAAATCTTAATATCTTAAATTATGTATAACTAAATAAGAACCATTTTGTACTACCCCAGTGTACTAAAATAAGTCATGTTTGTAATATTTATTTTATTTTTAACTTGATAAAAGAGGCGATAACCAGAAGCAGATTGTCGCGCAATATCTAGAAGTCTGTCTTCTTTGCTATTTTACATTTTTTGGCGGTTTTCGTCGGTTTCAGATCAATTTGAATTTAATCTAAAATTTCTCTATTGTGAATTCAAACTATCTTTAGAATTTTTAGGATAACGAAAGAACGTGTGCACCATTGCCAATAGCATATATAACCAGTTTTCATTTTTATTGGCAGTTATGTACATAAATCTTTGAACTATTTATTATCTCTCGAACACATAAGAAATGGAAATTGGTACAATATAAATTTTTTTTCATCTGTGGAAAAAGCTTTTTTATATAAATAACACTTTAATATATAACAGATTTTACTACCCTGATTGATTTCTTTCAAGATGAAATGTAAATTGATAGATCTTTGTTTAATTTAGATGGTTACTCTAATAAAATCAAAAATGTTTATGCTCTTTAGAATTTTATTACCTTTTTATTTTTTCCGCTATTATTAATTAACCTATTGTTTACTTACACGACTTATTCTACTTCGTGATAGCTTTGTTAATTCCAAGGTATGATTAAAAAAGTAACATTTCGATTGATTCACGTTTTTTAACAATTAGATATATAATTTTAAGCTAATGCATAAAGTCTTAATTTATAAATTGGTATTTTCAGATTACGAATTCCCGGATTTGTTTGATTTATTAGTAAGCTAAGATATTTTATTGTGGTCAAAACTTTAAAAAAATTATATTTCCAATATGCAAATCAAAGATTTAATTTAATCTGTGGTACAAAACATAAAACAACGTTTCATAATGGCGTGTGCCATTATTGCTTCAATTTGAGAAACTGTCAGCAAACCTGAAGACGTACACTGCCAATGATTGAATCAACTGCCTGTTAGCTTTGATCGATCGATTATAAGTGCAAGGCAATTATTTTTACCTGTTCTTACAAAATAATAATTGGCATGCAAATTAAGATTGGCAATAGGTACTATCCAAAAATAAAAAAAAAGAGATGAAGCATACCGTGAAAGACCAAGGACGGGAAGCGTAGCTTTCTTGACGCTCATAAACATTATTTGACGAAACATAGATAAGAAAACCACGCAATCACATGTAATCACTTGCAATTACTTAAAAAATGACTCGCAATATTTTATTATCAGTTGCAATCTTTCATTTTTAAATATTTGCGGTCACTTGAAATCGTTTGTAACCATTTCTAATCATTTTTTATCTCTTGAAATAACTTGCAAACACTCACTTATGATAAATTGCAGTTACGATCACTTGAAAATCCCTGCAATCACTTGAAATCTGTTTGCGATCTCTTGAAATTACTTGTTACTACTTGTAATCACGCTCTGAAGTTTTATGAAGTATTATTTGAATGAAGATACGTATGGCGTAACGTATCATGATCTTGTTGTAACGTTACATTTATAAAGTTCATACTTATCAGCGATCGATCCAGCAGCAAACACTGCCATAAGAAAGCTATGTTTCCAATAAATATTAAAGAAAAATAATATTTGATTGAAAACATCTAAGAAAATCAATTACAAAGTTTAATTCTTTAAAGTTCTATTATTTTATTTATTACTTGAAAGTCAGCAAAGTTTTGTTTAGTAGAGCAAATATTCCAGACCGTATAGTTAACGAAATACGAAAACTAGAAGGAACGAACATACGAAACAATTTCGTAAAGTATAATTTCCATAATGACGAATATGTTTCACAATGTTCCATTTTCAAATAATCTGATGCGTTTGTCATACCACGGCTTTCATTTTCCAGTTCACTGATATTCTCGCTTTTACATTTCCGAAAGTTATCTGTGTTGTAGAAAGGTACAAAAGTTAGAAATGGGTCACTGTTTATTTACTGTGTCACAAAAAACTATTTTTAATCTGATCAAGTCGATACGATTGTTTTAGAAATTATGTAGATTTACAATAAGTATCCAATTCTAACTGTACGGTTATAAATCCCATTTGTTTTGTTTTTATTTAAGCTCATTGTTTACCTTAAAAAAACAGCAGAACATTTCTATTCGAACTACAGGTTAGTTATAAAGCTTTTAAAGCAAAAATAAAAAAAAATATATTTTTTAATCTTTCTTAGCTTGAACACACTTATTCCAATCATTCTCCAGTAATTTTATACCATCTTTGTAATTATTTTTTAGAAGCTCTGTAAAATAATGTTTCACGGCTGCAAAAGATTCTTCATTCGACGAAAAACGCTTTAGACGAATAAAGTGTTTCAAGTTTCTGAAAAGGTAACCGTCAAAGGGAGCCAAATCTGGTGAATATGGTGGATGTTCAAGTAATTCGTACACTTTAATTCGTTCAATTTAGCTAGGGTCAACAAACTTGTGTGAACAACTGTATTTTCTTGATGAAATATGATTGTTTTTTTCTGTAAACAGGGCATTTTTTAACAAATTTTTATCTAACTGGTCCAAAAGGTTGTAATAATATTTAGAGTTAGTTGTTTTACTTATTTTAGTAAATCAATCAACGTTACCCCTTTTTTGTCGATCGTTATGACTTTACCTCTTTTGGAGCTGAAGAACCAGCTTCACTCCACTGTAAACGTTTTTGTTTCAGTTTAGGATCCTGATGACAGGTCCGAATCTTTTTCTTGATTATGAAACGAAGCAGAAAATTGATTTTGTTCTGCCTAAAATGCTCCAAATTACGCTGAGGAATTTGTTTTCAATTCAGTTTTTGTTAAATTGTCAACGAATAGAGTACAAACTTTCCGAACCAGTTTTTCATATGAAATTCTTTGTGTGAAATATGGAGTACTCATTTATATGAAAGCCTATGGTATCAGCAATTTTACGCTTGTCTTGGATCTTTACCAACAATACGTCCAACACGAAGTTCATCTTCGATGCTTGTACGACCACGTTTAAACTCTAAAACCCATCGAGGCATAGATGTTGCTAATAAACGTTCCAAAACAAAGAATTTTTATCAGTGCCGGATATTCGTTTTTTTTTTTCATTGTAACAAAATACACTAGCACGTCAACTTTAAATGGCTTGTAAACAATAAATGAACTCATAAAATGAAATGAAACTAAAAAAAAGTTGTATTATTATTTATTCCAAAGTTGTTGTTTATTAGTTTTTATTTTAAATAATTTCAGAGCAAAATTTTTTAAAAGCGGTTTTACTTTTCGGTTAGTTCAAAACGCCGGCTCCTAAAAACAAGGTTGAAGTGTCGTTTGATTACAAAGATCAAGTAGAAAGCTTTTGAAAAGTTGAAGATAGCTTTACAAAAATCACAATTCATTAAAAAAAGGAAGTTTAGTTTTTTGCTTATATCTTAAAAACTATTTGAAATATTTTAAACCTATACAACAATTTCCAAACAACTCAGTTTAACAAAAAATGTTATTTAAACATATTAAATATTATAATTTAAATTTGAAAAACTTAGGAAGTTACAGGATAATCAACGAATAATAATACACCGCCAAAAAAATTTAACCGCGATTTGTTAATAAGTTATGCATTAGTTAATTATCAATTTCTTCTAGCTTAAAAATTAAGAGCAATTTTTATTGTCGAGTTATCCTTTAAACGATTCCAAATAGATTCATCTCGGCAGAATTAATCTTCACATTGTTATTAACAATTTAAGTAGATGGGAAATTAAAAAGTTAAATCATTATGCCTATAAACAAAAGCTACCTGAAAATAATTTTTGATAATTATGAATTATAAAAAAGCAGTTTTTATAAATTTAATAGGAAAACGAATATTTTTTTAACTTATCGCCGATGTAAATTGTTAGTAACAATGTGAAAATTAATCAAGGGTAATATAACAAGACCTTGATTATAGTCGGCTATTTTTGTGGTATCTAGATTTCGAGAATATTTTAGTATTAATTTGTTGAGACAGAATTTGACATTAATAATCTGATTAAAGCCCGAGAGCTTTAGCTCGAGGGCTTTAATCTTTGATTATTAATGTCAAATTATGTCGAAACAAATTGTAAAATTTTCGAGAAATTTAGCAATAACAAAAATAGCAGACTATTAATCAATGTCATGTTATATTTAGGAAGATTATTTCCTGAGAAGACAAATTTTTGACATTTATATTTGACGTAACTATTTCTCTAGTGCAATAGTCGCTGATATTGTTCTAGTGCAATAGTCGCTGATATTTGATTCTGATTGGTCCGATTTCAAAAAATTATGACATTCTATTGGTTAAATTGAATCGAAGAAAATAATCATTTTTTTAACTCTGCTACCGGAAATCTATTCAAAAGTTCTTGATGAAAGGCTCTGCAAACTGAAAAATTTGAAGTTTTTAGTCTATAAAAATAATCGGACATAATTTTAATATTTAAGCTACAGTGATAATTAAATCTATGAAAAATTGCGTTAAAATTGTTGTGGTCGGTAAATTATTATTCGTTGATCTATCCTGTAAATTCCTGATTTTTTAAATTAAAATTTTAATATTACATGTATTGTGTTTACCCGTATTTAGACTTATTTTCAGTCTCGGTAAACATAATAAATATTGGTCATACAGTTCCGGGTTTTGGGATTTTTTCAGAAAATTTCTTCCACCTTTTCAATATTTTTATAGATTTAAAATAAATATCTCACACAGTTTTTAATTTGAACGCAAAAAAACAAAACCCTTTTTTTAGTTAATAGTTTAAAATTATTGTAATAAAAAATTCTACATGCGAATCTGGATCGGATGGCATTTTAATCATATTTTTAAGAATCGACAAAAAATATTTGCACTTGTTGCCTTGACTATGTGAAAAACAATATAGCGTTGCGCTAGTGTAACGTATCGACTTCTTTTATAAATATTATTAAGATTATTAAGATTAAGGAAGCATAAGAGGACACAAAGACACATTTTTTTGCATTTACTGATAAGCCTATATAATATAATGTGTATTAGTTGTATCATTATAGATAATCAGTCTTATTATGTTTTCTTTGATATTTAACTACATTTATATGGACGTACATCCGTATTATGGACAAATTGTTCTGTGAAAACCGTGAAAACCAATTACCGAAACCAACTCCCAGAGTCTACTCTCTATACATAAATCTGTACACTCTGGCGCTTTTTGTTCATTAACTATGAGATAAAATAAACTAACCGTAAATAAAAGCCTTTAGAAAGTGTCCATTCTGCTTTAGGCAGTTATTTTTAAATGTATATACTCCCTTTTCACTAAAGTAATGAACGCTAGGACCGTCAAAGCGATTGAAAACTTTAGATGTGTTACAATGTATTAAAAGAAATGAGTTTTCGACCAAGAAATATTTTGTTATGAATATTTTTGTATTGATTATTTTTCGTTCAAACAAATTCCTAATAAAGTAACGTTACATTAAAAAATAACATAACAATTTAAATATACATAAATATTTTTTAAGTTAGTTATTTGAATAATTCATACTAAAAAATACATTTAATATTTGAGATGCTAAAAAACTTTAGATATTTTAAACAAAAATTAATTACTACAATGCCTTAATCAAGGCTGTGCTTTCTAAAAAATACAATAAGGCCAATATACTACAACCACCACAAAGTGCGTTCAAAAGCAATAATAACCACGCAAATTTCTACTAAAGTAGCAAACATGTAAATAAACTTTATTGTGTGAACTTATCGAAGCGTTCTAGTATCGACACAGCTTTTCAATGTTCCCGAGTGAGTGTACGCAATTAGTTCGAGAAGTGATTAAAAGAAGAACCTGTCGCAGAAAGTCGTAATTGAACCATGATGAACAATGTGGCAAGCGTTTTCAAGATCAATCGAAATTCTCGTTGCCTTCTTCGAGTATTACTCAGCAAGGTAAACAGTTTTAAATCTATACTATTTTTATTTTACTTTTTAATATATGTATATATTTAATATAAATTAATCTTTTAACCGTTGACAATGTAAAATAAACTGAAAGTTAAATTTTACATTACCTATTGATTATAAATTTTAGCATTACGTAGGTATTATTACCGGCCAATTTAACGGAATATTGTTTTATAGTGATTTTTGGTGGAAGCATCAATTTAAACGAATATTTTTGAAGGAACTTTGATGTAAATTGTTTCCTTTCAATAAAAACTCGAAATTTTTCTGTAGTCTATGAACACTTACAAAAAGGCTATCTGAATAACGGAATAACCTGAGTAACCTTAAATTTTATGTTACATTATTGTTGTATAATGTTTGTTTAATATTTACTTGTATTCACAGCCCCACAAAAAAAAGTTTTGGGTCCGAAAGACCAGACCATCGTATCTTATGGTTTTTGTGGTCGCTGATTACGAATCCATGGTCGGTTTGGCCCCATCAGGTCACAGTCAAGAGCATTTGAAGGTCAAATCTACAAAATTAGTCATAACCCAATTTTAAGTGCGCAGTCTTACGTTTTTGAGGTCGCTGATTACGAATCCGTGGTCGGTTTGGCCTTAGCAGGTCAGGGTCAAGGGCATTTGAAGGTCAAATCCACAAATTCAGTCGTAACCTAATTTTAAGTGTGCAGTCTTACGTTTTTGAGGTCGCTGATTACGAATCCGTGGTCGGTTTGGCCTTAGCAGGTCAGGGTCAAGGGCATTTGAAGGTCAAATCCACAAATTCAGTCGTAACGTAAGTTTTCATGAAAGGTATCTAAATGAGAGTATAAAAAGTGAACCTTAAGACTCATAAAGCAGTCTTGAGTTTTTTAGCTCTCTATCAAATCTATTTGTTTATAGTTTATACTTTTGTAATTCTCGAAAAATTTGTTTACTAAGTCCTTGAAACATAACCATGCAGTTCTCTCAGTTTTATTTATTTGCGTAACAAATGATTCATGCTTCACCATCTTACTTATATGTGGTCCATCGAAAATTCCATTTTTAACTTTAGCTTCACACTTAAAATTAGGTTACGACTGAATTTGTGGATTTGACCTTCAAATGCTCTTGACCCTAAACTGATAGGGCCAAACCGACCACAGATTCGTAATCAGCGACCTTAAAAACGTAAGACTGCACACTTAAAATTGGGTTACGGCTAATTTTGTAGATTTGACCTTCACATGCCCTTGACTGTGACCTGATGGGACCAAACCGACCACGGATTCGTAATCAGCGACCCCAAAAACCATAAGATACGATGGTCTGGTCTTTCGGACCCGACACTTTTTTTTTGTGGGGCTCTGTTATTTTCACAAATAACTTTTTGTTCAATGTTCACTCCATATAATTCTTGTCGTAATTCTGGACTCGAAAGAAAATTTGTTATTTTCAGATTCAGCATAAATATAAATGTTCAAATTTATTAAAAACATTTTACATAGGAATATTTTTGGTTTAAATCTTTTTAGACCATCCTTTTTCATATTAGAAATCTATTTTGTATATTATCTCTGTTGTATGTAAATAATCCTTTTGTCATCTATGTTTTACCAATTTATTATAAGAATTTAATGTAATGTGCCTACAGCTCCCTATTTTTATTAAACATTTGTATAAAGATTTATCAGTTTTATGCTTAATTGCTTCCTTTTTTTATTTTACGTGTATTATAATAATATTTTCTCACTATCTACCTTATCAATTCCATTATATTTACAAAATAACCCAATGCTGCAAACAGTTTATTATGCAACTGACACTACACAGTAAAGTAACTTTGCCATTGGTACAGGAGCATTAAGGAATTTTTGAAAACAAAATTTCTAATAGTCTCGCAAAAGAAGCAGCCAGTACTCCTTTTATCGGACCTAGACCTTTCTACGGCTTCTCAAAATGCCGCATTACGGATGAAGTTCGTAATTGGGAAAAGGAACTCAGTGTAGCCTACTGGAAAAACACTCCAAGCGGAAAACAACAAAGGGGTTACTAATACAGTGCCTTTCTGCGCTCCTTTAAATTACTGTTAGAGCTTTAGAATCTGACCTCATAGTAATCGCAAAAATTCTCATAGGGCACTGTCTACTGAAGTACCATCTCTGTAAAATGGCCAAAGTTTACAGTGGAATATGCAGAGTCAGTTACTGTGCAGTCGAAACTAACTACAAAGTAATTGTTTGCCAACGACATAAAATCTGGAACAGCCCGATCAGGGTACAATCGTACATCCTAACCAGATAATAAACTTTCTTAAAAGTCTTAACTTTATTGACTTAATAATAGTTGTATGGTATAAACTGTTGAAATAATAAAATGGATCTCTACTTCTGAGTGAAAATGGTTTTTTATTAAACTACTTTTTTGTATGTATACAATGATTACATCAAAATAATTATCTACATAACAACTTGTTTACATAATTAATAATCATGACTACTTGAAAAACAACTGTAAAATAAATAATGTACAGAGTAAATTATTACAATGTTCAAGTTAGTTTTAACACCTTCCCTCATTGAATAATTTATCTAAACCCATAGCTTGACAGAGTAATTGAAGTCTTGGCTTAAACAGCGGCTTGGTTAAAGCATCTGCTGTTTGTTTGTCAGAAGCTAATTTCTTAACTTCAATGGAACCTTCTAACACAAGTTCTCTAACAAAGAAATGTGTGATTCGTATATGTTTGGTACGTCGATGGTATTCAGGGTTCTGTGCAAGTTTTATTGCAGCTTCATTATCAACCCAAATGACTGGTAGTTGTTTCAATTTAATAATTCCTTCATACAGACGTTTTAACCATATAATTTCTCTGGCGGCTTCACTTGCAGCAACAATCTCTGCTTGTGTAGTGGAGATAGCTACATTTGTCTGCCGTTGGCTCATCCAGGAAACTGCACCACCTGCATATGTGCAAATAATACCTGAAGTGGATCTACCTGTGTCCAAATCACCTCCATGATCAGCATCACTAAAACTTTCTAAAATACCATTATTAAAATTTGATTTATACCTAAGCAGTAATCTAATGTCCCTTTTAAATATCTAAAAATTCTTTTTACTTTCATAAAATCTTCAGAACAAGGATTTTCCAATTTTCTAGAGACTACACATACTGCATATGCAATATCAGGACGAGTTCCTGTCATTAAATATATTAGAGCTCCAACAGCTTCCCTACAACAAAATTTTTAATTGTTTTCGCAGTCCTCTTTCCCTAATTGAGAATTTTGTATAATTGGTGTAACAACTGGTTTGCATTCTTTCATGCCAAAACGCTCTAATAATTTCTTTGTATAAGCACATTGATTTATTGTTACACCACCATCCTCTGTTTGATGTATTTTTATACCAAGAAAATATAAAGCAGGTCTTATGGTAACTTTAAATTCCTTTTTTAAATCCTTTAGAAAGTTATCTTTCAATTTGTTACAATTTGAAGCAAGAAGTCCATCATCAACATATAAGACTAAAACAAGCATTCCTCCATCTTGTTTTTTAGTAAAAAGACATGGATCTGCTTCGCTTTCTTTAAATCCGGCTAAAGATATGAAATCTACAAATCGTTTGTTCCAACATCGAGCTTGCTTAAGTCCATACAGACTTTTTCTAAGACGACATACCCGATTTGTACCATCTTCAGATCCTTTAGGTTGCTTCATATAGACTTCTTCTTCTAGTTGTCCATTCAAGAAAGCTGTACACACATCAAATTGTGTCAGATTCATTGATTCACTAGCGGCTATACTTAATAAAGCTCTTATACTTCCTGATTTTGCAACAGGACTAAACGTTTGATCATAGTCTTCACCTTTCTTTTGTGAATATTCTTTTATAACAAGTTTCGCTTTATACTTGTCTATTGAACCATCTGGATTCCTCTTTAGTTTATAAATCCACTTACTTGGAATCGCTACTTTTCCTGGTGGTAAGTTTTCAAGTGTCCAAGTCTGATTTTTATCTAAAGACTGCAATTCTTTTTCCATTGCTTCTATCCATTTTTCTTTGTCGTTACTGCTTAACGCGTCTTCAAAAGATTCTGGTTCATTTGATTCAAGTATAGTCGAAACAATAGAATTAACAAATTCATTAATTCCAAGTCTAATTGGTTTTAACAAATTATCTCTATTTCTAAGTGTTCTTACCTCTTCGTGTAAATCATCTAAACTATTCAAACTGTATCTTCGTATGCATCATTTTCTGTTTGTTCTTCTTCGTGAACACTCTTTTCCAAATTTACGTTTGTAGATCTTTCAGTATTTATTAAAGAATATAATGGTTTTTCATTAAAAACGATATCTCGAGATCTTATTAATGTTTTATTTTCTTTACACCATACTCGATAACCATCATCAAAATCGTATCCTACAAGAATTCCCATTACGGCCTTCTTATCCATTTTCTTTCTATTGCATTCTGGAATATGAACATAACAAGTACTTCCTATAATTCTTAAATGTCTCAAATGAGGTTTCTTACCATACCACATTTCAAATGGGGATTTTCCTTCTATTCCAGAAACACCAGATCTATTAGGAATATAACTCGCTGTGTTGATTAATTCTGCCCAAAGACTTTGAGGTAAACTAGAGTTAGAATGTATTAGTGCCCTTGCTGTCTCAACAATTGTTCGATTTTTTCGTTCTGCACATCCATTCTGTTGAGGACTATATGGCATCGTTAGTCTATGTCTAATTCCATAATTCTGAAGAATTTTCTTTACCTGATTATTTACAAACTCTCCTCCATTATCAGATCGGAGCTCTTTGACTTTATGACCAGTTGTTTTTACCTCAGCTAAAAATATATTTAAATAATTTATCACTTCGGACTTTTGTTTTAAAAAGTATACATATCTAAATCTACTAAAATCGTCTTTAAAAAGAAGAAAATATTTGTAACCTGATTGTGAATTTTCAATAGGTCCACATATGTCAGTATGTATTAGCTCACCTACTTGTTTAGCTCGTTCTCTAGAACCAAATTTTAGTAAGTGTGCCTTACCAAATACACATCCTTCACATAGCTCACTGTCCAAGGTTACGTTTATTCCAAGTTCTCTGAAAATGATTTCTTTAACATGTTTCTTATTTTGATGTCCCAATCTTTCATGATACAACTGTAGAAGGTCTTTGTTAGAGACTGTACATATTTTGGTCATAGTTCTTTTTAAAGATAAATTTTGAAGATCTACTTATAAAGTCCTCCATATCTACTTCTTTTACCTTCTAAAACTATTTTGCCATCAACCTTCAAACTACACGTTTCAGATGTTGATATAAAATTGCTGTTTTGATGTTTATCTTGAGCTGATAGCACCGAAAACAAATTTTTCTTAATTTGAGGTACGTACCACACATCTGAAAGTGTTATAATATTTACATTTCCTTTTATTACTGATTTTACTTTAACGTTGCCTTTTCCTAATGCTTCTATGATATCATTATTCGCTGTTGTCACTGTGTGCAAATTTTCAAATGTTTCATAGGTTTCAAATATATTATTCTGATTACAAATATTATTCGTTGCACCATTATTAACAAACCAACCTTCCTTATCACAATCAGCCATTAGTACCGTACTTGTTTCAGCTAATAAGGTAACATTATTTGAAGCAATATCTTGTATTTTATTTGGTTTGGGAGGTCGTCCATCATCCTTCCATTTATGACATTGTTTAACTTTATGGCCAGGTTTCCTACAGTAGTTACAAATATACTCTTTCTTAAATTTTCCTTTGAACCTACTTTTACTTGTAGTTGCAAGAACTTCTTTACTATTTTCCTCTTTTCTCGATAAAGATTTCTCATAGATACATAATTGATTGGTCAAATTATCAACAGTTCTTTCTGTCTTGGATAACAGCATCCAACTGGATTTAAAAGTAAAATATTCAAAAGGTAAAGTGCCGAATATTTTACAAATTAAAAGTAAATCTGGTAAATTACAATCACAACATTTACCAGCAAGAACCCTATCTCTTGAAATTTCATTTTTTAAATCATTCCATATGTTCTTTAATTTTGATATACCTATGTGTAACAATATCATCTTCAATTTCTTTCTGGTGACTAAAAAACTGTATACACAAGTCATAAGTTTTATCCTCAACATTACCATCATACAGTCTATGAAGTTCTAACCATACTTCTCTTGCTGTAGCATATCTCGTCACTTTTAGCAGCGTATCTTGAGTCATGTTTACTGTCAGTATCAGAAGTGTTGTACTGTCGGCATTTGAGTAATATTTTACATCTTTTTCATATTTACTTCTTTGTTGTGATGTGGCATCGTCATTTAAAGGTAATGGAGTTACGAATGTACCTACCATTTAAAAGTTGATTTGCTCCTGGAACATTTCGTAGCAAAATTGACAACTTATATTTCCACGTCTGCCAATTTGACTTTCCTTCAAGCAGCCCCATTTGTATCTTACTTGCATCCATATTCTTCTTCGGAATTGTATGCAATGCAATGAAATCAGGAACTTTCAATCAAAGGAGTATTAAATTCAAGTAGCAACATCTACCAATGTTTTCACTAGTAGGGGGAACCACGCTCTGCTACCATGTTAAAATAATAAAATGGATCTCTACTTCTGAGTGAAAATGGTTTTTTATTATACTAATTATTTTGATGTAATCATTGTATAGGTAGGTACATACAAAAAAGTAGTTTAATAAAAAAACATTTTCACTCAGAAGTAGTAATCCATTTTATTATTTCAACATAAACTAGGTCGCAGTGTAGTAAGATCACCTGGACCAATCGATCCCACTTACTTGAATAATCAACAATTTACGTTAATTAGAAAATATCTGCATAATGGAACTTTTGGGTCTGGTATAATAAACTTTAAAGCAGTTTTAATACTTGACTCTAACAATGCTGGTAAATAAAAGAATAACTATTTAGAATTGATTAAGAAAAAATCATACATTTAATTTTTGTGGAGTCGTGTTGTTTTAATTTATCATACATTATAATTCTGATATTTGTTCTATGTAAACTGTAGTTTATCGTCTATTAATGTTTGGACCCACAGCGTCCTTTGCATTTTTAAAACTTTTGTATTATGCATATTTACACAGATTGTAAGTGAAACTAATTCCATGATAAAACTACAATTGTATAAAAGATGCTTACAAAAAAAATATACATATTTAAATTCACAAAAAAAATATTTTAGACTTTAATGTAAGGTACATGCGCCCTGTAAGGCCCACTTTTTGCTAAATTTTAATAGCTGGAAAAGATATATAAATTTGTGAAAACTGCCTTTATCACAACATAGTTCATTTATTTGTGAATAAAGTAATCATACAAATCAACATGTTTGGAAACAATTCGTTAAGATAATAATTGTTTTTTAAAACCTTCAAAGTGGGCTTTTTTAGGAACATAGGCACCTATCATAGCCCGATATTAATTATGTAATCAATAAACCCTATCAAAACAAAAAATAAGTATTTATGTAATACTTGACCTAATATTATACGATATTCTTAGGTAATCAGTCTGATACAAAAGTTTTTTTTGGTCACAAATTGGACGGTGAGCCATCTTCGACTTAGCAAAATTTAATTTACCTAATAAACAAAAACCTCTACATAGACTCAACAAATAACAATGTTGTGGCGTTATTCTAATAATCACTTTTGGAAAAAACATGTTTATTTAAAAACCAAATATTTTTTTCAAAAACATCTGAATTGTCTCATATCTTCGATTGGCCCGAGCCATCATAGGATGTGATGGGCCTTTATAGGGTAATTTACCCCGCCACAAGAACTATTTTTTGTAAATGAAAATTAACAAATAATATAAACAACTCTTACGTTGAGTCAAGTGCCCATAAACCCAAGTAACGCTATATTTAAAAAAAACACGAAAACTTCTTGTTTTCTTAAGAAAATACTAAAAAAGTTTAAATTAGAAGATTATAAATCGTCAGCCCTTTGCAACGACACTAAAAAACTGGCAACCACTGCAAAAATGACGACTGTCTTCCTTATTTATGAAGTTGCAATTTTGTCTATGGCACTAACCGAACATGGGCGCAAAATTTAAATTCATTTGAACTTTTAGACGTACAAAATATTGAAAGTGGGCCATCTTAAGAACTGGGCCTTATTAGGCGTAAGTACCTTACTTAGTTATTTTAGACAGATTCTTCCAGTATATCCTACCATTCACCGCACAGTGTTAAAAATCGTAAACATGTAGACAGCAATAAAAAAAGTCATGGCTAGACTTTTACCACAATTATGTTTCTTTCAGAGATATTGGACTAATGTGAAACTATATAGAAATAAAACTTATAGAAGATATGAGGTGTCTAATACACATTTTAAAATTAACCGTAAAAGAAAATTTATTTTTATTTCTTTTTCTTCAATACAATTTCCTGGTTCAAAAAATCTTTGAAAATGTCCCCTTCTTACGGAATCGTATATTTTATTAACATTTATAAGTTTTACGGTAATGAATGTTATTTAAATTGTTACTGCGCAGTAGTAGTATAATACATAAAGAGATAGGTAAGTGGCGTTTTAAACACGAGTGTAATTTTAGAGTTATCTATTAAACATTCAGAGTTCGTGCACATTAACTAATCTTAACCGCTAACTAAGCCGATACTTTAAAGCTCAGGACCGTAATAGGATCCATATTATACCAGCAGGTACGACTATTCTCTTTAATTATTTTACTAAAGTGCGGCATGAAAGCACAGATGTTTTTATTTTTGTAAATCCATTAAAAGACTACAATTGTTTAATGCAACTAGTTCTGTTATGATTGTCTATTGCAATGACTTTACTTTCTATCAACTTTATCACAGATGCACTTAGTTTGTTTTTTGCTGGCAATGTTTCTTTTCAACGGACCCTTTAATGATATGGTGCATTATCCAGAACAATAATGCTATTTTTTAAGTATTGGAAATAAAACTAATTAATAAAATAGCAATAACATATAAAGAACAATAAATATCAGCCCTAAATAACAGAAATTTTTCGAAAGGTCTGGTCAAAGACAATACTCAAATTTGTGAATGCATGAAAATATAAAACTTAAACCTGTAAAGATCAAAACCAGGTAATATAATACAATGGAGGCAATAACCAGCTGTCGCTGAATACTCATTCAGATAAGATAAGTCAGTTCGCACATTTAGAACCAATAATATTATAGCTTATCTACGACCACTACTTTAAATTGGAAAAGAAAAAACAGAAAGTTAAATTTTTTACGAACTCATAACACAATCAAATTAGTAGATTCTTGTCACAGAGACTGCTAACATTTTTTCATATCCCAAATACGACTAGGTATCGAATTAAAAGTATAATTTTAATTTATATCAGTAATAGATAATTATGTTAAAAAGAATAAAATAAAAAACAATAATTTTAATTTTACAATAAAGTGTTGGTTATTTTAATAATTTTTATAAAATTTCCTGTATTATTAAAACTATATAAAAAGGTCTTTGTATAAAAAACTAGTGGGAGCTATTTTGTTGGCGAGCTGTTATGTCGAGGGCTATTTTGTTAACAGGCTGTTTTATCGGAAGCTATTTTGACGGGAGCTATTTTCTCGGAGCTATTTCGACGGTTATTTCCTGTTTTGCCTATTCCCGTTTTGCCTAAAATTTAAAATTTACCTGAATGAGTAGCGTTTTGCCTAAGCAATTACAAATATAAAATTCAGAGTACCGTTTTGCCTGACGACTGTCTATTTTTGCAAGTATACAGTTTGTTTCTATCAATTTATTTAAAACTGGATTAGAAACAACTATTTCTTGAGCTCCAATAAATGCTTGACTATTTTGGTATTTTATTTATTTCTTTTATGTCTTGTAATGTATATGGCGTAAAGTCCAGCAATTAGGTCTTGTAAACCAATATAAGAAGAACTTTGAGTTTCGACGACATGTTAAAATGTGTAGGTATATCTTTGTCACATCTATCTTCTCATATCATAGATGAAGGGTGGATATTTATAATGGAAAAGTGTCCACAAAATGATATTGTTGTCCAATTTAATGACTACTTTGTTGAACCGTGTTTGGAAAATGATGTAATTAAAGATATGTGGATTTGTTATTCAGAAAGACACCGAACAACTAATTTTGCTGAAGAATAGCATAGTCGGTTAAATAAAAGGATGGAAAAAATACATCCCAACGTTTGAGTTGGTTTCAGCTTTACAAGAATACCCCAATTTTTACAAAATTTTATATGAAGAAACTCAGCTAAATTTGGTTCCAAAAAAGGTGTTTAAAAACTATTCACAAAGACAACAGAATTCTGGTTGTTGTTAATAAACTTGTTGAAAATAAAATAACTGTTGAAAAATATCTCAAAAGTTTAATATATGTAGTTTATATTAGTTAAAATAAGCTGTTTTAATGTTTATGTTTCTGCTAAACATGTCTTTTATAATAAATAATTTAATAATACCAATCTTTGTTTAAATTGTAAACTTAAGTCAGGCAAAACGCTATTTTTGCACACCCCAATTAAAGGCCGTCAGGCGAAACGGGAATTTTTAATCTGTCAGGCGAAACGGGACTAAATCATTTTGACGTGGTACTGTTTTATTGTGTTTTTTTGTTATTTATTATAATTTTAGCAGTTGTCATAGTCAATTTGCAAAAACCTGCAAATTTTCATTTACGAAAAAACTCATGCGTGATTTAATAATGGGAAACAGGTCTTGGTCAACCAACCAGCGAGCGCTAGAATACTACTCACACATGAGTAATAAAAAATATTTTAATAATTGATTTTTTTATTTTATATAAATTTATTATATTTTGCCGTGTGTAGCTTTGTACGATACAAATTATATAGAAAAGTCTAGATATGTATTTTAATGAACAGATTTTCCGCTTAAACATAAATAATAATGTCTTTGCTGACGGCTGGTAAATTATATTTCATTAGTATGGTTTTCTCATCTCCATTATTCTTTCAAATTGCATGAAACTGGAGTTTCCATCTGATTAATGAAAAATATTAAAGACGCCAGCAATAAAAACTTGTATAACGCAATTAATGATTGTAGAATTCAGCAAGCTGTTTAAAAAAACAGATAAAGTTTCAGCTCAAGGCTAAAGAAATTGGTAAAATAACTATTGTTAACATTAATCAAATCCATGTCTTGAATTCCGAACCAATATAAATAGCTCAGAAGTAAAAAAACATTTTCTGTGATAAATGAATTAGATGTGATATAATTTTGTTCAGTTTTTGAGAACAGGGACTTTTATTAAAAAGTACTTACAATTTGTTAAGTTTTGAAGCAAAGCTTCTATAAACGCGTTATATTCTGTTTTGTGTAGATTAAAAAAAATAGATAAGGCTGTAAAATCCTTCCAATGTTAGTGGCCATCATCGGCTTCGGGATCAGGATCTGGAATTTTGGGGAGGGGCGAGCTAGTGCTTAGCCAGCACCGAGGCCACATATGACCCATTGTGCATCCTCCCGTATTGTAGGGATATCCTCACACCAGGCCTAGTGATTTAAAATAGGTGATGAGGCTCCCGAGGGGGCTTTTTACTTTCATTGAGACCAATGCCCACCATTGACGTGGAAATAAAGAAAAATGGCCAGTTAATTAAACGCATATTTCCAGAACAGAATATCATTATTAAATTTCATTAATTTTAGTTTTAAATATAAAAATAAAAACGGTTTTGTATATCTGTATATTTTGTATCAATTTGAATATTGTCAAATAACAATTTAATTCTTTCAAATTAAACTTGTTAATTTAAGTTATTGATAAGAACATTTGACTCATTATTTAACTTGCACATAACTCATAATATTGCTGATTTTGTTACAAAAAAGACAACAGATTTTCTGTCCAGCAAGTACCACGAAGAAGTATGAGCTTTTCTTGCCTGGAAAGGAAATGTCGGGTATATTAGTAATAATATACAGTTGGATTTTTTTTTTTGCTTTTTGGTTTTTTTTTCGACTTTGTGTAATAATAAATACTGAAAGCACGCCAGAAACCAAAAACAAGTTTTTAAGATACGATAGTTGTAAAGGAACCTGATTAAAATGACTAACAAGGATCGTCAAAGTCTTCTAAAGTAGAATCATTCCTGGTTTGGATAACTAATGGTGCTATTGGCAATAAAACAGGATACTCGTTTTTCTTTTTTATAACATCAGCTTTGCATAAAATTGGCGACTTAGGTATATTTCGTAAACAAAAGGCTCAGGTATATCAATATCTCAGGATTTGACCTTTAAACAAAGAAAAGAAAACAAAAAACTAAGATTTTACTTAAATAAAGCGAGAGAGGAAGATCAAGTTACTGCTTACATAAAACGAAATAAACTTATTGTTAACAATAGATCATACACAATCGAAGAGTTAGAGGAGAACGAAGCATTTAGCTACGAACCACGTCAAACGAATAGTGCTCCTCCCACAACCACACCCTCAGCAGTAAATAATGAATTTAATGTAGAAGAAGACGAACAACAACCTAGCGATTCAACGGAGGTACTGGAAATACCTATACATAATAAACCAAAAGTCCAACCCAAGCAATATACTCAACTTAATAAAAATCAACAATATTTTAAGCAAGCAAATCTTCTATTGAATACCCCAAAATACGCAGGAGCTAAGTCACAGCAGAAGAACTTGAAGGGAAGATCTCTAAGATCTAACTCTACTTCCAGTAACAGACAATTTTAAGTAAACTTTTCTTAATATATATATGTATATCTGTACATATGTATATATGTGTACGTATGTATGTGTATATATGCATATGTAGGTATGTGTATGTAAGTATATATGTGTGTGTATGTATTTGTATGAGTAGAACTGGTATGCTTTATTAATTGTAACATGAATTCGTTTCTGGAATATATTAATTATACTACTATTGATACAAACGTGGTTGACTCCATAAACGAATATAATTTGTGTTCCAATAAGAACAACCATTTTCGTATTATGCACCAAAATATTAGGTCCATTACTAAAAATTTTGATGAGTTTAATATTTATACACAACAAATAGAAAATGATATTGATTGTTTTGTTTTAACTGAGACCAGACAAGTGGCATGCATGGATGTTTTTAAATTGAATGGATACAATATCCATTATAATGAGGGCAATTTCAATCAAAATGACGGTGTGATAATATTTATAAAAAATAACTTTGACTATGAGGTGGAAATAGTAGATATTAACATTTTTAAATTCTTAAAATTAAAAATTAAACTAAATAACCTTATGATACTCATAACTGCAATATACCGCTCGCCTGCAACCTCAGAAAGTGAGTTTATTGTAGCCTTAGAAAATTATTTAAATACAATGAAGGCAGAACCAATTACATATAACATTATTGTTGGCGATATTAATATTGACATACTTGCTGATGATGAAACCGCTAACACTTATTTAAATTTATTGTACGAATATAATTTTCATTCATTAATAAACAAAATAACAAGACCAAATAAAACAGGAGGTAGCTGTATAGATCATATGTTTGTTAAATCCACTAAAGGGCCAATTGATGAAATTTGTTCTCCGTTCATTATAACATGTCTAACTACCGATCACTTCTGTACAATAGGAGAACTAAATATTACAATCAATAAAGCAAATAATAATAAATTTAAAACTAGTTACATTAATTATAACAAATTAAGAGAACTATTAAGAAAGTATGATTGGAACGAAGTAGGCCTTTTAAGTGATGTGCAAGATATTGCAACTAAAATTATAACAACACTTCAAAATAAAATAAAAGAATCCACTTATGTAAAAAAAATAAAACGAAATGAATTTAAACGGAAAAACTGGATAACGTCTGGCTTAATAAAATCAATAAATACAAAAAATAAATTATATAAAGAAATGATTCAAAAACCACATGATGAACTTCTTAAACAAGAATATAAAAATTACAAAAATTTTCTGACAAATTTAATAAGAAATGCTAAAGCAGAATATTTTAAAAACAAAATTACTAATAAACCTGACAGTAAAAATACGTTGAAGGTTATTCGGGAACTAACTCAAACCGAAGTTAATTCTGTTGGTGTTAAACAGTTAGTAGAGGGTAATCGGATTATAAACTCCGAGTTGGATATCCTTAATACCTTTAATAATTATTTTTCAACTATTGGTGAAACACTGGCTAACAATATAAAAAACTGCAATCCAATAATAATCAGACTAGAATGTCAGTTGCTCAAAGTGCTTTTTTCGATCCAATAACTAAAGGTGAAGTTATAGCGATTATTCAATCCCTTAAGTTAAATAAAGCACCCGGACCTGATTTATTAAAGGCTGAAATATTAAAAGAAGTGTCAGAAGAAATTGTATCTCCTTTAACATATTTATTAAATAAAATTATTGAAAATGGAAAATGTCCAACAGAATTCAAAGACGCAATTATCAAACCTGTATATAAATCAGGAAATAAGGAATTAAGTCAAAATTACCGTCAAATTTCACTAATCTCAAGCATTGCAAAAATCATGGAAAAAGCGATTAGAACTCGGATGGTAAAATTTTTAGACCTACATAAAATCATCTCTTGTAATTAATTTGGCTTTGTTGAAGGCAGAGGTACAGATGATGCCATTGCTTCACTAATGGGTCGCATTTATAATTTAGTCGATAGAGGAAAGCCCACATTATGTGTATTTTTAGACTTGGCCAAAGCTTTCGACACAGTTAGCCATAAGCAACTGTTGGAAACTTTAGCTGATGTAGGTTTCAGAGGCAACGTTTTAAGATTTTTCGAAAGTTACCTAGACAATAGGGTACAAAGGGTAAAAATAAATGAAAGTATTAGTGAGGGTAAGGTGATGAAGTACGGTGTTCCGCAAGGAACGATTCTTGGCCCATTATTGTTTATAATTTATGTTAATAATTTACTGTCTTTGAAATTAAAAGGTAAAATTATTAGTTACTCAGATGACACAGCTGTTCTGTATACTGCAGATAATTGGGAGAACCTAAAATTATTGGCTGAAGATTATTTAAAATAATGTTTTGCACACAAACGACTAACTGTTAATTTTACAAAAACGTTCTTTCTGCCTTTTGGATCTTACAAAACCAGTCTGCCTAACTACGAAGCACTAACAATATCCAATGAAGGACGTACCGATCAACATATTCTGTCTGCTCATTCTGTAAAGTATTTGGGAATTACAATCGATAGGCATTTAAAATGGAACCTACATATTGCGAATGTGACAAAACACCTTCGGAGTTTACTATATAAATTTAAATACTTAAGCAATATACTAGAACAGCCCCTCTTAAAAACTTTGTACTTTGCCTTAGTAGAATCCAGATTATCCTAAGGGATTCTTGGGTGGGGTGGGGCGTATGGCAATCATTTGGAACAACTAAATGTCGTCCAAAGAAAAATTTTAAAATCAATTTATCGCAAAGCCAAGCTTTACTCTTCGGAATTACTTTACAAGGAAACTAATATTTTTGATATTAGGCAGCTCTATTTTAAAGCGGTTACCGTATACCAATATAAAAATAGTCATACACTACAGTTTCCTTTACATGAATATTCCACTAGAAACAGGAATAAAGCAATACCCCCGAAAAGTGAAAAAACAATTGGACAGCGTTGCTTCACATACCTAGGACCTAGGCTATTTAATATTTTACCGTTTTATATTCAGAATGTTGAAAATATAAAACAATTCAAAATCAAAATAAAAAAATATATTACAGAAACGCCTCTTGGAGTAATTCATGATTTAACTGACATTAGAAAATAAAATAAGTGTTAAATAATTGGACTCATAGTAGTAATTGTGTTTTTTTTTTCTCATTTGTTGGTATGTTATTTTTTTATAAACAGAATGTAGGGATGATACAATTTTCTTCTAGTTTTTGAAATTCAGTTTTTTTTCTAATAATATAAAAATGGAATATTCATTGTTTTTTTTTCTTTTTTGTTGTCTTATTATTCATAAGTAATAAAAATTTGTATTGATTGTGAAAGGATAGTGTATACTTAGGTTATTTTCTGCATTATACATGAAACCAATTAACCACTGCACAAGCATTTCTGCTTCAAGTGGTATTTGTGTTTATTTATAGGAAATTATAATGTTTTTAATGTATTTCCATTGTATGTATTGTATCTTTTCTTTGAATAAACATTTTTATTATTATCATTTATTATTATTATACAAACGTATTTCACAATAAAAAAAATACATAAAATATTCTCATTAAGTGAATCTCAAAATACACAGTATCATACACATTAAGTGATAACAGCTAAGGATATTATATTGCTATCTATGTGTACACTAAAAAAAAAAAATGTGAAAATATTTGAAATTTTTTTTTTTAATTTATTTGGTTTTATATGGTAGCTTTTGCTATTAACTTGAGTTAATTGAGTACCTATTTTAAAAAAAAATTATTAAAAAGAGTAAATACAATTACTGTTATAATTAACAAATACCAATTTTTTTAAAGATAGATACTGCACTGCTATAAAATTATTTCCAGCAAGCACACTAGTAAAAACACTGTAGTGCCCTATATAAAATAAACAAAATCCGAAAGTTGCATTTTTATTAGTTGTATTTTTTGATGATCAGAAATAGGTAGTAATAAATTATCAACACTGATTGTTTCCATAATTCTTTTTAGGTATTTCAAGAAAAAGATATCACAACTCCAGCAAAACATGTTTTAATCGTTACAATATAACAAAATACAATAATTAAAATATCAAAAACATTATCCACATAAATTCAAATTTAAAGTGTACATTATCCATTATCAATATCTAGGTTAGCTTGTGCCCGAAAGAAAATATAAGTATATTCAGGTCAGTCAAATATGGATACCACCATCTTCCTTATTTTACAACGTTTCTGTCAATACATATATGATGTAAAGCAAGATTGATGAATACAATATTTGATGCAGGGATGAAAAATAACCTTTTTGAACGGGGCCAATTGTCCGTCCTACACAAACTAAAATATTTATTTTGATATTGTGAGATTTAGAAGAATATAAAATAAATTACATGTTTAGAACCCTTGAAATATTTTTTAAAAAACTAGTTACAAATATATTCCGTTTAGATCCTTTCTCGCAATTGAAAAAAAATGAAATTGTTTCGTCTTCTAAATATCTGAGCGCAATCAAAGTTTCTACATAAAAAAAAGACTAAAAAACTATTCATCGCTTAATTTTATTTTAATTAAATTTAATGATTAAAATTTTTTTGTCAAAATATGAATTCAACTAGATAAGTGAATGCATTGGATTGATATATTCTTATGTATTGTTACATAAATATTTTTGAAGTAAAACTTCTTTAGCGACACTAGGAGTAAAAAAGTTATTCTAACGGACGTGACGTCATTCTAATAACAGAAACCGGAAACAAAACCTAATACTGACACGATTTTGCATGGGCGCCGGCAGCAGGGTGCAAGAGGGTGCGCTTGTACCCCCCTGCTATGAAAGAAAATACCTGAATTTACCAGAAAATTACATATTTTTTTAATTTTTTTATTAAATTATTGTTTGAATAAAAACTAAAGGCGTCGCGGTTGCTGTCCAAATCATTCTACATTCTATATATATATATATATTAGATCATAATAGTGTGTAGATGCAGATGCACCCCCTGAAAATAATCCTAGCGGCGCTTATGCGATTTTGCCTCCTATATGAAATAAAATTAAATCTGTAATTGTATGAATTGACAGCTGATCATCTTGTCAATCGAAATACATTGTATAAATAGTTTTTTGTGTATAAAGTGTTTGTATTAAATATGAATAAACAATGTGGATTTATTAATGAAGAAAGTGATGAAAAAATATTGATTGAAAATGAGTGAATAGGTAGGTACTCTATATGCATAAATTTTATTTTTGGTGTGTAATTACACTATTTATACCTAATTATTTATACCTATTATTTATACCTAGCTATTTTCGTTTTAAAGACTTAAAGAGCTAAAAAGAAAAATAAATTGTGAACGTCAAAGGGGATATTATAAGCGCCAGAAAGATTTGAAGAAAAATGACAAAAATGAAAAAATGAAGAGACAGCCACATTCATTATGATTTGATTAAGTAAGTTTATATACATACATACATATTATGATAGTAAATAATTGTTTATACGGAATCTTTATGTTGAGTAAAGAAGCATGTTGCACGTTTTTGTTCATAAAATAATAATATTCAAAATATTTTAACACTTTCTTATACTTATTTTAGGTTTGGTTAGGTAGCCATAAAGGCCATAAAACCACTGGTCAAGATGGCTGACCTTTGACCACCAATAACAGATCCTTCGTAGACGTGAAGGAAACAAACTTAACTCAGGATTTTAAATTTTATGGAATATGCTATAAAATGCTACAAAATGAAATGGTTATCTAACTATCGAAGGCTCTTGTGTTGTGATGTATTACAATAAGGTAGATACAGCTACAAAATCACACATTCTAAACGTAATGTGTGTATATTTTTAATATTGTTTACCTATTATTGAAGCAAAACTTCTTTAGGCACGACTAGGGGTAGATTCTAACGGAAGATTCTGATGGAAGTAACTGTATAATTTCAGCTATGGGAGGAGTTTAAATTTCCGAAATTTATTTATGAAATTTTTAAACGGTTTCAAATACATTAATGGTATTTATAGACTAAAATCTATGTTTCACATTTTAGTTATCATAAACCTATTATTTCATATATAAAAAAAATAATGATAACTTTCAAATTCCTATTTCTAATGAATAATATAAATATAACATCTCATTTTTTTTGTAAAGTATATAGGCAATAAATATGATTGAATTGTAATTAAATATTTATTTTCCGATACGTACGTCAACAAGTTTTACTTCAATCGCGCGTAAAGGTTACACGCACACTCTTTTTATTTTTTAGTTTAGGTAGTGATAGGATCACTTTGTCAAACTAAAATATGTAGATTTTCAGAAAATCTAACTACTGTAAAACCATATGTTAAGTGAAGATTCTTACATTATTTTAATATATTTTTTTATTTTTGCTTTAATTTTAAATCGATAATACTGTAACGGGATAACCGTAACGGAAGGGACCTTAATTTAAAAGATTGTTGTTGACAGTTGATTTTTAGAAGTTTGTAAAAAAAATCAACTGACCATTTTAAATAATGTTTCTAGAAAATTTCTAGAAACTTCTAAACACACTAACTAGATTAAATAATGTTGTATATAAGGGGATGCACGGACAGTTAACGTCAGTTCGAGTCAAGTGTTCAGAAGAGTTCATTGTATTGTCAAGTAGTTAGACGTTATCCAGCAGAGTTCAGTGTATCTTAACAATTTTGTAAATAAATTGTGTAAAAAGCCCCCATACGTGTTTCAAATTGGTGTCAGGTGTGGGGTGAAGATACAAGAATGCCTGGAAAAAAGATAAATGAACTATTGGTGGCAGAGCTCAGAAGAGAGCTCGAAGAATTAGAATTGGAAACTACTGGGACCAAATCTGTATTGTTGAATAGGCTCCGTGAATACTACCTAAGTAATAATTTGGACCCTGACGTTGTGGAGTTCGATGACCCGGTTCAAAAAGCAATTTCTGAACTATCGCAACGAATGACGAGCCAACAAGAAGAACAAACTCAACAACTTTCCCAGCTGTCCCAACGAATGACGAGCCAACAAGAAGAACAAGCTCAACAACTTTCCCGGCAACATGAGGAGCTATCCAGTCAGATGAAGAGCCAGCGCGAAGATATGTCCCAGCTGAAAGAGGAGCTATCAGGACGAATGACGAGCCAGCAAGAGGAGCTATCCAGTCAGATAAAGAGCCAGCAAGAAGAGCTATCACAACGGATGTCTACCATATCAGATGAGTTATCCAGTTCGTTCTCCCAGCAAATATCACATCTTCGTGAAGAACAAAATCAGCAAGTGTCCAGCTTGCGAGACGAACAAAATCAGCAAGTGTCCAGCTTGCGAGACGAACAAAATCAACAAGTCGCCAACTTGCGAGACGAGCAAAACCAGATCAACCAGCAAGTGCAGTCCGAAATAAGAAAGCTTCAACGAGAACAGGAAGCTAGCCGCCGAAACCAAACCATCCACAACGGCGACGGAGATGCAAGAAGGATGGAAACCTGCCACGCAGACGTCGAACGACAAAGAAGCGAGGAGACGACCCATGTACGAACGACGATGAAACCCCCGACCTTCGACGGGAAGACTTCCTGGCCAAATTACCTGAAACAATTCGACGCAGCGGCCAGAGCTAATGGATGGTCATCCCAGGAGAAAGCATTGTCCCTAACCGTAGCTCTGCGAGGCGAAGCTTTAGACGTCTTGCAATCATTGACACCGGATGAAGCTGACAACTTCGAGTTATTGGTGAATCGTCTAGAGATGCGTTATGGTCAAACTCATCTACAACCGGTGTACCGAATGCAGTTAAAGAGCCGAAAACAGAAAAATGGAGAAACTATCCAGGAATTTGAAGCGGATGTAGCAAGAATGGTACGACTTGCGTATTCAAATGCAGCGGAGGATTTCCTGGAGTGCCTAGCAGTCCAAACCTTCACCGATGGTCTTCGAGACGTCGAGTTGCAGCGCGCTGTACGGTTGGCGCGGCCGAAGACTCTTGTGGACGCCTTGACCATTGCCCTGGAGTTTGAGGCGGCGACGGAGGCCTCACGTGGAGTTGCTCGACTAAGGGAAATCACCGGTAACTACGACCATGCCGTTCATTCCGTTAGCGACGTTGAAGCGGTAGTAGAGAGATTAATGAAGTTATCTCCAAAAAGAAGGCGCCAAGTGAGATGCTGGAACTGCGGAGAACTAGGCCATATAAGAAATACTTGCCCCCAAAAAGAAAGATCTTCTGCTGAAGTACCCCAGCAGCAGGAAAACTAGAACGGGTCGACTCCTGGAGGGCGAAATCGACCCCAAACATTCCCAAAGCCCCTCACACCATTAAATTGGCAACTCTGCGACATCACGTGGACAGCTTATATGTGGATGGCCTCATTGATGGGAAGAACTTTAGCATGCTGGTAGACACTGGAGCTACGAAAACTATCGTTCGACCATCCATCATTGTGCGAAAGAAGATGTCGCCTACCAGTTGGAGACTGCGTACCGCTACCGGAGATTCTGCTAGAGTCTACGGTGAGATACAGGTGACGCTACAGTTTGGTTCAACCTCTCTTGTTCACTCAGTGCTGGTGGCTGACGTTGATGAAGATGTTGTTCTGGGCATGGATGTTATGCTCCACTGTGGTTTTCATTTGGATCTTCGCCAACGTATCCTTCGTACTGGTAATGAAGAAATATTCCTGCACCGAAAACAAGTTGACAATGCCTCGATTAAGCTAATCGATGATATCGAACTTCCGGCAAGCTGCGAATGTGTCGTCACAGCGCGGTTGGATGGACTGGAGCCAGATGGTGCCCCAGCCATGATAGAGCCGAAGAACCATGACCATGAATTGGGAAAAGGACTCCTTGTGGGTGAGACTCTTGTTAGATCCGCCAAAGAGGTACCCATCCGAGTTATCAACTTGAACGATCATCCAGTTCTTCTCCGAAAGGACACGGAAATGGGAAGTTTGGAACCAGTAATGGCCATAATTCACAAGATAAATGTTACGGAAACAGATGAGACCAACGAAATTGAACAATTAATGACAAAATTAGACCCCTCTTTGTCAAAATTAGAAAAGAAACAGGTAAGAGATCTACTTTACCGTTATAAACCTGTATTTGGTTCTAAAAGTAAACTGGGAAGAACTGATGTTGTACAACATAGAATTGACACTGGTGATGCACGTCCGATTCGACAGGTACCCCGAAGGATGCCTCAAGTTAAAAAGGAAGAAGCAGACAGAGCCCTTAAAGAAATGATTCAAAATGGCATAGTCGAACCATCCAGTAGTCCGTGGGCTTCTCCTGTGGTATTAGTGAGAAAGAAAGACGGATCAATGCGGTTTTGTGTCGACATTTGGCCTCTGTAATGCTCCTGCGACGTTTGAACGACTAATGGAGAACATCCTGCGGGGTTTGTCATGGGAAACTTGTCTAGTTTATCTAGACGACATCATCATAATGGGTAAGACCTTTAAGGAACATTTATCTAACCTGGAAGAAGTTTTTAAAAGATTACAGAACGCTAATCTAACATTGAATGTTAAGAAATGCCACTTGTTCCAGAGACAGGTCAACTATTTAGGACATAACGTAAGCAAGGATGGCGTTGCTGTTGACCCCGCTAAGATACAAGCCGTTCAGGAATGGCCAATCCCTATCGACAAACATCAGCTCCGGAGTTTCTTGGGTCTTTGTTCCTATTACCGACGATATGTCAAGAATTTTGGAGACATCGCCAAACCCTTGACACGTTTGACAGAACAAGATAAGTCCTTCTGTTGGGATCAGGAATGTCAAGAGGCGTTTGAAATATTGAAGAAACAGCTTACGTCAGCACCTGTTCTTGCTTATCCACTTCCTGATGGTAAGCTTATTCTGGACACCGACGCCAGCAATGTGGGAATTGGAGCCGTCTTGTCACAGCTACAAGCTGGTAAGGAAAGAGTGGTTGGTTACTTCAGCAAAACTTTATCGAAAGCTGAAAAGAACTACTGTGTAACTCGAAGGGAACTGTTAGCAGTTGTAAAATCCGTCGAACACTTTTATAAATATCTGTATGGCAGAAAATTCCTGATCAGAACAGATCATGCTAGTTTAAAGTGGTTACTAAGCTTTAGGAACCCAGAAGGACAGATAGCAAGATGGCTCGAAAAACTGCAGGAATATGATGTTGAAATCGAGCACAGACCTGGAACAAGACATCGTAATGCTGATGCACTTTCCAGAAGACCATGTCGACCTGATTGCCCCCATTGTACTCGTATGGAGCAGAACGAGGAAAAACTTGCCTTAGTTAAGGTTGTGCCAGAAGACGAGAGCTCTATGCTGGAGGAGCAACAAGAAAACGATCCCGTTCTGAGAAAGATTAGGGAGTGGAAGAGAATGGACCGTCGTCCGTTGTGGAGAGAGATATCCTCATCCTCTCCTGCTTTAAAAGCATACTGGTCCCAATGGAACTCTTTAATTTTGGACGGAGGGCTCGTTAAAAGACTTGTAGAAAATTCCGAGGGCACAGAAACAAGGAAACAAATAGTGGTCCCAAGAAATGCTGTACCAGAAATTTTAAAACAGATGCATAATGATAGTTCTGGAGGACATCTGGGTATCACAAAAACGCTGCAAAAGATCCGAGATAGATTTTACTGGGTAAATTGCACTAATGATGTTAAAGATTGGTGTCGTAAATGCACTACATGTGCTGCCAGTAACGGTCCGCACCGAAAACCGAAGGCGGAAATGCAGCAATACCTGGTTGGAAGTCCTTTTGAAAGAATCGCGGTAGATGTATTGGGGCCACTTCCACAGACCGATGAAGGAAACAAATACATCTTTGTTGTAATGGACTACTTCACTAAATGGGTTGAAGCCTATGCAGTTCCCAATCAGGAAGCCACCACTTTAGCAGATATATTGGTTGAAGAATTCGTAAGCCGATTTGGGGTACCACTAGAATTACACTCAGACCAAGGGAGAAATTTTGAGAGCAAGCTGTTTCAAGAAGTTTGCCAAAGATTAGGCATCCGCTAAACGAGAACCACAGCGATGCATCCTCAGTCTGATGGAATGGTGGAACGAATGAACCGGACTATAACCAACTATCTGTCAAAAGTGGTGTCAGATTGTCAGAGGGATTGGGATCGACATATTCCACTATTTCTAATGGTAATTCGATCGGCCATCAACGAATCAACTGGCCAAACGCCTGCGAAGGTCCTGTTCGGTAGAGAAATGAGGCTACCATGTGACTTGGTGTTTGGTTGTAAACCTGGTGAAGAAATGGCACGTGAACAATATGTCGCCGACCTTCAGAATCGAATGGAGAATATACACAACCTGGTGCGTGGAAAACTACAATTATCTAGTGATCGGATGAAGAGGTACTATGACACACGGACAATGGAAAAGAGTTACCAAGTTGGAGATTTAGTCTGGCTCTATAACCCCCGACGGCGTCGAGGTATTTGTCCCAAATTACAAAAGAACTGGGAAGGTCCTTACACCATCAAGAAGAAGATTAACGATGTCATTTATCGGATCGTGAAAATTCCCAGGGGGAAACCCGTCGTGGTCCATCACGATCGTTTGGCGCCTTACCAGGGAAACCACAGTGGAGATGCGCAGCAACTCCAAGAAGATGGTTTGGCTGGCTCAGGGAATGTGCGGGATTCCGATGTAGGAAATAACATTCCAGGAGGTATGAATCTAAGGAGGGGGCAGTGTAACGGGATAACCGTAACGGAAGGGACCTTAATTTAAAAGATTGTTGTTGACAGTTGATTTTTAGAAGTTTGTAAAAAAAATCAACTGACCATTTTAAATAATGTTTCTAGAAAATTCTAGAAACTTCTAAACACACTAACTAGATTAAATAATGTTGTATATAAGGGGATGCACGGACAGTTAACGTCAGTTCGAGTCAAGTGTTCAGAAGAGTTCATTGTATTGTCAAGTAGTTAGACGTTATCCAGCAGAGTTCAGTGTATCTTAACAATTTTGTAAATAAATTGTGTAAAAAGCCCCCATACGTGTTTCAATACTTTAATCTTCTACTACAACTGTAAATAAATCTAACTTAACAGGTTAATTGATAAAGGTAAAGGGTGTATCGTATAAGTTTTATAGGCCCAATAAAACTGCTGTCAATAATCCATTAGATTTAAAATGAATCGAATAAATTGTATTTAGATCCGAAAAATCCGATAACGTAATCCTGGATTAGTTCGTTTTGTATTTGATAATTATTTGTTTCCACACCACTTGCTTAAGAGAATGTTCCGCGTTGTAAGGATCCCTTCAAATATTTAATTTACATTTAAAACAGCGTAAATTTACAAAAAGCAAAAATTGTTATCGTGCCTATCAAATGCTGATCGAATTCGAAGCATAAATGACTAGATGGTATGTATGAACAAGTTAGGGGTAACAAATACACCTGCGACCTATAAGATTTGTTGTGTCCCCCTTTTCGTGTTATATTTCTGATGATTTCCTCAAACTTATAGCAGCTCTTTTAGTCCTATATTCCTTAAAAAGTTGAGGATATCTTTGGGTTTAAAATAGGTTACTATTTCGTCTGTGTCTAGGTATTTGACCCTAGAATTACGAAATACAATGCATCCTGAGAATTTGTGTATTGAGTTTTTATCCTCAACCTCACAGAAACTGCAGTTTGCTTAATCTACCAATCCTAGTTTCTTTATGTGTCCTCTTAATCGGCAGTGTCTGATTAGTATTCCTGTTATAATACAGAGGTTCTTCTCACTAAGGTTAAGACAGCTGAGAGATCTCTTCTGGTTGTAGTTTCCCAGGAGCGTCTTCGATTGTCTTAGTCCTTCCTTAGTTTTTCTAAGATTATACTACTGCTAATTCCACAGGATGGTTCTGGTCCAGGTATGGGGTTTCAGCCAGGGTTTTGCCAGCTTGTCTGTTGTTTCGTTTCCTTTTATTCCTATGTGTCTTGGAACCCATAGGAGGGTAACAGTGTTATTCTATCGTGGATTTATTTAATTTGCCTAGGCATTCCCAGACCACCTTTAAACTGATTGTATCTGAGTACAGATTGTTGATGGCTGCTTGACTATCTGACATGATTACAATTTCTGTCAACGATAGTTCGTTTCAATATTAAATTCTATACACCTTTCGATGGCACTGATTTCCACTTGTAAGATACTTGGGTACGCACCCAGGCTAACTGAGTATTTGGTTCTAGGTCCAAAAACCCCTGCTGCTGTTTCTTTATCTGTCTTGGTGTTTATGTCTCATTCCCGGTTTTGTGGTAAATTTCCTTAAAAATGTAAATTTCTTTGGCATATCATCTTGGTGCATTTCCAAGTTTGATGAAGTTGAAGTGATTATTTCCTTGATTATTCCTTCTTTGGCCATTCTATATATTGTTTTCTTTCTAGTATTTTTTATTTAAATATGCAGGGGAGAGAGATTTAGGATTACTTTCATTGCAACAGTATGGTATGTTCTCATTGCTCCAGTGATACATGCACAGGCTAGTCTCTAAATATTCGAGAGGTTTGTCCTCGTAGTGATCAGAATAGCTCTCGTGCCCCAAGCTACTGCCCCATAGGTGATGATTGGTCTCACTTTTGGAGTCTACATCCACTGCAATGTCTTTGGGTTACAGCTCCAAATTGTCCCAGCAATGTTTCTGCACACCATGAGGACTTTTGTAGCTTTGTGCATTATTTCGTTTTCGTGCTTGTTCCAGAGTAACCTGTTATCTAGGGCTAGCCCTAAATATTTAACCTCTGTTTTCCACTCAACGATATTTTCACCAATTTTTAAGTTAGGTTTCTTTTTTCTTGTAAAGGCTACTAACGTGGTCTTGATGTGGTTGAGATTGAGTCCCACTGAATCACACCATTGCTTTTCTTTTTTTATTTCACTTTGTACTATGTCACAGAGGACGTTTTCATGTTTCCCTCTTGTGAGGATAACTATGAAAGTTATACCTAGTTCGGTCAATTACCAGAGTAAGCTGTCCACGGTGAGACTTTACATGAGTGGGGATAACCTCTGGTCGTATTGATGGAGATAGAATCTTGGCCTACCTTCATTTCTGCAATTCTTGTAGACAGTAATTGCGACTACCAGGTGGAAGTCATTCTACCTACTCATCTAGCATTGAGTGCTCTTTTGACAGACTCGTGTGAAGTATGGTCAAAAGATCCCTCTATGTCTAGAAAGAGCGTCTTGGATATTGTCAGTTAATTGTATCAACGCAGTCTCCGTAGATTTGACTGCTTAATAAGCGTGTTGACGAGGGTGCAGGGGCACCTGCTCCAGGGCTTCTGTTCTAATATAATTGTATACAGCTTTTTCGATCGTCTTAATAACAAACGATGTAAGGCTGATTGGTCTAAGGGATTTAGGGTGTGTAGTGTCCCGTTTCCCTGCTTTGGGGAGGAAGGTGATTTTAGCCCTCCTCCACACTTCTGGTATATATCCCAGTTCCAAACTATTCCGACTGATTCAAATCACGTAAGAAATAATTGCCTCCTGCCCTTGTTGTAGTAGGGCAGGAAATATTCCGTCAGTTCCAGGGGTTTTGAATGGCTAAAAGGTGTTCATAGTCCATCTCAGCCGTTCTTCACTGCATATATGTTTTGCCATTGCAGTGTCTTCCCTGGTTTGTCTTTTATTTTTGTACCTCGTATTTCCTGGGGTGATTCTTTCTGCAGGGAAGTGGGTTTCTAACAGGAGCTTTGCTCGTTCTTTTTTGCTTTCTGTGAAGCGTCCATCTGTTTTTCGCAGGGCCATTACTGTATCTACTCTTCCTTTTGCCAAGACCTTGTGTAGCCGTGCAGCAGAAGGTGTAGAGTCTGTTTCTTCGCAGAATTTCCTGAAGTTATTTCTCTTTGCTTTCCTGTTATCTTTATTGTAGTTTGTGAGTTACTCGGTTAAACTCTACCAATCTTCGTTACGTTTGGCTCTGTTGAAGAGCTTCCGTCTTTCGGATCTTAGGTTTGACAGATGTTTCACCATATTGCATCGTTTGACTTTCTAGTCCTTTGGAGAGGACAGCTTGATTTATAGTATTGCCTTGTTTAATTCTATAAGATCAATTTCCAGTACCAGGTGGTTTTTGGCTCGAAGGCCTGCAAGGTTTCTGTTCAAATAGTGTTATATAATTTTCCCATATGGTAGATTTATTGCTTTATTTTAACCAACAATCCACTTTATAATGGGTTATTTATTGTTACTTGATAAAATTAAAGTAAAATGTTCTTTTTTACGTAATAAAGCAGTAAAATGTATTTATTATTCGCTTTCTACTTTTTAAGTTGTGCTAGGTTTAAGTGTAAAATAGTTACAAAGCACAATTTTGTCAAACTCAAATAGAAGGTTGTGCTTTCTCTCTTCTTTGAAGTAAATTAATATAGTTACTAAGTAAGAAAGTTCAAAACTAAGTGCTTAAATTATATTAAGAGAAATAAAAGAAAACTATATAGTAAATAATAAGCCCTGCTATTTAAATAACGAAGTTATTGGATAGGCGGACACATAGATGGCGTAACTATAATTAGATCTGAAGTAGGTAGGTATATGTTTAGTTAAAACAGGTTTTATATTCAAAGGTTAAGACCAACTTTCTAAAGATTCTGCATAGACAGCTGTCAGACAATTAGTGAGATTAATAGTAGAACAACTTCTGATATTGTGAATAAAATTTATAAAAAAAGAATAAATTTTGTGTGAAAAAAATACTGTTGAAAAGACTTGGCTTTACAAACATATTTAAACTCTGCCCCAGAAAAATCAACCGTTTACCTAATTTAAACGAGGCACCTGGCCATCGAAGACGATGTGGACGACCAGAAGAAGTTGTTGCAGAGGAAACATAAAAATATTCACAAAATAATTCTGAAGAATCGTAAAATGACGCTAATCGAGATAATATATTGGACATATGACAAAATTGCAGCCACATCAACCGTATTGTTTAGATCTGGCCTCCGGTGACTTTTTTTTGCAGACCTTAAAATAATTTTTTAACGGATGTAATTACCTATGCATCGATAAAGAGGTATCCATCGAAACTGAGGCTTATTTTAAAGATAAGGTGAAATCTTACTATAAAAATTGTAGTACTGCTATAATCGTTGTATTGCCCTCGAAGCACTAATATTAAATAATAAAATTGAATTTAATATATTTTACCCACGACTGATAAGTAAATAACGTATTTTTTAACCTCTAACTCTGTCAGTAAGTGTCAAATTATTGAGGAGTTGTGTTATAGTTTTATTTACTAAACTAGTGGAGTAAGTAAATTGAAACCTGTATTATTATGTTGGTTACCTACAGTTTTCATTAAATTAAACTAACATTTGACATTTCTCAGACAGAACTGTCTGCGAAATCGAATATTTTTGACAACTTATGCCAGAATTTAAATTTTACATTTGTTATTTTTAGTTTTATACAAAACCATTTGGTAAGTCGTGGGTAAAGCATAGTACTTTACTCGAAGAACAAATTGCATATTTAGCTCGTTTCTTTAGCCCCTTCGCTAGCAAGCTCGCTCATGGGCCAAACACACTCGCTGTAATATGCAATTTACTCCACTCGTAAAGTAATATACTATTACTATGTAAGTGTTGGAACTTTTAGAGTTAAATGTTTAGAATCTATTTAAGGATAGCTATACCCGAGACGCTCAAAAGATGGAATTCAAGGACGCGTGATCAGTGACTGGCTGACGTAATCCTACTATGCCACGCCTTCCAAACTGAAATAACGAAGAACAGTTAACACTGTACTCATACCAGAGATAATATAAACTGTAAGCATCGAGGGTGGGTACTTTTTTGTTGAGTGGTGTAAATCGGACTTGTGACGTTGGTTGGGGAGAGCAATATTCAAACAGTGCGTGCTGTTCACGTGATCATTCCATCTTTTGTACGGCTCGAGTATAGTAGGTATATTTTTTAGGTCAACATAAAAAGAACTCAATTGGTAATAGCAAAATTAAAGAAGCTGTTACTAATATATTTTTACCTTACTGATTTAAGATTTTTTTGATATATACTTGTTGTACGCACTATAGGGTTTAAATTAAAGGGTAAGGATTATTTTGATTAATTGTGTCTACTTTTATAAAGTTTACACATAAATCTGGCAAATCTTTTATCACATTGTAATTTGTAAAAAAAAACGTTGTTACTGGGCATATTATTGGCAGTTAACGGATGCGTACATACAAACGAAATATGTATGATAATGTCAATAAACTTTCGTGCTCTAAAATGAACAGTCGTTATCGATTTAAATGAAAATGGAAAACGACACGCGTGTCTGGAACTTGGCGTGATCGCGTTATGGAACTACGCCCAGTAACCTGTTGAAAGTAATTTTCTTAATAATATAACATAAATGGGATTTTTAATACCTGCTTCTTCTAAAATAGACATTTTTAAATAAGGAAAAAGAGTGAATCTTGAGATTTAAAAAGTTGGTAAAGGAAAATCGGAATAATTAAGAATAACTTTTCTCATCTCAGGTTAGAATTACAAATGATTACAATGATTACAAATAAAACAATTTCTAAATGTCAGATTCTTTATGGTGGAGTGATTCCTGGATATCACTGAATTGAGAAGCGGTAATGATAACCTATTCTTAGGTGCTGACTATAATTATTTAAATAAATAGTTAAATTTCGAAGGACTGATTGGATTTTTAACTTGTTTTTTTTCATATGCGGTTCAAGTACCAAAATTTCGTCCAAGCCATAATTTAAAATTTGAATCTTTGCTATTCTTATAAATAAATTACAAATGTTAAAAGTTGTGAAAAGTGATACAAGGATACAAGGAGTAATCGATTAACAGGAATGTATTTTTTTCCACAAGAGGTCGAATAGAAGTTTTGTATGTATGATGTAGGGTTTTGGAATGGCATCTTCCGAGTCTTTCACTTAGATCATTTTTTTTATGGTTAGTTCCACTGCCGTGTCCCACCTGAGCGTTCGGATGAATGGCACGCCCAAGTAAGTCATGTGGTCTTGAGGAACGAGCGGTTTCCCCATAGTAAAAGCCCGATTTTGCGAAAGTGAGATTTTCTCGTCGGCTGAGGTTTGGATGTCTGAAGATGACGGTTTGAGTATTACTAGGGTTGAAGGCAAGTCTCCATCTGCTGTACCAGGTAAAGAACTGGTCCAGCAGTTATTGAGTTTTTCGGTTGAGACTTTCAGTTGACGTTGCGAGGTGTATAAGGCAGTGTATTTGACGCATAGTTGGAAATTATAAAGATAAAAAATATCGCTAGTGTAGATGTTGTAGAGAATCGGTGCTAAGATAGACCCTTGTAAAGGGTTCCTGAAATTGCATTTCCAACTTTGATACAGATTATTTAGTTGGAGAGGTAGGAGTGAATAAATTTTATGATTTGAATGGGTAATTGGATGTCATTTAACTTTCTAATAATACCATCGTGCCAAACCTTGTCAAAAGCCCTTTAAACATCCATCACCATGGCAGAAAGGATTTTTTTATTTAGGACTGAGGCGGTAAAAGTTTACAGTCCTAGAATCGGGTTTTGGGTAAATAGGTTTGGTCTCAATCTATGTTGGAAAAGGTACATTATGGAGTTGGTGTCTAGAAAATCTCTGATTCTTTTTAGGAGCACAGGTTCAAAAAGATTGCCAATTACATTTAGCAGAGAGATTGGTCAGTTGTTTTGTCTATTTTGGGATATTTTACAGGTTTGGGGTTTAGGATGGTGTTTGAGGTTTTCATGATAGTGGGAATGTATGCTTTGCTGGGACAAAAGTTAAAGATATTAGTAAAAGAAGAGATGATCGAGGAAAGAAGTTGTTTTAATGTTCTTCTGGAGATAGAGTCGTGGCCAGGAGCTGAGTTTTGGCCTTTTGACATGTTATGAGAATGTTTTCGTCAGTAAATGAAATTAGAAATGGGATATTCTTCTAGGTTGTTTATGTAAAAGGCATCGGGTGATGTGTCCTGTTTCCAGATAGTACTGATGATCGAAATTTGGGTTTTGGGAGGTAAGAAGTGAGTAGAAAAGCGAACTATATATATATATATATATATATATATATATATATATATATATATATATATATATATATATATATATATATATATATATATAGATGGCGCATTGTTCGCAGTAGTGCGTGTTTTGTTGCTCTGCAAATTTTTCAATGTTTCAAATAAGTTAAAGTGCCCAAACAGGTGTATATTGTGTGAGTTTGGCTAAATAAGTGTCCAGTGCCAAACAGTGACCCAATATTTTTTATTTTAGTAACCAAGTAGTAATTAAATCATGTCGAAAACCATCAAAGAGGTGGACACACGTGTTGACAAGCTTGCTCATGAATTTCAAAAGGGTTTGCAGGAATTTAGAAAAGAATATCTGGCTGCAGAATCATCAGGTTCGTCAGTTTCTAAGGAAGATTTTGAAAAGCGGCTTGAAAAATTCGAAAAATACATTACAAGCTCGTTAAAAGACCTGAAAAATGAAGTGAAGAAGTTGTCAGATGACGTAAGCAATGTCAAAAATGTTCAACTTGAGATGGAACGAAAATCAAACAATAAACATATTATTATACATGGTTTACCAGAAAATGCTTCCAAGGATGTCTTTGATAATGTGATTAACCTATTTAATACAAAATTACAATTAAATATAACTAAAAACTCTATATGCTATTGTTATCGGCTTGGAAAAAATGTAAATATTCCAAATAACATCGACAACGGTCAAAACTCGCCGGGTCAGTCTCCAGTGTCTCGTGCGGTAGCCGTAAAATTTACATCAAAATGGATTCGCGATAAAGTGTTTTACAGCAAGAAAAAGTTAAAAGGTTCTAATATTTTGCTCAGTGAAATGTTAACCAAACAAAATCTTAATCTGTTTAAGTCAGTGCGAAAAATTAAGAAAAAAGAGTGTTGGACCTACGAAGGTCTAGTGTATGTAATTCACAACAACAAAAAAAAGCTAATTAGGTCAGTGGATGACATTAACAGTGTCATTTAACAAATCTGTTGTGGTTGTGTAACAAAAAAAAACAACAATGTATTACTAATACCTTTTAAAAATTTGGGGTAAGTGCCCGATTTATACATATTTTAATTATTAAGTTAAACTGTGCTTATATTCATAATAACAATCTTTCCTAAAAGTGCGAACATTCAATAAACTATATTCTCTAAAGAGAGTGATCACTAAAAAGATAAAGCGATCCATCTTTTACTTTTATTACGTTGCTAATAAATTTAGATAAATTGAGTAAATAAATTAATTTTCTGTTATTTTTTATTTTGAGGGTATAAAAAAAAAAAAAAAAAAAAAAAAATTGTATTGTTGGTGGTCAAATTAGCATTGAAACTTAATTGCAGAGCTAAACCTACGAAATTGTGTTTTTTTTTTCTTTCCTTTTTGTCAATATTCCAGTGTTTTGTTTTGAAATATTACTTAGTTTTAGTTTACTAACAAATAAGAATTGATAATTAATGTGCAAAAATAATGAGATAAATTTAAGGATAGCACACGTTAACATAAGGTCACTAACTAATGGATTTCAGCACTTTGTTGACATTGTAAGACAGGGCCTTTTTAATATCGTTGCAGTGACAGAAACATGGCTTAACAATAATGTACTAGATAATAGTGTAGCTTTAAAGGGTTTTAGGTTTTTCAGGAAAGACAGAAATTCGAGAGGTGGAGGTATTATGATATATTTTGCAGATAACTTAAATGTGGAATTACTAAATTTTGACTCAGTCATAAACAATGGTGTAGAGTTTTTATGCATAAAGTTAAAGTTAAAAAACAAAATAATCGGTTTGGGTGCTTTTTACAGCCCCCCTAAAGAAAATACCCAAAAGTGCATTGAATTAATTGAAGATATCCTAAATAGGTTAATTCCTGAATGTAACGAGGTTATCTGCCTTGGTGATCTTAATGTAAATTTACTAAATATTGAAAATCCTGTCGGTCAAGTTTTCGAGAGCTATGACTTTGTGCAGTTAATTAATGAACCCACTAGGGTTACTTCGCGCAGTGCCACATTACTAGATCCAATTTTCGTATCATGTCCTAGTCAGATTGTCAAAAGCGGTATTGTCGACTGTAGCTTAGTGACTGACCATCATCTTGTATTTTGTGAATTAAAAATTAAAATCAAAAAAGTGAAACCAAAAATCATAAGTTATAGGGATTATAGCAAATTTAATCAAGAAAAATTTGAACATGATTTAAAACAACTTCCTTGGTTTTCATTTTTGCATTCTACAGATATCAATGAAAAAATTAAACTTTTAAATACTTTTCTGCTACAATGCATTGACTATCATGCCCCAATCAAAACAGCACGAATAACTAAAAATAAATCACCGTGGTTGACTAAAGAAATTAAAGATTTAATGAAATGGAGGGATCGCGCTTACAGTTTGTACAAATTATCAAGGTCTGATGAACATTGGTCACAGTATAGAGCTCTTCGTAATAGTACACTAGCGGCTATTCGCGAGAGAAAAAAATCATATATCACTCAAGTGGTAAACGAAAACAAACCAAATTCAAAAAGAGTGTGGTCTTCGTTAAATGATGTCAATATAATTAATAAAAATGATGTGGATATTCCAGAGCACTTAAGTGACGTAAACAAAATAAATCAGTACTTTTTGTCAGTTAATACAATTGATCACAACACTGAAAATCTACAAGAATATTATTCTACTAACAAATATAACCAATCGTTTAATTTCTCATTTAAAATAGCAACTACAGATCAAATAGTAAAAGCGATATCGGAGATAAAATCTAATGCTAGCGGAATCGATCAACTTAATATAAATTTAATAAAAAAATGTTGCCCCTTCATAATACCGTATATAACTCACTTAATTAACGTATGTATTGAATGCAATTATTTTCCCTCGAACTGGAAATGTGGCCTGGTAAAACCGTTGCCCAAAATCCAAAATCCTATGGAGTATTCTGATTTACGTCCTATAACGGTGCTACCAGTGCTTTCAAAAATATTCGAAAAAATTCTGTATGAACAAATATTTACTTACTTTATAAACAACTCAATTATAAATCAAAAACAGTAAGGCTTTCGTTCCTCCTATAGTACTATATCAGCATTAGCGCAGGTTACAGATGATATTTTTCGAAATTGGGATGAAGATCAAATTACTGCAATGGTGCTATTGGATTTTTCCAAAGCATTTGACAAAATATGTCATAAATTGCTTTTGGCCAAATTTAAGTTCTATGGGTTTGATGAATCTGCATTATTGCTGATAAAATCTTATCTTTGTGACCGTCGTCAAATAGTTAAAAATAATGGATGTTATTCAAATTCTTGTTTTGTTTCTACTGGAGTGCCGCAGGGATCTGTATTGGGACCATTATTCTTTCTAATTTACAGTACTGACATTTTAAACCAAATTTCAACAGAATTTCATGCATACGCTGATGATATCGGGCTTTATATTCCACTTTCAAAAAATAACATGGTTGAATGTGTTCAAAAAATGCAGTTGTGTATAGATGAAGTTTATAACATGTCCCTTAAACACAACTTAACTTAAAATCCAAAGAAATGTGTAACTATATTTTTTGGAACTGATAAAAACTTGGCAACATTAAACAACATTACGTTTTCTATTAATAATGGAAACCTAGAAATTAAATTGGAAGCAAAATATCTCGGACTGAATTTGGACACTAAGATGACTTTTCAACCACAAGTAAATCATGTTATAAAACAATGTTATTCGAACTTAAAACTGCTTTATTCCAATAGAAAAATATTAAACTTTAAAATGAGAAAAAAACTCTGTGAATCCTTAGTGTTATCGCATCTTTCGTATTGTAATTTTATATATGGTCCTTGTTTGACGGTTAATAATCTCAAACGATTACAAAAAATACAAAATTCATGCTGCAGATTGGTGCATGGTATTCGAAAATACGACAGAATATCCCTTAAAATAAAAGAACTTAATTGGCTGAATGTTACTAACCAATACAAGCTGCAAAATTTGGTTTTTATTCATAAAGTGATCCAGACAGGTAAACCAAGTTACATAAAAGATAAAATTGTATTCAGAGAAAAGCTTCATGTACCTCCTCGCACCATTCGCTTTCCTGAAACACTTGCCCTTCCTAGGTTTAGAACTTCCATGTTTAAAAAATCTTTTACCTATACAACAATTAAAGCTTACAATTGTCTCCCACAAAAATTTAAAAATATTAAAAACTTCAAAAAGTTTAAAACTGAAGTAAAAATTTTTTTAATAGGCTCACAATGATTACATTCAATAATCTGCAATTTTAATCCATGTAATAAGTTGCTATCTTTTCATCTTCTTTTTCTCTTGCCCTTATTTTTGCCCAGTCATTTTACTTTATTTTATTTTTTTAATTTCTTTATACTACTACTAGTTTATATATTACTTAACTGTATATAATTTTAGTGCCATTTAATTTAAAACATATTTAGGATTTAATTAAGCATCAAATTAGTGAGTTAAGTGTAAGAGTAGTCTAGGCTAAACTTCGCTCATTATTTGTATGTATTTCTTTGCTGTTTTTAATAAAGACCATTATTATTATTATTAGTATTATTATATATATATATATATATTGTAACGGGATAACCGTAAAAGAAAGGACCTTAATTTGAAAGATTGTTATTCTAGAAATTTCTAAACACACTTACTAGATTAAATAATGTTTCTGGAAAATTCCAGAATGTTCATTTGTTGTAAATAAGGGGATGTATGGGCAGTTAACGGCAGTTCAAGTTCAAATATTCACAAGAGTTCATTGTATTGTCAAGCAGTTTAGACGCTATCCAGCAGAGTTCTGTGTATCTTAACAATTTTGTGAATAAATTGTGTAAAAGTCCCCATAAGTGTTTCAATATTTATAAGTGATAAAGTGATGTGTATGTATCTACACATATTTGTTCACTTTTACATTACAACTTATGCAAGTTACATTGAAGTTCTTATCGGAAATGAAACTAATTAAGAACCAATTTTACAATATCCAGTATGTATCACATCACATATCAGACATCTGTGTAATTCGTGCGGTTGAATAGATCCAGCCGCGTTAACAAACTTTAACCGCTACCATACTATTCGACAACAAATTTGATACCATAAACTATGGGTTACCGTCATAATTAGATCAACAATGGAATTATATTTCCTGAACTGTAACACCGCAATCTAGTTTAGATAACTAACAAGTTTATGCAGGTAGGTATGAGGGAAATTGTCAGACAATAAATGTTTCCAAATGAAGACAAATTATTATGTTGAATTGATTTAGCTGATACTTGGTGCAGATTCATAATATAAAATATTAAATAAATGAAACACTCACTTTAAAATCTACACTATTATATTAACTAACGACATTGTTCGACGCACCGCGTCTTCTTCAGGTAAAATTTTACGCACAGTGTCTTCTTCGGGTGAAATTTTACCTGAAGAAGACGCTGTCGTTAAAACATGTCAAAAGTTAATATAATAGTTTAGATTTTTAAGTGAGTGTTTCATTTATTTAATATTTTACAAATTATTAATTATTATTGACTAAAATGAAACACAAATCCCTTTTTTTTGTATGTATCAATAATTTTTTCCTTACACATGCCATCATATAGAGATTTATAAATGCATTGAAGCACAATGTCTGTAAATGTTAAAATAGGTCAAAAATTTTTTAAAAAAGTTTAAAACCTGTTGTGAAGAAAAAGGTTCTTGAGGAAGGTATTAAATTTAAAACGAGATATCATATTTTTGAACTAACTAATACGGAAATGACTTATTATTAAATAACAAATACCATCAGAAAGAAACGAGAATTTTGAATTTCACGGGTTACGTACATTCGATTTTCAAAAAAAAATCCCTTATGTTGATACACATATCTTTAATACATGTTGACAATATTAGCCATTTCGCATTGTTAGTTTGCGTTTGACAGACAGAAAGACGTGTCTTCGATTTTCTACTATCGAACAAAATGGATCAAAGAATCTGCATTAAATTTTGCAATAAAAATTAAATAAAGTACGCCAATGCATTCAAAATGTTGACTGTGGCATTAGGTGAATCCAGTATGAGTAAACGAAGAGTGTATGAATGGTATAAACGGTTCAAAGAAGGCCAAGAAAACATTAATGACGATGACCGCTATGGACGTCCGAGCACGTCAACAACTGATGAAAACGTCGAATTAGTGAAGAAAATAGTTTTGGAAAATCGTCGAATTACTATTATGGAAATTGATGAGGATGTCAACTGGATCATGTCATGTGATTGTAGGTATCGGATGTTTTGAGCATGAAACGTGTGGCAGCGAAGATTGTTTCAAAATTGCTTAATTTTGACCAAAAACAACGTCGCGTGAATATCGCTCAAGAGCTGTTTAATACCGCCAACTACGATCCAGATTTGCTTAAATGGATCGTAACTGGTGACGAAACATTGGTATATGGCTATGACATTGAAACCAATGCACAATCATCCCAATGAAAGCGTCCAGAGGAGCAAAGACCGAAAAACGCATGTCCAGTTCGGTCTAATGAAAAGGTTTTGCTCACTGTTTTCTATTATTACAAAGTCGTAGTGCATTACAAAGTCGTAGTGCATTATGAGTTCTTGCCAAAAGGTCGTACGGTCAACAAGGAATATTGCCTGGAAATTATGAGACGATTGCGCGAAGCAATACGACTTAAACGCAAACCAGTCATGGATTTTGCAACATGATAATGCACTTTAATAATGCTGAATATATAAAAAATGTACCTGTTTATCATATTTACATCCACATCGGTATTAATAATCTTATTATATAGAATAATTCAAATAAAATAAAATAAAATAAATAAAAACTTTATTTCTAATGCATATATTGTATAAAAAAACAGAATAAACTTTTACATAAAATTGGCGCACTAGAAACGGGCGAGGATTCGTTTGACCTTACACGAATGCTAACGTCTCGCGTTTTTCAATCCTAACCTATTAACTAAATATTTAAATATTTAAACAATTCTGAAACTAAATTAAGAAATTTTGGCCATGGAAAAGAAAATAAATCCGGCTCTGGAATGTATTAAAAGTATTTCTTCTTTTAAAGTACGTTTTCTTTGCAAAAGGCGTATATTGCAGTCTGTATCAGGTGCGCCAAAAGAAGTTTAACTTTAAAACAAATGGAATTTATACTGAACTTTTATGTTTAAAATTTAAATCTAAGAATATTCTTCAACTGTAGAGAATCGACCATTGACGTGCTGTGTGCATGAATTTTTTTTCCTAATGACACCAACAGCCCCGTCTATCTAGCGGCCCAAATTGAGAAATAGATCCGACTAATTGCTCATTTATACAGAAATTTTTGCAAAAAAAATGCGGCTCTATTTGATCGTAAAGAGCGCAATCAAATTGAATTAAATTGGTCACAAACTGCTCAACATATATACTGATATAATGATAATTGGTCAGCGTTATTGACGTAGTTATTAACTAAATAATGACTTTTAAGGACAAGCAAATTTTGTCAACGGCCCAAAATAAAAATTTGCGTTTTAAAAAAAATCCTAAGGCTAAGAACAGTTAAAAAATTGGTCAAAAGTTTTTAACATTTGGCCATGGACACAAAAAAAAATATAAAGAGTTTAAAATTTCAAGGTCATCAATTAAGACAAAAAATATTTAGTGGTGCAATATTGTAATTTAAAACTCCTTTAATGTTATATTAATTGGTCCAATTAGTCAGTAGGTCAGAAGGATTGGTCACCTGTTTCAAAGGATCTTAGAGAGGGGTTTCAAACGTAATTGATACAAATGAATGTTGAACACCCCAATATTTTAATTCGGAGCTCCACTAGTGGAATATTAATTGGTCACTAATTGCTTATGATTGGTCATTAGGTCAGAATGATTGGTCACCTGTTTCAAAGGATCTTAGAGATACATATGAATGTTAGTACTTTAATATTAAAATTTAGAGCTCCTCTGGTGCTATATTAATTCGTCACTAATTGTTTATGATCGGTTATTCATCGACCTAACTTAAAAAGACGAAAGTCTTGACTTTTAGTGGAGATGGTAAAATTTCATATTACTACTTGGATAAAAATCGACTAGTATTGTTTACCAATTAGGCATGAACAATATCTTACTAATAAATAGAATGAAAAGTTGCTAAATTATTCACTTATAAAATTTCATTTACTATTTATATATGTTCATTTCATGTGAAATTGAAAAAAAGTGTGAACTATAATTTTAACCCTCTGAGGATTATAGGCGTTGTGTCCACTCGTGAAAAAACGCCCGTTTCCACGCTGACTTTACATGCTCTCCATTCTGGCGCCACGGGTCACTCTTTATTCAACTTTGACCTCAGAGGGTTAAATTAGATACTTCGCGGAATATCTTTTAATTGCTAAAAAGTTTATGTGAATACTTATAAATAGAAACATGAAAACTTCATTTTAGAGTCGAGCTTTTTTTTACTTATACAATTACGACTTGTGGAGAATTTTCATATCCAAATTATCAATTACGACAGATGAATTAAATAGAATAAATCTCTGTAATAGAAAAATTCGGTATGTCTATAGACATCATATACTTACTTGTGCCTTTACTTGGTGTCTTTACTTAGAGATAGGGACAATTCTGTCTGGGACTCCAAGGACTAGAATAATCTAGTCTCTAATCTAGCTTTAATCAATCAGTTTAAATCATATTTAACAGTAAATCGATTGTAACCGATTCGGAACCAATTAGTGCAGTGGTCAATAACCCAGATTAAAAAACAACATAGAAAAGCGCTCTTCATGACAAAATTATTATAAGGCCGAATGTTTGTATATAGCGATGAAATTTTAAAACGACCGTTGGATAGATGGGGCTGACACCAACTGCTCTTCACATCGAATTTTAGTATTCACATTGACGGACACTATGTGGGCATATACTAATAATGAACACGCTAACTTATTCAACAACTTGAATGCTAACTTCCATTTCAAGTTTATCGAAGTTGGCAGCGTACCTACGATATGAATTCACAAACATAATGAACTAGATCCTTTGGGTATTAGATGATGTAAAGAATTCAATATTATATGCAGGGTTTATATAATATAAGATTTTAATCAAGGTTTGTATACACTTTGTTGTTTCTTTGGGAGCTTTTTTGACAGGAATCATGCATACCTTTTTTTTAATTAAATGTATAGAATGATTAAATAATTTTGTTGTGTTATTAATTTTTTGGCAATATAATGTACTGTCACAAATTCGCTAAATTATCCCAAGTCTACTAGGAGTGAATATAACTAAAGCGAAGTAAAATAAGCTAGTGTTAAAGCATGTATTAAAAATAAATATTTTATCACTCATTCAATAAATACAACTAATAGGTATACAGCAACACTATTTTATAACACATCAAGATTTAAAAATATAAGTAAGCACTTCGTATTTATGATGTATTTGACTACTTAATGGTGAAAAAGTAATATATCTTTGGGGAATTGTAGAAAGATAAGATTGATTTTTCACCTTTTAAAAACGAAACAGAAAAATTTCGTTCCAAACATGCAAAAAATATCTTGGATTTCCTTAGCTGAATGTTCTGATACCTATAGATAAAAAGTAATAAGCAATTTTATTCTGAGTCTATCGTACCTAATGCCTTTATTAATCATTTAAACTAGCGGTTCCCAAACTGTGGAGCGAGCCATTCAGGGGGGTGTGTTAAGTTGGTAAGGGCGCGCAGTAAATTGAAAAACAAAATTATTAAAACCGATTTATAAAATTTCAAATATCGAAATGCAAACTTATTCTAAGCTTAACAAGTTTTAAAAATTTTAAGAATGCAAGGCCTAATGGCTGACATGCGCTTGCTTTGTGGCTCACAATTTCTGTAAGTTGGTTTCCACAGTGGAAATGGCGAATCTGAGTTATTTTTCTTGTTAAAGTTTATTTTAATTTTTAGATTTTAACGAAGCAATAGCAGAAAATCCTGTTTCATAATGATAGAAAGTGACGAAAACTAACAAAATCCGGATCGCTTTGACATTTATTACTGAGAAGCCGTTTGGAAGATCGATCCAGAAATTTGTTAAAAATTTGGTAGTCAAATCTATATCCAATGAAGTGCTGGACAAAACGTCTATTAGTTGTTCTTCAATTTTATGATTCTAATAGGAAACCCTGGATACTCCTACACGATGTGGGAAACATATCAAAGCAGTTTTTTTAACTTGTTTTTCCAAAAATGCATTTGTTTACAAAAAGAATCAATCTTTTCGCTTAAATCAAATATATCTAAGTTTCTTTCCCTAGAGTTAAAAAATAAGAGTATTAAGTTTTGAAGGTGTCTACCAAATAAGAAAGCGTTGTGAAAGCTATGCTGGATGTACAGCGTTGCCTAGTCTAATTTTAAATCTCAGGATTCTCTTTTTAATTCTCGCAATACAACGCGGGGCCCAAAATGGAAACAAAATGGGGAGGCGTTAAGTGTGAGAGTTTGAGTCCCGCGGATTTAAACGTTTTAGCTTATCTGTAACTGTACATAAAACATTTCCTGACTGTACACTAAAATATAGTTCTCACAGCGATCATATATTTGCACTCCACAAAGTAAAGCGTATTGCATTATATTGAAAATAAAATCTACGTTAAAGACGATGGCTTAAGGACTACTATTTTTCTTGTAATTGTAGTCACTTGGCGTAAACGGGTTTAACTAGCAATTGAAAAAAAGTTTTTGTTGCTTATATTTACAGAATTTGATATGAGTAGAGATATGCCAATGTTGTTTTTTAAAGCAGACAATATTTACTTTTTCTTGTGTTTATTTCCTTAATTGTGTAGCTAGTGTATAAAAATATATAAAATTTTGTGGCGCAGTTGATATGCCATATATTTAAACGAGAAGTTCTTAATAAACCACCGTAATGTGGCGCAGTTAATATCCAATATTTTTAATCGATAAATTACAACATACAACAAAAAAAATAACTGGGGAAACTAACGAGAAAATATGATAACAACAACAAAACAAAAAAAACATTAAAATCAATGTAAAGAAAATCACAACATTAGCGTTGTCGTTTTTCTTTCACTATATTTCAAATTTGCCACCTTAACTACAGACTCGTTTGATAGCGACTTTTTGTCACTGTCACTGGAAAGAAAAGTGTTCGATAATTATTTAATTCAAAAAAAAATCAATTCCTGGAATAAAGGCTTTAAATTTTGTTTTTTTTTGTCTTTACAGGTGATTTTATTACTTGTTTACAAAAGATAAAAGTGTAATGACTTCGAAGTATGTTAATAAATTTTTTTTGTCTTTACAGAAAAACGCAATTTAGTCTTTATTTTACCCAAAAGAGAGTGATATTATTATTTCCATAAAAAGGAATTGAAACAAAATCGAAAAAAAACGAAAGATTAGACAAATATATCAATGTTAGATAGATATCAATGTGCGCTGGGTACTTAGTTATTTTATCAATTTATTTATGTATGTGTAACACATTTATAAAACCTTATTTGAATATTTTCTCGGTTGAATTCATATAATTTTTACGATCTCTCAACGATATAGTTTTCTAGCAAGAACGATGAAATCTTCTATGCAAGTATGCATAGTAGACATACAACATTTTATTAAAGCATGCATACATTGTAAATGAAATGTTACTAATACGGAATTGTGGTTATAAAAATTTATGCACAATTTTTAAGCACCTTATAAAACTGTTAGTTATTTAAAGCTAAAGTTAAAGAAATGAGCTCAAGTGATAGTAGTATTAGCTTACTAATAGCTTAAAAAAAGACAAAATAAGGGTTGGTTGAAAATTTTTTTAAACGACACCTGTTAACCAGTAGATAAATCCAAATTTCTACACTTTTTTTATTTGCTCTTCCATATAAATATACAAAAAAAAAATATTTTGATTTGTCAATTCTTTCATTGTTTACAAGTGGATGCGTATTTTGTTACAATAGAAAAACCGAATATCGTGAAGTGATAAAATTATTTATTTTGAAGTGTTTATCAGCAACAAAGATACATACAAAAATGGTGAAACGGTTAAAAAAATCTGCTTCTTTATTTTGAACTGTGCATCAATGGGTTTTAGAGTTTAAACGTGGTCGTACAAGGATGAAGATGAACCACGTAGTGGACGTTCTAAAAATGCGACAACACCAGAAATCATTGAGTAAGTCAATCATCTTGTTTGTGAAAATCCAAGTTTAATTAATCGTGAAATTGCTAATACCATTGGCATCTCAGATAAATGAGTACCTACTCCATACCTTACACGAAGAATTACTTATGAAAAAGCTTTTTGGAAAGTTAGAGCCGTATTCGTTAACAATTCAACAAAAACTGAATCAATAACCTATTTTTCAGTGTAATTTGGAGCATTTTAAGCAGAATAAAACCGATTTTGTTTGTCGTTTTATAACTATGGATGAGGCTTGGATCTAGCATCATGATCTTAAACTAAAACAAGAACGTTTACAATGAACTAAAGCAAGTTCTTCTGCTTCAAAGCAGGTGAAGTTAGAACTATATTCAAAAAAGGTTAGGCCATCAGTTTTTTCGTATGCAAAAGTGGTTTTGTTAATTCATTATCTAGAAAAAGGTAAAACAATTAACTCTGAATATTATTACTTTTTGACCAATTAGATACAGAAATTCGTAAAAAAAGATCCGGTTTACAGAAGAAAAGGTTCATTCTTTATAAAGACAATGTACGTGTTAATGATGGCTAAATTAAACGAATTGTTTTAACACCCACGGTATTCACAGATTTGGCTCCTTTTAACCATTACTTCTTCAGGAACTTAGAAGAATGCCTTTGTAAACCGTGTTTTCGTCGAATGAAGAAGCTATTGCAGACGTAGAACAAAATTTTGCAAAGCTTCAGGAAAAGTGATACATAGATGTTATAAAATTACAAGCTGGCGAAGATTATATTGAATAAAACAACCAATATCATTAAAAATTACACATTCTTTTATTTATTGTTTCTTTTAAAACTTTTTAACCAACCTGTATTAATGATTTATTGTACTTATTGTAACTATAGCCCGCTTCTGTCTTCACCCACTTGCCAAGCATCCTTTCTAACATAAATACAATTCTAAAATAAAAGTCGTCAAGTTACTCCTTATAACATCAGCTATCGGCCAGTGAAAGTCCTATCAAAATCGGTCTAGTCGTACCAGAGATTAGTGGGAACATATTGACGACATCCAGACAGACAAAAAGACAGACAAAAATTGTAAAACATGTTATTTTGCTTTGTGCGTACATATAGGTACGTTTAATAAAAAGTGGTTAATTTAAAATTACAAACGTATTAGATTATTCAGATTAGTGGTCAAATAAATGGTAATTTAAACATTGTTAAAATACGATAAATTTTGTAAAAGCGGTTTAACGAAGACCGCAGGTCGTGCAATTTTTTAAATATTGTAAAATTTTACTCGCAGTAGGTTTTAAATATACTTTAAATCTTTTACTTTAATCTATTTAATTTATTTAATTAAGCAAAAATTAGAAATTAAACTAATTTATTTTTCTTTTTGTTTCATGTACCCGTCTTCTACAGAGCACAATTAGAGTAAGTACTTTTTATATTTAGTAATTATATAATTAAAAGTAAAGTTTCACGCAAAATATAGATGAATGTCATAAATGCAGGGGATTTTAGTAGTAATAAAAAAATTGTAAATGAGAAAGTTTTTTAAGTGCTAAATCATGATGGAGAAAAAGGTGTTTTAACGACTGTATTTCACAAGTATTAAGCTATTTATTTTATTTATTTATTTAGGTACCTTGCTTATAGGTTTATTTATTAGATGCAAATCGCTATTTTTGGAGTAGAGATGGCGCAACTGCAAATTTTTTACACTTTCGCGACTTTTGATATCAAGTACCAGCCATTCTATACCGGGGATGTCTCTTCATTAGTGACTGAAGAGACAAGTCTATACTGTACTGATGCGGTCTAACAAGAGCGAAACATGTCTACAGTTGGTTTTGCCCTTGTGTAGAATGGTTGATATTTATACGTACGTCGCAGCATCATGGTGCATTTGAGTTAGGAATTTTAACCATGCAAAAATCTAGGTATCTATCTGGAGATTGACAGCCTTACGCAAGATAATTGTATCATTTTTTATCTTTATATACATATATATAGGTATATACAAGGGGGCAAATTAATGGGCATGTACGCAAAAAGGATTATAGGGTCACGAGTAGGAATGGTAACCGCAGACGGTCATGTTTCTGGCTCGTTAGCCGTCATCAGTGCGGCATAACCAAGTAAAGTATTGCACTTGGCTAGCAAAAGTGTTGGGTACTTGGGAGCAAAGGATGGTAGGGAAACATGTCTCAAAGAACACAAACAACGAAACTCACACAGGAGTCCTATCGCCATTTGTGTCTTCGGCCACATTTCGGGGCTACGACCAGCGTCGCCACGTTGGAGAAACGGACTCATTATGTTTGAGCCGTTCCAAGCCCAGGATGTTTTTTTTAGGTATATATATATATATATATATATATATATATATATATAAGAAAGCAGGAGTAGTAAACGGGTCACTAGTAAATAATAAAACTTCGTTGATAACTGTTAGGGAAGACCCAGGACTGAGGAAGCAATGAAAGTCAGATGCTTCAAAGTGAGTGCTTTTTATTTACGTCGAGCTTTCGCATATCGGTTATAAGCTTCTTCAGGACTAACTACAATGGAATAACATTCTTTACATTAGATGCTAAATACAAGAAAAAACATCTTACCAAAATAGTAGCACGTGGCTCAGTGGTGAAAACTAAGAACAAGATTGAAACCTTTGTGTTCAGGTAAGATCAATAGACCTGAGATGTTAACCATCTTACACTAATAAAACTCTCTTAAGTCGATTTGATTCGAAATAAAATAAATTCGATGTTAAATCTTAATTTAATAGTGAAAATTCCGTTACTTCGAAACGTTGTGGCAAACAGCAACTCAACTGTCACTTGTTGAGCTGACATCCGTCACCTCGTCTTCCGGTTAGTTCGGACCGCGGGAAAATTTAAATTAGAATTTCTGATTCACATCAACCTAACTGTTTTATTTAAAGGTAAAGGGCTATTTTTGCTCGAATGCCAATATACAATTTGGAATAAAATCATTTTAAAAAGTGTAATTAAAAATTAAAAACAGGATTGAATTTGACGTTATGCACACTAACAAGTGTAAATATCTTTAAATAACATTCATTATTTTGTTTATTTTGGTTTCTAAAAGACACAAAGATAGACATTTGATGTTTTTTAATAAAAGAAAAAAAGGAGAGGAAGATTAAAATGAATTAAAATGTTTACAAAGGATTGTCGCTTACGTAGGACTGTGGTAGATTTTTGCGTTTAGTGAAATTTTGTTTTAATAAAAACGTATATATTGAACTTAAATTTTCTATATCTTTTTTATGGTTTACGGAGTTGGCACAATTATTAATATAACACATTTCTAGGATTTTTCGTTGGTAATCTTTGTCAGACTTATCTAAGATTACGACCTCATCGTAAAGGACTTTATGTTTGGTCTCATTTACATGGATACTGAGACTGGTAGCTGTGGGTTTGCGATTACAATCGCTTTTGTGAAGATTTAGCCTTTTACTAAGTCTTTAGCCAGTTTGACCTATATATAATTGGCCACATTCACACGGTAAACCATAAATTACATTACAACACTTTGTTATTGGAGTGCGACCTTTGAGATTTGAATAGAATAAATTAAGTTTTTTGTTGTTATAACTTGCTATTTTAACGTTAAAACTACTAAACAGTCTCGTAAGAGGCTTCGTTAAATTATGAATATAAGGTAAAGTACCATATTTAATATTAATGTCTAAGTTTGTGTTATTTTGATTGTTAACATTATTCACTTCATTATTTGAATATAACAATTTGTTCAACAACTTTTTTGGATAACTATTGCAAATTAAGATGTCAAATAACAATTTTAAGTTCTTATCTTTAAATGTTGGATGTGAGATATTTATTATTCTATTCTTCATTCCTATAACAGTATTAATTTTCTGTTTAAGGGGGTGATAGGAGTTAAAAGGAATGAATCTTCCTGAATTCGTGCCTTTCCGGTACCAATCCAGACAGATTAAATCTGTCTGGATTGGTATATACGTTTTTATTTAGGAATGGTAACCGCAGACATGCATGTTTCTGGCTCATTAGCCGTCATCAGTTGGTTATGCCGCACTGATGACGGCTAATGAGCCAGAAACATGCATGTCTGCGGTTACCATTCCTACTTGTAACCTATGATCCTTGTTGCGTACATTGCCCGTTATCCTCCTTTTTTTTTTTTTGATGCGCGTTTTCTTGGCACTTTGTTTGTTATATATATATATATATATATATATATATATATATATATATATATATATATATATATATATACGTCTTCCGATCACTAATCGCCCCCCTCTCTATCTCCCCATAGTTCTTCCTCCAGGCCTCTGTCCTGCACTTCTTTATCGATCCCCTTGCTCCAGCTTTTGCGTGGTCTTCATCTTTTTCTTCTTCCCTGAGGGTTCCAGTTTCAGATTTTCTTTGGTATTCTTGCTTGCGGCATTCTCTGTAGATGCCCATACCACACTAATTGTTGGGTTCTTATATCATCGATAATGTCGTGTTTTATTTCCATAGTCTGTCTTATCCTTTCGTGTGGTATCCAGTCTAGATTTACCTGCGGCTCTTCTTCAGAAGTACATCTCCGTTGCTCTTAGTATTCTCTGTTTTTTTTCTTTTAGTGACCATACTTCAGAGCTGTACGTTACTATGCTTTTTACTATCGAGTTGTAAATTCTTCTTTTTTTTTTGTTTTCTATATGAATGCCATAATATGGAAATACCACTAGGCGACGATTATACTGTTTACACCCTATCGTTCGCAGATGATGTCCCATAGTATAGGTACTGTTTAGCATGGAAATTGCTCTTCTTTATTGAATGTTTTTCTTAGCTATTGTTTCATCCAGTGTCCCATCTTGTGAGATTTTTATTACCTTGATCGTTTGTCCCGTTGCAAGTTGTTCTTCTCCCATGCGCATATACTCCGTTTTGTCGATGTTCACTTCTAAACCCCAGTTGTCATACTCCTCATCAGCTTTGGGGTCATGTATTCGATGTCGTCCATGTTTGTGCCACTACTACTTGATCATCTGCGAACGATAGGGTGTAAACAGTATAATCGTCGCCTAGTGGTATTCCCATATTATGGCACTTTCGTTTCCAGGTCTTTTTTGCAGATTCCAGATAGATTTTAATAATGTCGGAGATATAGAGCACCCTTTAATAAATTTAAAGCCTGTTGTTAATCCCTGGCTTGTTTCCACTTTAGCTCTTGTGTCATGGTATAGGGATTTCACCGCTTTTATTATTTCAGAAGTGATGTTGCTTTGTTGTAAAGTATCCCAAAGCTTCACGAGCGGTACTCTGTCGTATAATTTTTTCAGGTCGATAAATAATAGATGAACTTCTTGGTTGAATGCTGCTGTTTTTAGGATTTGTGTTAACGTAAACAGATGAGCAATTTTGGATTTTCCTACTCTTAAGCTTACTTGTTCTTCCGCTTTCATGTCCGCATAATCTTTTTCTATTCGGTTTTTGAATATTTTCCCATATATTCTACTAATTGAGTTTGTAACTGCTATACCTCGATAATTGTCGCAATTGCTCTTGTTTTCTTTTTTGTGTATGGTTGACAAGTAGGATGTTCTTTATTCCTTTGGTACTTCCGACGCATTAAGGCATCTATAAAATAAGTTTCTTAGTACAGTTTTTTTCTTCCGTATTTTCTGCTGGAATATTTCCCGGTCCCGGAGCTCTCCCATTCTTTAAAGTTTTGCATACTTCCTTAATTTCTGTGATTGTTAATCTTATAGGGGACCCCTGTATAACTATATTTTGGTTACTGTGTTGATATTCTTTAAACTGTGATCTGTCCTCAGTGAGTGATATTGATGAGATTTTTTTTTTTCGTTTCGTTCTTATGTTTCTGAGAAGTCTCCAGCTTTCTGTACTTTTCCTTCCTCCTATGTATGTGTTGAGCCTTTCCCATTGGTAATTCTTTTTTTCGCTTATCATTCTTCGTACTCTTGATTGTGATTCTTTGTACTTTAGTTTGTCATTCATGTTTTTTGATCCCAAGAATTTGTGATAGTTTTTTCTTTTTTCCTCCATTTCTTGCTTAATCTCATCGTCCCACCAATATGGTTTTAGTTGCTTTTTGCTCTTTTTTTGATAACCAGTGCCTAATCTGCGGCTGACTGTATGCATGTCTTTATATGTTTGTATTCTTCTTCTATATTATTGAATTCTTTCTCTTGTATTTTTTGGTCCAGTCGTGTGTTATATAGTATTCTGGTTTTTTCGTTTTCTAGGCTAAAAGTACCTATTAAATCCTTGTGGTGTTTCATCATTTGTCGGTTTTTTTCTTCTCGTTTTGTATTTTCTGGGTTTTCTTTCAATTTATTACTTGAGGTTATCTTTTCTTTTAATAGGTAGTGATCATTTCCACAGGAGGCACCTCTTTTCACTCTTACGTCTATGAATTTTAATCTAGATTTTTGTCTTGTTATTATTTAAACGTTGTTTGTTGCCATGTATATTTATGGATCTCTCAATGTTGAAAGTGATCATTTAGTATTATCAACTTATTTTGTCTTTCATTATCGTTAATAACGTCCTCATCATATTTTTCAACGACCCGGTCATTTTCCTTTCTGCCGATTCTACTATTCAGGTCTCTCAAAATTATTATTTCTCTGGACGTTCCTATTTTTCCTATTTCTTGGTTTAGTTGTTTAAAACGTCTTTATCATGGACTAATTCGTCATCATTAACAGCGTACATTCCCAAAGTAGTTACATTCCTTTACAATACTTTGAGGTTCATTCTTATCATTCTTTCATTGATCGGTTCCCATTGGGTGATATACTTTCGCAGCTTTCGGTGTATTACGATGTATACTCACTGTTTTGCTCTGCAGTCCTTGTGTACTCCACTATAAAAATGGCCTTAATTACCCCAATTTTCGGACCCTTTTCTTTTTTCTTTGTCTCTGTTAACACTGCGATGTTTTTTTTGGGAAAGGCCCAGAATATTCCATGTAAGTACCACAATTTGTTGTCCTTTTACTTTGCATGTTTCGTCTTCGTGTGTTTTTCGTCCGATTCCGAGGCTTGTGATTAGGTTTTTTAGCAGTAACCTTTTTTACGTAGAGTAGGGAGCTGGCCTGCTGCTACAACTCTCCTCCTTTTTAGGGTTTACCCCACTGCTACCCCAGGCGGAGTTGCTTACTTATATACATTTTTAAATTTTATTTATACCTATTAAATAGATATCTTTATCACGTTTAATTCAAATATTTTTTGCCTTTTTTACGATAGCGGATAAAACAAGCTGGACGATGTTGCTTCTTTCCATTTAAATTCGTATACATGCAATATATGCGTTCACGAATATTCCAAAATTGACTTGTTTAAAAAAATGTCTTTAATCGTCCCACGACAAAAATTTCTGGATCCACCACTGAAATCAAGTAGCTGTATAATTATAATTTCTTTGAAGGTTTCTTTAGTTATGGCTTATTAACAGATCCAAATTTTATGACGAAAGTTTATATTACTTATTCCACATCATCTTTTGTTGTCTATTATTATTTAAATTTTAATCTTTTGATGAAATCTAGGTTTATCTAACAAATTCCTTTTAAAACAGTGACTATACTGAATTTTTTATTGGAGATTGTAGCTCTATTTTGGGAATAGGGACTAAGTATTTAAAATTTTAATTACCTAACGCAAACATACTGGCAAATATTTTCTATTACCATTAAGCTCCCAAATGAAAACTTCGCAAAACAAGGTCAATTAAAGACCATTACGATAAAATATACCTTCCAAAAATTGACAACACAAAAAACTATGTGTGTGTGGTTGATGGTAGTTCTGTAATATCTGCTTGAGGAAGGGACAATAAGGGAGCACCGATGAGGAATTGGCCAGGAGTTAAGGCAGAATAATCATTGGGATCGTTGGATAATGGAGTGAGTGGTCGCGAGTTTATTATTGCCTCGATTTGACAAAAAACGGTCGATAAATCTTCGAATGTTAAATGACTATTACCTTTAACCCGTTTGGCATGATATTTAGCGATTTTTACGGAAGCTTCCCATAAGGGGTGAATGGGCGGGGGAATGAACTTCCATTCGATTTGATTATCAGCTAGATAATGCTCAATTTTAATGTTTTTTAATAGTGTATTTGCGCCAACGAAGTTGGTGCGTTATCCGAGAAAATGGTTTTGCATAATCCACGACGGGAAATGAAACGCTTTAAGGCAGATAAAAAGGAATTACTAGATAGGTCGCTAACTGTCTCTGAATGAACTGCCTTCGTGGCAAAACAAATAAAAAGGCACAAATAAGCCTTGATTATGGCACGATTTTTTAATTTTCCGTCTTTAATCAAGAAAGGTCCTGCAAAATCGACACCGGTAACGTGAAAAGGACGATTAGGAGAGACTCGATCCCTAGGAAGGTCGCCCATCAGGCGCGTTAACTTTATGGGTTTGACGCGAAAGCATACCAAACATTTGCGTAAAACACTGCGAATTGTAGCTCTTCCATCGATTATCCAGTATTTTTCCCGTAGCGCATTTAAAATAGCCTGAGAACCCGCGTGAAATTGTCTATAATGCTCGTTTAGAATGATTAGTTGGGTAAGACGATGGCGCGTAGGAAGTACTATTTGATGCTTGCTCTCAACTGGCAAATTGGAATTCGCTATTCGCCCTCCCACACGGATTAAGTTTTCAGAATCCCTGAATGGATTCAAGGATAAAAGTTTTGAACGTTTTGGTACGCTACCCTTAACTGACAAAGAATTTATTTAATCCAAGAACACTTCAATTTGCGCTAATCGTACGAGAGTTTTGAGAGCATGGTCAAGTTCGTTTGATGATATGAGACCTAATTCACGGTGCATTTTTACCTTACTACAGTTACGAAAGAATCGAAAAATAAGAGCAACGATGCGTTTTAATTTATGCAGAGTAGAATACCTATCGAATATCGAAAAGTCGATGACGACTGACGTAAACGCCACGAGTTTTGGTTTTCGTTTTTCTGGTATGATTTGACAGTAAGCATTAGATTTGGGCCAGAATTTCCGCTCTTGTTTAAGCCACACAGGGCCTTCCCACCACAGCGTGCTATTAGTTAATTTGTTTGGTCGTTCTCCTCTAGAAACCAAATCCGCGGGATTGTCTCCAGAAGGCACATGATTCCATTGACTGATGTCGGTATTGGACTGGATTTCCGCCACTCGATTTGCCACGAATACTTTCCATGAGCTTGGAGGTGCTTTCAACCATGATAAGACAATGCTGCTATCAGTCCATAAGAAAGTTGCGCTTATTCGTAATTTTAGGGCATTAATCACCTTTTTGTATAGATTAACGAGTAAAACCGCTCCACATAATTCTAATCGAGGTAGAGATATAGTTTTTAATGGTGCCACCCTGGATTTGGAACATAATAGTAGCGTTTTAATTTTCTGTTGTGGTGAAATGGATTTCAGGTAAATGCAGGCACCATAAGCCGATTCCGATGCGTCGCTGAAACCATGAATTTCTAACCGATTGGCTTCGGGAAGCAGAGCGTGCCGCGGTATAGATATTTTTTCGACTTCAGGTAGATGACCTATATAGTTCAACCATACTTGTGCTATTTCGGTCGGTAATGGATCGTCCCAGCCGATTTTTAATTGCCATATTTTCTGTAATAGGATCTTGGCTGGAATTATTATAGGCGATAGGAGTCCTAACGGGTCAAACAATTTGGCTGTAGATGACAAAACCATTCGCTTTGTTAAACTAGTACAACTTACTTCGATTTTGTAACTGAATGTATCCGTGTGCGCGTTCCACCACATTCCGAGAGTTTTTCTTGCTTCGTTGTCAGTTATTTCATACTGCTCCGTTTCTTCTAAACCAGATTCCTTTAGTAGGTCCGTATTATTGGAAGCCCATATACCCAATTCGAATCCATATTTACTAAAAGTGTGTATGAGTTGCGATATTATTGTGACCGCGTCCGCTATCGTTTCAGCTCCGCTCAGAATTTCGTCAACATAAAAATCCGATAAAATTATATCGCTAACTACCGAAAACTTGTCTTTGATGTCAATGCCTACCTGCTGTAAACATCGAATTGCTAAATATGACGATGAGCAGAGGCCATATGTAACGGTATTGAATACAAAATGGCTGATATCAACATCTGGATTGGTTCGCCATACGATTCGTTGAAAGTTCCTTTGCGATTTAAATATGTTTATCATGCGGTACATCTTACGTATGTCGGCTTTGAATGCAATCCTATGTTTCCGATAGCGTAATAGAATGCAAAAAAGTTCGTCTTGCAATGGCGGTCCGACTAATAGCGCGTCGTTCAGCGATATTCCGTTTGACGATTTGGATGAACCATCGAAAACTACGCGCAATTTGGTGGTGCTGCTTGTTTCGTTTAGTACTCCATGATGCGGTAAGTAGAAAGTATGGGAATTAGATTTAACGTGATTTTCAGGTTCCACCCGAGACATATGCCCCAGCATTTCATATTCTTGCATGAAATCTATATAGGGGAGAGCGGGGCTGAAAGTGCCGATTTTGACAATTCCTTTTGTAAATAGGATAAAATTAATACTGTTATCTAAAAGTGGTGGCTCATCCCAAGCCAAATTTAGTCTAATTTATGAATATACTTACAGATTTTGTACATTTTTAATGGTTTTTAAGAAAAAGTGTTTTTTTTATGCAAGGTCCGAACGGAACTACCAACCCCAGTTTGGGGCAAGTTGTGCCGTAGCTGAGGTTGGTTGTGCCGTTGATAACGTTAAATGTTTTACGTGAATGAAATTTAATTGGGAATTTAAAACACATTAATTTTACATCAGAATATTTTATTATCATTATTATAATTATTTTAAACACATAAAGGTATCAAAACAAGTTATTCTTTAATTGACTAATCAGAATAGCAATTAGGACATATAAAGGATAAGCTCTCTTCATCTTCAATACATTGCAAATGGGCCCAATCCTTACATTCTCCACATTGTATCCATTTTTCTCCAGGGGTAGAGTTAGAATAGGCATCACAACAAATTATGCAGTAATAGGATTCTTGCCCGTCATCTTCGTCATCAGAACTGTCATCTTCAAAAACTCTTCTCTTAGCGGGGTTCTTAGTCTGTATTTTTGTTTGTTTAGCTTTTCCCTTGCCTTTTTCCTTCTGTTTTTCTTTAATCTTCTTTGTACTTTCACTTTCTTTCTTCCTCCTTTTATTAGCCTGTTCTTCGGCCAAAGCTTTTTTTTCTGGAGTGTCTGTAAGAACAGCTGTCTTTCTTTTACGTCCTTTATTATGCCCAATTAATCTGGGAGGTGCTTTAGGCAGTGGTCTTATTAGCTCTGGTGAGAAAATTGCTGTATTTTTATTCCATGTGTTGTAATCAGCTAGTTGAAGACCCGAAGGACCTGGTTCATTTGTAAAGTCAACGTTGCAATCGCTTCGGCAAGGAACATGCTGTAGTATTGATGGACTTGTTTCAATCTCAACGTTGTCCACATAACTGGACTCATCCAGATATTGAGGATTATTTGCAGGAGCAGGCAAGTTGTCCGCTAGTGGAACAGGTTCTGGCATCGGACGATCAGTGACAAAAGAAGGTGCATAATCTTCGTCTGTAAATATGTTCGAATTATACGGCCAAATGCCAGCCTTTTTAAATGCGTTGCATATATTGGTGGGTGTTGCTGCCAACGGGACAGCGTATTTTACTATCCCTGGTATTTCATAAATACTCATAATCTTTCCAGGATTACTTTTTAGCCAGTTATTTTGAGCTTTACTGCAATATGTTTTAAAAGGGCCATTGACACCAACATCCAGGGGTTGCAGACGGTGGGTGCAATGTGGTGGAAACGATAATAATATAACTGAATTTGTCTTGGCCTTTTGAATAACATCAATATCGATGTGAGACGAATGGTTGTCAAGAAGTAATAGTACTGGCTCTTCAGGACTAGGCTTAGCGTATTTTATGAAGTGATCCATAAACAGTAAGAACTCTGTGCTTGTCATCCAACCGGATTTATTACCAGCCCCAATACATTCAGGAGGACCGTCGCGGATGAATAGGTCTTTATATTTCAAACGCGGAAATATAAACATTGGTGGAATCGAGTTTCCCAGAGCACTAACCGCTAGCTCAACGGTTACTAAGACTCCACGCTCTGCTGAAACAATTGCTCCTACTTGTTTTATTCCTATTTCAGCCAAAATTTTCCTCGGTTTTAGCACAGTTTGAACACCAGTTTCATCTAAGTTCCAGATACGTGAAGGAGTAAGATTATACTTTGTAATCACGTCGCCCAGTTTCTCAAAAAATTGATTAACATTATGTCTGTTGAATGAGGTGGCACGTCCTGCGCTGGTAGCTTCAGGTGTTCTGATAGAAAGTGTAGGGTTCCTCTTCAAAAAGTTGGTTAACCAATCCTTGCCAGCCTCACCATTTCTATGCCAAGATTCTGGGATATTTTGTACATTAAACTTCACGGCACACTGGTAGGCAAGTTGTCGTACTTCTTGCGGTAGAAGACCGAAGTAAATAGAAGCACTTTTTAGGATGTATTTTGCCAATTGTGCCTTTTGTTCTGGATTAAATACCAGTCTTGGTTTGTATCCAACCACAGGAGTAATTCCTCTTTTTAAATTATTAACGTACCGTTGTAGTGTTGTGTGACAAATTTCCAATTCACGTGCAACAGTTTTTAATTTGCGCCCATCCTTGATTACTGCATCAGAAGCCCTTATCAATAGATCCTGAGATGTAGTTCCCTGTTTAGTTTTTCGCTTGTATGTTCTCATTCTGTAAAAGACAATAAATGCTATATAAAGTATCTAATCATAAATCATAGTTTCCTGTTTTCATTAGTGCTGGAGTAAAAACAAACAATACTGGAACCATAAATGTTACTTAGGGGTTGGTTGTGCCGCGGCACAAGCAGCCCCTTACGAACGGCACATTTTACCCCGTTTACGAGGGTGTGTTATTTTATCTCACCTATAAAAATCTATAAATTTAAAGCATTAAAATTACACTGCATGACAAACTGGGATATATAACCAGCATTTTACTAAAACTCCCATATTAGAATCACAAAAAACTCTAGCTTACGACCAAAAATTAGCGAAATGAAAATATTTACTTACCTAACACTGGATATCTCTCACATGTACAGCCACTCGGTCTGTGTCGCTGTTGCAACTTAAATGGAGGTCGCCTATGCCGAACAGTCGAGCAATTGGCGACGCAATACGATCGTATATCTATCTCTTTCCATTTTCAAGATATTCGCGTCGGCACAATTTACCCCCGGCACTTTTAGCCCCGCTCTCCCCTACCGTTTTTTGAAATCTGGGTTTCTTTTAAATTTTTTCTCCATTGCGTGTAAGCGATTAACTGCAGATTCTAAGGATTCTCCGAATTTCTCAAATGTATCCTCGAACGGCAGTTGAACTACGAATCTTCCGGTTTCATCTCGTTCCGTCGTTGTCGTAAAGATTTCTTTGCATTTTAACTCCTCAGAAGATCTGTTCGATTTGGGTAGAATTTCCTCGATTTCCCAGAACTGTTTCAGGTCGAAACTCAACCCGTTTAATGCTAGACCGCAAACTGCGTTATTGGCGCGTTTTTCGCTTAAAATAGGAATTGGACCCGACACGATCCAACCTAGAACCGTAGACTGTAAAACTGGTAGATGCGGTCCCAATTTAATTTGCCCGGACTTCATCAAATTATAAAAAACTTCCGCGCCTAAAAGAAGATCAATTTTACCGTTAATATTGAATGAATTATCAGCTAAACTGATGCCACGTGGAATACTTACTAGAGATTGATCAAATTGTGTAACCGGTTGATTTTCTGTGATTTTTTCCAGAATTAGGAATCTCAAATTTATTTCATACCTTTCCGTTAATGATTTTATTTCGGTACTCACGCTATAAAGGACATTAGTGGTCGATTCTCCGACACCGATTACTGGAATATTCGTTTTAGTTGCCTTGAGGTTCAACCTTTCGTATAAACATTTTGACATAAAATTAGGTTGCGAACCAGAGTCAAGTAAAGCCCTACCTGTTTGCCAATTGCCAAGACTATCCTTTATTGAAACTAAAGCGGTTGAAAGTAATATTTGCTTTTCACGCTCATGGCAAATCATCGTTACATTATTGCCAACTTGCGTTACATTATTATTTACGGAGCCCAACAACGAAACAGCTTGATTTGGCTCTGATGCGCTTTCGGTGTTATCATAATGAAGCATTGTATTATGCTTCTTTGAACACTTTTTACAACCTTGAGCATTACAATCTTTAGACCTATGATTGCTTCTCAAGCAATTAATACATATTGGTAATTTTTTAACTTCTGCTAAACGCGACGCCACTGGTAATACTTTAAGTTTTTCGCAAAAATATATGTAATGATCGCCCTTACAAAACTGTCATAAATTTTCCCGTTTTGTCGCAACGTTACTAACGGAATATTTTTTGATTTGATTAGTCTTGGACGATTGGTTTCTATCTCGATTATCAAAATTTTTTATTTGTTTGCTTGGCTCATTCTTTCTGTAATTATCCCGTTTTTCTGAAAATTTGCATTTTTCGATAAGAAATTCAATAAGGACCTTGGTTTCCGGACGTTTTAATTTTTTCGTTACTACGTGTTCCTCCCAATCATCCTGTGTTTCCGGGTCTAACTTTTGCCAGATAATATAATTGAGTAAACTACTCCATTTATTTACTTCTTCACCGAGAGACTCTAACGACCTAATATGTATTTGTATATCATCCGTAAATTCGCGCAAGGAATCTCTAATATCACCTGAAACCCGTTTCATTTCCACAATCGCTTTTATATGTTTACGCGAAATTAAATCTTTGTCTTCGAACCTGTTTTTTAAAAGATCCCAAGCAACTAAATAATTATCATTCGTTACGCTTATTGACTGAATTACTTTCGCCGCAGCCCCCTTAAGCGAGCTTGACAAATAGTAAAATTTTCTTATGTTATCAATCGATTCATCTTGATGTACGATTGCTAGAAAACTCGGTAATTGCATTGTCAGTAATTTTACATTCTTTTTAAACTCGATATTGTTTAAATTGCTACCGCTTAAAATGTTCGATGCTACCGGCGTACTAGATTCGTTTGTCTGTGCGTAGAATTCGCGTATTTTCGTTTTCGCTATTCCGATTGATTCGTAATACCTATTTTCAAATAACTCTCGCTCATTGCTATTTAATTCGGATTTGTCAATTTCTTCGATTGTTGACTGCACCCCGTTGAATTTCGATAATAAAGGAAAAATATCGTCCAAACGCGATTCTAGTTGTGTAATGTTGTCGGGATCAAACCGATTTAAAAATAGGTTTGTTCCAACAGAGCCTCTCTGACTAGTACATGAACACGTTCATGAACTATAAAATGCGCAAGTCCAGTACATGTATTAGTTCATGGTTCATGGTTCTTGTTGGAACGCTTCTATTCTCTTATCATTGGTCTGTGTCTCTTATCTTTATTACTAATAATAAATGTATTCTTTGTTGAGTAACGCAATAGTTTTTGGTTTTGAATAGTGTGAGGATTAACTATAACATAATTTTAAAAAAGAATAAATATCTCAGATAATAAACAAATTTTTTATACACAGTATTTTTAATTTAAATAATATTTTTTTACAGAAGTTATTGAGCTTGCAGAGTTTATCATTATAAAGCAAAATTTAATTTAATCTGTGTTATAAAGAGTACAGAGTACAAAGTACCCAAAGCGCATGTCCTGACAAATTATCCATGCATCGAACCAAGGATAGATTTGACCGTACATAAACGCGTTCATGTACGAGTCAGAAACTTTGTTGGAACAGCACTTCGACAGTACATGGGATTATTCAGTGTTCTGTTGGAACGGTCTAATCTTACTGCGCTTGCGTCTGACGTCCTTCTGACTGTCAGGAGCTCTGTTGGAACAAACCTAATGTTTCAAAGCGCGATAGTTTACCCTTAATTTGACCTCGAAATGCTTTATGTTTTGCTACTTGTTCGGCCATTGCTCCGATTACGCTATTTGCCTACCCGATAGGCGATAAACCTCGATATAAAAATGTACCTCTTCTAAAACGATCAATGCAAATTATAAACCGATATTAAATTAATGCAATGATTACTGTTACTCGATCGATAAAAATATCATGCACAAACGTTATTTATTTTAAAATCGATCACATTTACAAATAAATAAGGAAAGCAGACTTACTTGATGATTTTTCCATAGGTTAAAAGTTGAAACCATTCGGCTGAAGGACCATGTATTGCTGATGAGTATTGCTTCGCTTTTTTAGGATTTATTGATTTAAAATTCCTTATTTTAAACTGTTTTATTAAGTATTACAACTATAGTACAGTATTAATTCAAACACAGACAGGAAAACAGAAATTAATGGTACGACCGTTCTCAATCTTCTCTCGTCGTTTTTCTCTTCGTCCTCGTCCGACATCGCTCGACCTGGGGTTGAATAGTGAGCCAGCATACAGGCGTCGAAGTGAATATTGAACAAAAGGCATCGATTGTTTCTTTTGGCGACTGTAATCGTTGCCCACGCATAGAATGCTTGATCTTTGGAAACGTAAACAAGTCGTAGGGACTTAGGTGGGGACTATAGGTGGTCGAAAAATTAGTTGTATTGAAGCAAAAAAAAAACGATTGTCTTTGGGCAGTGTAAGCAGTTGCATTTTCCTGATGTAGGATAATTCGCTATTGTGTGTTGCTTTGTCGGAGTTTTGGGATAATTTCTGGTAAACATAAGTTTATAAAACCATTTGACCACTCTTCGATCTTCTAAAGAAATTGTTGCAACATGACCAAAATTTGGCACAAAAGTTGCGACCATTTTCTCTGACGCATCACTTTTGTTGATTTTTTCTCATCGTCAAACACCCACACAGCAGATTGGTCTTTATTTTTCGGTTCGTAGGAGTGAATCCAAGATTCATCGCTATTCACAATATTATAACCGTTTTTTGAACTTCTTTTGTTTAACCGTTCCAATGTTTTTCGACACCAATTAACTCGAACCGCTTTTTGCTTTTCTATTATCAATTTCATTCGAATAAGCTCTATTTGTAAACTAAAATTTATATTTGCGATCCCAATTTTTTTATTTAGTGAATCCTTTATAAAGCCTTTGACTACTGTTGAAGACTTTCAACCAACATAATTTTTAAGAATGAGTAAATCTCCTTCTACTTTAACTCACAATTAATCAGATGGACGCGTTGAAAATCATGACCTGTGTACATCTTTGGATTAGATAGTTTTAGATATCTACCAAATGCCAAACGGATATTATTCAATTTTAATTATAACAAGTTGGTGGCTGCATAGAATTTCTTTTTTTACATGATTAAATTTTTTCAAATTATTTTAAAAATCCAATAGTAAATCCTTTCCATACAGTTCTTCATCTTTGGTTACGTTAAACTTTCTAGAAATTTTTATCCTTGTATCAGGATTTTTGGTTTTTAATTCGAATTTATGATTATTCGTAACTTTTTAAAGTTCTTCTCGTCAAAGCGCGGACTATATTCCACAATCTACTAAAAGTTAAGTAAAAATATAAACTATGATAATGTACACTTATTTTATAGGTATACATACCTTTGTTAATAAAATTTTGTGATCAGGTGCTACACATATATGGGTGCTACGTATATGAATTATCAAAACGAGTGATGTTTTGTAGATTTGTTTTTTATTTTTCATTTTAAGAAGTTCCGAACTTTGCAATAATCATCGATATTGATGTTATGCTTAATAGCTTTGAGTATTGACTGCCTAAAATTGATAAATTAAATTATTCGAAAACATTGATAAATAACTTAATGACGTTTTTAGAAAAGGTTTGTGTGTACCTGTATTGTCACTGCGCCATTTCATAAATTTCTGATAACTATTTTCATATATTTCGAGTGATTTTTGCGATAGTAGAGAAGTGGAAAAGTATTTATTACGTTTGCTGCAGCTGCAATTTTTGGAGTAGTAGGTACCAATCATTTCCACATAAGAATTTGATTTAAATTTATTTTAATTATTAGGTACGGCAATGAAGCAGAAACTTTACCAACTTTTTGCAGTAAAATGAATTGACATGATCCTTGTTGCATTCGATTCGTAATAACGTCTGAAAATTGTGAAAGCAAAATTGGTTACGTAAAAATTGAAAATGCATTTTCATTATGTAATAATTTATATATTTTGTAAAAAATTTGCAATGAAAAAAAAACAGTTTAGTTTGATTACTCGGGTAGGTTTTTGGAGGTGTCGGAATCGGAACCTCATTTACTTAGTTTGATGAAAATTCGATACAATTCAGTCCAAACTCGTTACTCGAGAGTTTTAGAGGTCACTGAACACGAAATATTACTATGAAAATGGTCACTGGGGTACCATGGTTACCAGCGTCTTCTTGAGTTTATAGAAATTCAGTCAAAACTCGTTATCGGGGTTGCATAACATAAAGCTCACAACGGCGACATTCACTGAATCACCTGGTGCTCAGTATAAAGCTCGGCTTCTAAAGTTTAATAAAAATTCGAATAAATTCAGATCAAGCTCGTTACTCCGAGGATAGCTAAAATGGAATATCACGACGGCGATAGTCACCGTGGCTCCTGCTTGTTTGAATGTTAGGTTATATTGTCAACCAATATTTTATTTTTATTTTTTATTTCAAAAGTACAAAAACAATTTTTAAAAATCTCTATTTACATTTTGTTTGTTTACCTTTAATTTTCTTTGTTTACCTCTAATTTTCTTTAGCTATTGATATATTTTTTTGGTCCATCGATAATGTTTTTTACATCCACATGAAATTCCACAGTCGGTTTTGCACTCGCACGATAATTAATTCATAGTGCTGGTGACCACGTAATTGTGTTATTTTCATGGAAACCAATGTTTCTTTCCATCCCCAGTTAGTGAGTTTTAAGTTATATATTTTGATCTCCATGTAGCCAGTTTTGCTAGGAGATACACTCTCTTCAATTGTTGCGAAAAGCGTCGTTGGGATCATTTTGCCAACGACAAATTTTTTTTTGAAGATGCCATTAAGTACTTCCTCTATCTACGAGGCCTGGAACAAGCAGTTGTTTTGCGAATAAAATGCCAATTAAACGATGTTTTTTACTCTATTTGTTTTTATTTTAAATATGAAAGTAACAATATTTTTTTTGATATATGAAATTATTTTTACCATTTAATTAGGTACATATTTATGTTGATAACTATTTAATTAATTGTTTAATAATTAAAAAATGCTGACAACTAAATATTGCAACATGTGTTTTTTTAAGAGATTAAAGAATACGTCGCCCTTAGCTCAAATAAAAGCCTGAACTCTAGAAGGCATTGTACCCACTAGGTCTTCACAGAATTCAGGAGTGAAACTATTCCATATTTATTGCAATTAAGTTGTGGTACAGTACACTAACGATTATTTCTAAGGTGTTGTTTTATTTTGTGCCACAGTGTCTCTATAGGATTAAGATCCAGGCTGCTAGAGGGATGTGACAAAACTTTAATGTCATGTTCTCCCATCCATTTTTTTGTAAATTTAGCTGTATGGCATGAGGCTCCGTTCTGCTGAAAGATATAATCTCCGGATGGATATAACTTTGCTGCACTTGGTAAAAAAGAATGTTTAATAATATCTTGATATTTGGCTGCATTTACTACGCCTTCAATAAAGTGTGAGGTTCCCAATCCCTTAGCCGACATGCAACCTCACACCATGGTACCCTGTGGAAATTTTACAGTCCTTGGGAAACCCTTATGAAATGCCTGTGTTTTTTTCGAATCACACGCTTTCGATAATCTCCCACACAGACATCAAATTTACTTTCGACGCAAAGATAATTTTGCCCCAGTTATGTTTGGTCCACGAAAGTTTTGATTTTTCCCAAATGTAACGATTCCTTTTTTGAGTTTCCATCAACAATGTTTTTTTTGGCCTACACGCATAAGTTAAAAATTGAAAATTTATACCGCAAAGGAGATCTTCAAACATACCTTATAAAAGCTAAGACCGCTCTAGTGGATATATTTGCGAAAGCATTCTCTGGAAACATTTATGTCAGTTTCTCCATTCCATCATGCAGTTACTTCTCGTAGTGTGTTTCTCCTTCATGACTTACAAATTCGAATTAATTGCATTACACTCCTTTCAGAAACAGCTTTTGGACGACCTGAGCTTTTACCGCTAATATTAATACTGGCAGTTTCACCATATTTCTTAATTTTATTAAATATAGTAGTTTTTGCTATAGTCAATTCACTGGAAATTTTACGCATTGTAATCCCTTTATTGTACTAATGAATAATAATTTGTCGGTCGCACTTTTGGATCAGTAGCTTTTCCACGTACCATTATTGTATTAAAACTGACAGTTATTAATTATTAATACTCAAATAACATATGACTATTATTGTTGACAGCACACTACTTACTCGTATGTTTCATTAATTTAATATTAATCAACATACAATTAAACCGCAAAAATAATTTCGTATATCATAAAAATGTTGTTAATTTCATATTTTACAATTAAAAAAAAAGTTAGAACAATATGATTTCGGTAAATTCAAACTTTATTCACAAAATAAGTGCTTGTTCCAACATATAATTGTTAGGGCTCGTATATGTCTCTGTCAACTGAATTGTACTCAGCTCATATTGCGTTTGGATTTCTAAAACTCAGTAAAGCATTGTACATTGCATAAGTAGTTGGTGGAAAATACTCTAGTCAACATCTTCAAAAACGTGAAAATTACAATAAAGCTCCTAAAAATATGAGCGATAGCTCATTGGATTCGGAATCACCTCTAGAAAAATGTTTTTAAAGGAAAAGTGTACAGGCAAAAAATTGCAATTGTTATTAACAAAATAAGATGAAAAAAAACAGATGTTTATGTTTTTGTTAATAACTAGAAAAATATTAATATTTAAGCAATTTAAAAAAAACTCGTTAAAGAGGAGGAAATTTCCGAAAAAAAAGTCTGTCCTCCGGAACTCTATCTCCATTATTTATAATTTTAATTTGACGTTAAAAATGGGGCTTTGAGCGGCTTTTACGGCATGCGCGCGCTACCGCTAAACGGTGTTTATCAGATAAAATATTTTTTTATGACATAAAATGTTATTTTAAAAATTTGAAAAAATTCCAGTATTTTCCTAGCACTTGAAAGAATCTAAATCAGTTGGAAAAAACATTTTATCACTGTTTTTCAAAAAGTTATTCAATTGTTAACTAACAATTTTTTTCCTTATCTCTGTTGACATAAACAATGGGATAAAAGGTATAAATAATTGGCCTAAAAATTTGAAACTTCGTGGAGCTCTTTTACTTTTAATTTTTGACATTTAAAAACACTTTAATGAGTATAAAAATAAAATAATTAATTACTTACTTTTTATTTTATTTTAATTTAAAAGACGAATTAACAATATTTTTTTTTAATATTAGAAAGTAACTGACAGTTAAGGTAAGTGACGTAACTAGTCAAGTTAAGAACTATTTTTAAAATTTTTATGAATTTATTAATTTATAAAAATGATACATAGTCGTTAGGTGTTATTACAGTACTCGTTTTTATTTCCAGACTCGGCTCCTATGTCGCCTCGTCCGTAAACTAACTTGTACTGTAATAAGTCACCTACCGATCTTGTAACGTATAATACTATAAGATAATAGACGTGTATGACTTGATTCCAAAGATAATTGCATACCTGTATAATATATTTACCGTTGGACCTTTGTATATAAGCGAAATGGCTCTTATGGCAACTGTTTAGAATAAACTTCAGTATTTTAGGCACTAGAGCCTAATATACCACTTAACTGCTTACATTTTAATCGCCAATATAACATTACAAATACCTATTTGTTGCGTATCAAAAATGGTAATTTAAAAGTGTCTGTATTATTATAAATCAATATTTTCAATATTTCAAAATCAACATCTATTAAAATAATGAGAAATATCGCTGAATAGAAGTTAACTTATTATAATTTCGTATTTGAAAACTACTGTAAAGACCTTGCAAGTAGCATTTTATTCAACAGAAACATATGCGGTATAATAGATAGTCAGTCTTCAATAGTTTATAGAATAGTTTATCTGTTCTGTGGTCTTGTTAATTGTAGGTACGATGTTATCACGTCTTCAATAAAAATATGTGTATTTATTACAAATATCTTAAGTAATAAAACCTGCAAACCAAATTTAAAACTTGCAGAAAATAAATCAATATATTTATTAATAAATTAAATACCAAAGTTGATACGTCAGTTTTTGCTGCAAGTAGTAGGTATTAATATCCCAGAATGGTCTATTTGAATTTACATGAATTTTGACTGATACTGAAAATAACACATTCCTTTGCACAGAACAGATCCCTGTTTATAGTCAATTATCATATTATTTTAGTGATCTAGAACGAAAAATATACTTTTATATTTACATTTTCTTACAAATAAATAATATAAGTACAATTTAAAATATAGCACATATCCATATATTAACTAGAAACGTTTAATACAACTTTTAAATTAATCAAGCAATATAGTATAATGTGTATCTAGTAGGAAAAGCGACACATTGGAGTCCGGGAATGTACTTTTACTACGACATACACATACTATTCTTTCTGAAATCGCATTAAATATAATCGTAAACTAAGAAAGTTTTATATATGCATAACTGTTTTTGATTATCATCGTATTTTCTATGAAATCGTTTCGTTTACATTGTTTGTTAATCATAGTTTATTAGTGACACAAAAGAGTGAGTTCGGTTAGTTACATATTAATTAAAATATTTTAAATTATATTTAAAATGGACAGTGACGATGATGTCCAGAGGTGCAAAACGCCTCCAGAGTTACTAAACACTGCTACTAATATCTGGTTTTAAATTTATTGCCAAATAAAATCAAGGCGCAAAATATGAATTTGCTTATAAACGTTTTTTGGATCAATCCCGTACACAGGTACGGAAAAAATATTTCCGTACAGTACGGAAGAGTTCGTTCCCAGCAACGGACCAAAATACAAGAATAGTTTATTTTGCGGCTCGAATTTCATCCGAGAAACTAGACATTCCCAGAAAAAAAATCCTTTTTACAAATTTATAATGAAACTTTTAAATTATTCAACCAGTGGTAAAAAAATATTTCATCATTTTTGATTTTGACATAAAAACACAGTACTCAAATTCTATATCCATATTTTTTAGAGTTCGCAGATTTAGATGTAACGTGTCAATGTTGTCGGTGTATTTGTATGATAAATCCTCTTCCATTATTTCACTGGAAGAATCAGAGTCAATATCAAATCCAAAATAGGAATCGTCAGAATCTGATTCCTCTAATGGAATAATTAAAGAAGGAATATTGTCATGTGTGCAGTTTTCCATGTAAGTAGTCCAATCTGCCAAAATAAGTTTGTCTGTATGTCTACAAAAATTTTGCCACATGCCTGGTGTAGGTACATTTAGTCAATGTTTCTTTCCAAGTTTTTTTAACTTTATTCTGGTCAAGATGAGTAGATGTTATATGTTTGTTATAATAAGTCTTAGTAAACCCCCACACTAGTTCTATTGGATTGTAATGACAATGTATAGTGATAGTACTTCATGTACTCGTTGTTTTAAAATTTCATTCACTACATATATGTCTTTTCGTCAGTTTTATAAGGTAAGATTATTTTTGTGTCAAACCTAATGTTATTGTTAATCAAGCATTCCTGCAACATCGCTTTTTTCGCTGAAAAAGAGGGTGGTTTAAATAAGTTGAACTGAATGGTATGGCGCGTTGTCCATGACCACCACGCATTTTTCTTGAAATACAGACAGAGCTGAAATGAGTTGATTAACAACCCAGTTTTTTAAAAGGTCAAGGTCTGTATTCGAAGAGTCTAATAATAATACACATCCTTCCAAAAATCCAGTATCAGTCCCCGCGTGTAAAATAGTAAATCGCCTTCGGATTTTACACGAGCTGGATTACTTTCCAGGTCAGATTCGTGCACCCACTGACGCACTGGTCTACCATTTTGATAAATCTATGTTTCATCTAGGTACACGAATCTAACTCTCTCAGTAAGACTTTTTAGTTGTTCATATTTCAGAATTAAAGCGATCTTACTAATTTTAACGTGTCGTTGTTCACATAAAATATGTCGTCCATTTACTTTTTTAAATTTGTATCCCATTAATTTTATAAGTTTATAAATAGTGTAATACGTCCCCCTTTAAAATTAAAATTTTGTTTAGCATCAGTCATAAGTTTGTCTAAAGTAAAATGTTTATTTTTATAATGGTACATCCAAATCTGTCGCTGTAAGTCTTTTTTTAAATAAACTTTTCAAATGTATCAGTTTTACTTCCTTTATCTGCGACTTTCTCATTATTTTTCAAACCTTTCTTAATAATTCTCCGTATTTTTCAAACACTGATCTAAAACAATTAAGCATTTAGAATATTTGTCAGATTTAAAAATATTTAACAAAATTTTGAATTAAATTATAGTTACAAAAATGTATAATTTCAAAATTTGAAATCTGACAACATTGTATATAATTTATTATAGTATCTGTCAAAAACGGTTATGTATTGTGTTAATAATATAAATTTTATTTACAAACAGTGATACAAATTTATAAATTCATTACAAAAACCTTACTCAATTAATCTAATGCAAAATATATAACTATGTTAGCTGTTAGTTTAGTGTTTGCCACGAACTAGGATTTATTTTAAAAAAATAGCAATAATAATGGTACTTACAGTGGTAAAGATCTGAGCCAATTAATTTAAATAAACACTTTCGTAGCTGTTGCTGTTGCTTTGTTTCTTAAACATACCATAACATTTAATGATGTTGTTGTGTATTTCTATACTGATTTTTTAACTTCCCGCTAAAAAAATTATTTTTTTTTTTAAATCGGGAAGTTATTGGTTTCACCCCGTTTTTCGAAAATCGAGTTCTCATCGGATCTCAACGTTTTGAGGTATTTGGAACCTCCCCTGACTATTTTTGCGAGGGTGTCTGTATGTCTGTATGTACGTGTGGATGTGTGTGTGGATGTATGTAAACCTCTTATAACTTTTGAACGGGTTGACGGATTGGAATGAAATAAAAAGCGTTCCAAAGAGTTCCATCTAACTTAGATTCTCTGTAAGTTTAAACCGATTCGACCCGGTAGATTTCGAGAAATTTTAAAATAACCGAAAAAAACAATTGGTAAAAATGATGTTTTTTGGGCATATCTTTTTGGCCATTACATCGATCAATTTCATAACCTAATCAGCTCTCAAGCTTAAAAAACCACGTCAAATGCCGTTTTGCAAATTAAAATCGGTTGATTCGTTCGTGAGATATCGTTGTCGAAAAATTTCAAATAGTGTTTTTTTTAATAACTTTTTGACTAATCGATTTTGTGCTCCTAGTAACGTTTTTAGGTCTCATTTTGAACATCAAAATCGGATAACGCGTTAATAAGTTATGGCTTTTTAAACATTTCAAAAAAAGTCAAAAACGTCAAAATACATCACGTTACTATCATAGCTTACGGTTAAAACTAGCGGGAAGTTGCAAGGATGGCCTTTAAGGTCAACCTCTTTTCAAATTTTTTTGGTTTTGTTTATTGAATATTTCTATCTTTAAAAATTTTAACCTTTGATAAAATGTGTTGTCAATATTTCGACACTACGAGAAGGCGTTTTCATTTTAGGTACCAATCCAACAAACTAAAGTGCCAACCCAAGAATTCAAATGCATAGTCTACTGAGATAGGAATAAAAAGTGAACGGATAATAGGTAGAACATATTGTTTCAGGTTGATGCTTTAAAGGATGGATTTAATCCTTTAATTACAGCCATTACCGAATTAAGTATTTATAAATTTATGTCAAAGTAGATATGATATTTCCAATAGCTAAAATTGGATTTTTTACATTGTAAGTTAGATCTAATAGGTAGAACTTGTTACAGTAATTCCAGATAATTTAAACAATTCTTGTTCTGAAAATGTTTAAAAGTTAAATCAAAATTAATATAAATTAAAAATCGTTATCCCAGATAATATATACGGATGAGCTTTTAGTAATTTATTATCCTATTACTATGCAAAAGCACAGGTACTGATAAATATTTGAAAATGTGCTATATCCTGTATGAATTCTTCTAGAGAGGCTATTAATCATTGGGAAAGTATGTAAGTTTCGAAATTTGTTTAAATTTGGGGCTTTAAATTTTCTCTGCTTTTAAAGACTATCCAGGGATTTAGATCGGTTAAACAAACATCCATTAATTTACATCTACTAATGTTATTTATTCTCTTTTTACCCATAGTAGATAAGAATATTAAATTTGGTATACGTTCCGAAACGAATGTTTCTCATTGTAAAATGAGGATAAAGACTTATTAAACTAGTATTTTTTATATAAGTAATTAGTTATAATTGGTTACTATATAAGTTAATGTTGCTATATTTCTGCAGAACTACTGGCAGCCCACAGGCAAAATCTCCCGCTGGCAGCAGTCAAGGGGCACTACCTCCAGAAGCACGAACCCCAACTGCTTCGGCCAAAGGGGCGCTTCAAAATGTCAAGGGGGACCACCCATCGGTAAGCCAGGATGTAAGCATGATCTGTTTCCTTAATCATTAGTTGATAAGATATAAGTAGTTGCAGGGCAAAAACTGTCTTAAACAAAGTACATTTTTATTGAATAAAAATTTAATACTTTACATTCGTTAATATGTATACAGTTGTATGTTTTTTCTCCTGCAGCTAATTAGATACTTAAATAAAATTAAAATAAGATTACTGGTTTATTGGTTAAATTTTAAATAACAACAGCACAATATTGAGTAAAATCTTCTAATCTTGTAAATAATATTAAATCATGACAAACTAGTGCGGTAAAAATCGAATAAAAATAAAGAAAACTAATTTTAATTGTTAAATGTTAAATAATATTAACAATGAAGTTAAATATAGAGCAGAAAATAAGATGAGAAAATTTTTCCAAAAATGAAGGAAGCGTTAAAAAGTAGTGCTATTAAACAAGTTTATCTTAGCTTGTTATTGTTTTTGTAAATTGTAAACCGATCTTATTTTAAAGTTATTTAAGATTAGGTATTGTTCTGTGGGTCGATGCATATATCTGTAAGGATTCTTGATTTTTATTGTAAATTAAAAATGTTTGCTACTTCTTTAATTCCAAATATACATTTTGCCTCTTCCTTTCAAAGTTTAATTAAGTTTAAATTATTAAGTTTAAATTATTTAATATTTCGTGATTCTTATAAATACAACTTTGCTTTTCTTTTGTTAAGTTTTTTTTGCCAATAGCCCATTTTATTAGATAAAAGGAAATCTGCAAAAACGACTTTAATGTCGCGTTGTGCAGTAATTACTCCAGAGAAATAAAGACATTTTTTGGGTTACATACAATTTTTTTTCTAAAATCACTTAATATAATAAAACAATTTTTGATCATGAAATTTATTACATAAACACAAATACCACACTAAACGAAGATAACTTACTTATTATTGGTAATATTTAAGTTAAAATGCAATCCTTGCAATCTTTAATAATAAGCCTGATTCCGAAGGCGTGTTGTGGCTAAATTCTTGATTGCTGTGAATAGCTTTTAGGTATATCTTGATGTGTATCCGATGACTGCGGTAAAAGTTTTATCGTTGTTTTAATTGTGTTATTAATATTATCATCAATATAACTTTTCGCGACTGTAGAACTTTTCAACCCCTGTGTCACTTTAATTGTAGAATGTCATCTCCAACTAACAAAGTGGCCGACGTTGATCGGAAGCAGTGTCCTATGTATAATGTCCTATCTGGTAGGTTAAGATACCCAGCAATTTCGCTCAGAATCTTAGCACTACAATTCACACCCACTACTTGACTTTAAAACTATCAGTAATTGTATTTTAAAATTAATCACAATGGTGTATTTTTATTGGTCTTGTAGAAACATATTTTCTGTACAACGATAAATAATTAATAAAGTTGTTTTGTTTAATATTTGGGATAGTAAAAATTCTACTTTTTCTTGTTTTCGAATCAGGAATGGTAGCTATTAAATGAGATTCTTTATCTTGTATGTCTTTTAAGCTCACTTTTACTAGTTTGCGCGTCTATAGGCACCCGCAATTCCCAACAACCTGCAATAAAGCAATTATACTACTATTATATTACAAATCTGTATGTTAGGTGCTTTACATAAAAATTTTGAGGTTTTGAAGGTTTTGAATTTCTTAGCTTTATATTGGATCCCTTGCTGTTTTTAAAAACGCAATTAATTTGAAAAATTGACTTATATCAATATCGTTCTTCGTTGACAATGTCGCTTTTAGCATATAATAAATCGACCAGAGTGATGAAGATTTCAATTTTTTGCCTTCTTAAAAAAATAGGCAATTAATAGGTTTTCAGAATATTTGCCTTTGTCTTGTCTTTGCCATGCACCACTTTACAAAGCAATTATATTGTTGTTCGTATGCAGCATTTTGATTTCTTTGGTAACAGATTTGAAGTTACTGTTTTTGTCAGATTTCTAATTTCGGGAGGTGTAGGTATTTTGTACACACGATCACTACTTTCACTCATCTTGAAACTACATTTGCAAAAACCACAACACAAATTAATCCTTATAAGTAACACGTCTCGAATACAGTTTTTAGAGTAAAAAATCGCATTCAGATTTTGATTAAAAAACAGCTACATGGGAATTTCATAGTAAAATATTAGATTCTAAAGATTTATCAATTTTCTTAAAAATTACAACCTATAAATTAATCATCCTGGATTATGCTAATAAAAACGTAATTAATATCAGGAAGGCTTTTCACAAGACTGACTTAAGCAACTGTTTCCATGGAAAGTTAAATTTAAAAAAGACCAAACCACGTTTTACTGCATAAAAATGTTTCTTAGTTGGAATTAATATCCGTACGCTATACTTTCAAATTTTTCAATAGCTGGTTATTAAATTTAATTATAAATTAGATATTTTGAATTTTAAATTTAGAGATGACTTTATAAAAACAAAACATATCAATTTTTAAATCCTTACGATCGTTAGAGCAGAGAGTGATCCATTTTCACTTGCATATTTTTATAAGATTTTTTTGAGGCCAAAAATATCAAAACAAGTAAATGATCTGATTACTTTCTAATTGATTTTGAATTTTAAAAATTATACAAGAATAGGAAGAAATATTTTTTTTATTTCGGCTTTAATTGTAACCGTTTATAATGAAGAAGCAAACAGTTTATTCTAATTACAGAAGAAAATTATTTTATCATTGACCTACAGATTTAGACTTTCTATCATTGCTCGATTGTTACATTGTACCTGTCATAAAATGTTTGTAAAATTGTATTGTAAATTTATCCAATAACCGGAATTAATACTATATGTCGTGTTGTCTTGGGAAATAGCATTTCTAGAATCTATTCGATGTTTCTTTTGTGTGTGTATTACCAGTAAGGTGTTATTTCGATGTCGCATTTTTATGTGCTGCTTGTTATTGTAACGTTTATTGGCAATAAAAACAAAAAGTTTCGTTACATTTGCAATTGATGTCATATTGATAAATTGTATACTTTATTTACTACCTACCTACCTACCTAAATGTTGGTGTTAAGTATTTTAAATACCTAAATACATGTTTGTAATAGAAATATAGATGTTAAATGTGATTACTGTTAAAAAGTAGAATTAATTTAAATAAATTATTGCATGATAAATAAAAAACTCCGTTTATAAAATAGGTCAGAAAACAGATTTAATAAATTTAAACGTAAATAATGTATTAAAATAGTTGTTAAATATTGTTTTTAATCACGTTTAAGATTTTTAGAGGTGACTACCTGAACCTACATATCACAGTACTACAAAAAAATGTAAAGTTCCAAAAACGATACCATGTTTTTTGAGTCACTGAATCTGAATCTGGGGTGATTAACCTAATCAGGTCAAGGTCAGTTCAAGATCTAGAAAGTACACACATTGAAAAAATTAGTAACTAAAACAATGTGAAAAATAGAAAAGAATAATAAATACACGCAACTATAATTATGTCCTGTTAAAGCTGTATCTCATTTAACTACATTAAAATTTTTTTAAAAGTATATCTAACTTATCCATTACAATACCTATAAAAAATCAACTTTATAATCTACTCTTTTTTAATGGTAATGAACTGATTTATTGTCAACAGATCTACGCAGGAGATTTTGCTTTCGTTTTTTCGTATTCGATGGCAAATCTCTTTTCAACAAACAGCATTAACCTGGTAACATATTTATATCCCATCTTCCTTGGTACCTTCCCTCCATTGCTTTTAGCTCTCTCCCTACTCTTCGCTGTAATCACCTAAGTTATCTACGTGAGTATATAAAAAGGGTAATTTTAGGTTTATTAAGCAGCCTTAATTTTTCTAATTTTCTACTAAATTTCATACGATTTGTTTCCAGTTTGGGTTCTTTTGATTTTTTGAAAAATTTTTAGTTACGATTTTGAAACACAACCATGCTTCCCTCCTTTTATATTTCATTTTGATAACAAAAACCTCATAATTCACAGATACGTGTATCAGGTACTGTTTCCATTCTTCTACTAAGGTTTTATCTACATTATCCATTTACAAATTTTTCTCAACATCCGTACTTTCCAATACGAATCCAATGAATCTTCTTCTTTCCTAATTCGAGATAAGTAAATTGGTTTCGTGCCAGTTTTTAACAAGAGCGCAATTAATTTATGTATTGTTTCTACCGTGTACTCCAAACAAATTAGTATTGCAAAAACAGTTTTTTTTCTCAAAAGATTCCTTCTATATCGTAGGCATTTTCATAAATACTTTATTTTTATCATTTTTGTTACTTCGTAGTATTTTTCGGCATAATCCGATTTTTGGAACCCAATCTGATTCGTCAATTATCACAGCTATCCCAACCAATTTATTATATTTTTCTTTCATTTTTTTATTAATTGTTCATCTATTTTTAGGGTCCTTACTACAAATGTAACAAAAACTATCTCGTTTAGTTTCAAAGCACTTTTGGTTCATAACTTTAAGAGAAAATTCTTTTAGCATTGTTCGTTAATTACAAATTTACCACTATCAAAGAGCTGCGGTCACATGATGACGACAACTGCGGGCCGCCTTCTCACCCTGACCAGCCGCCCATACTGGGTTTCCGAAACCCTGCATTCTACTATTTTCTGTATGTCTGCCATGATGGTATGAATCCCTGACTATTTTTTTTTTACTCTGTGTACTTCCTAGAGCTTAAACTGCCATTGACTTTGTACTGATGGAGTTAAACTGACCCCGGATTCAGTTTAAACGACACAAAAATACGTTGATACCATGGTTTTAGTTCATTTTTTATGAATTTTAACGATTTGACCCTGGCCTGATGATAAAAAACTGACCCCGAAATCAGATTCAGCGACCCAAAAAACATGTAAGTAAGTACTATGGTCTCGTTTTTGGAACTTTCAGTTTTTTTGTGGGGCTCTGATTCAACTCTTAAACAACCGCGATTTCTTTTACTGAACTGTAGATAAATATGGCATATCAAAATGTTTTTTAAAGACGATAATCACTTCCTTAACATTTTTCTCCAGATATGCCTGAAGTCTCGTATTAAACAACCTTTTTTTCTTCAGTGAACTGTAGATAAAATTTAATTCAATTAAATGTTCTTTAAAGACGATAACCACTCTGTTATATATTTTTTTAGATATGTATATAAAATTTAGTGTAGGAAAATGTTCTATTAAAACGATAATCACTTCTCATTTTTCTCAGATATGCCTTAAAACACATATGTTAAATTAAATTAAACAACCGCGTTAAATTTGGTATAGCAAAATGTTCTTTGAAGACAATAATCAATTTATATCAATAATCATTTTTCTTTGATATTCCTGAAAATACATATATATTAAACAATCGTGTTTTACTGAACTGTAGATATAATTTGGTATAATAAAAGGTTGTTTAAAGGCAAACAAAATCGTACAAACTTATTTGGCTCTTGTTAAAAAAATTGATTTGCAATCCACATGCAATAAACGTCACCAAGTGAATACACCTCAAATAATGCTCCAAAGTTTCAACCGTATTTCCCTTGGCGTTTCTAACAAGAAACAACCTAGGAGTACGACTACTTGTGTTCGAGTTACATGCCTTGGGAGTAACCAGTGGGTGTAAATCTATATTTTTATACGAATTGCACCCCTATCTAAGTTGGAACACAACCATGAATGAAGTGATTTAATTTGTAATGACTACAAAAACATTGGTAGAGCAACATGGTTTACATAGAAAGTAATTCGGATTCATAAAGATGTTCGTATGCTTAAGTTGCAAGAAGTTTCTCTGGAAAAAAGTTATTCTCCAAGTTCCTTGCGACCATAAATTATAAGAGAAGGTAAAATAAGACTTTCTGAAATTTCAGAATTTTCGCAAATTCCATTAATGTGGTGTATATTTATAAATATAAATGTTTTTCTAAGCTATAAAAGTAAATGTTTTTCTGGACTTTGGATTACTTATTGTAACTAGGACTTAGTTTTAATTAAATTTCCATTTTAATAAATATATTTGCAAAATTAATATGTAACAACTATTTAATTTCCGGAAATTTGTCAACATTTAAAAAACATCCTTAAACAAAACATATTTTAATAAAATTATTATGTTTTCATTTATATTAAAGGGTAAACCGTATAGTTCTTACTTCAATTTCCTTTTAGAAGTTTTTTTAACTCAAATGCGTTTTAAATAGCATATTAACGTTAATTACCAACTAACTTTTAAATTGATTTTAAAATTGTTCCTATTTGCAAGTATTAAATTTTGTTAAATATGTTTTATACATAAATAAGGAAAAAATATATAAAGTATATAAAAACCAACTACTTTATTTCCTAGCATTAAAATAAAAGCTTTTTAGTCCAATAAACCATTTTATCTTCATATTGTTAAAAAGTTTATTAAAGGTATTAGTTAAACAATCTTCGGTAGATTCGGAGTTGGAATTATCTTCTTCTTTTGGCAATCAACGTTAAACTTAACTTTATGAACCGCGATACAGCAAAGCTTATTTCACACTTACAGCTTTTTATGTTCTTAACCGTGATAGACGTCATACTGTAGCAAAATATGAAAGATTTGTGCTACCCAGTATATTTCGGAAATAACTGATTTTTTTAATTTAAATGAAGTTCATGAGTTACCTATTATTGATAAGTTTAGTCTAGAAAATCTCCAGCAAGGTGTTTAAAAGTTGCAAAAATTAAAGAAAACTGGATTTTTGATATTTTGTAAGGGCATATCTGAGTTATGTAAATCCAAGTTTGCTACTAAAAAAATGGATAAAAAAATGTTAGTGGTCAAAAAACCCTTAGTTTATTTCAGTTCTTGTCGTGTGTTTCTTAATCGATGGATTTAAAAAAAGCATAGTCGATTTTGAAACTAGATTAAATTTGCTACAATCTAAGTCTAATCGCACCTCTAATCATGTAATACAATTTAAATTACGCACATTGACAAATAAAAATGTGTGTTTAAATAAGATAAACTTTTACACCACGTATTAATCTGAAACCCTTAGTTTAATTGTAAAGTATAATAGGAACGTGTAATCGTATAAAAAAAAATAAGGAAAATTACTTAAACTATATAGTGGAAGGGATGAAGAAGGTACACGATTTGACTCCTGCAACAGAAAAGTTGAATATTACAGTCCAAAATAATTCCGAAAATGTTGGCTTAACTTGTTTATTGTGTTGGGGGCGCTGTGACTTTATTGGTAAGTTAAAGGTATTCAAGCAAGTTTTGCCTAGAAAAACTTGCATAGAGCAGAGCATTTCAGCCCTGTTCTCAGGCAAGGTCAACAGCCACTCCCATAACCTCTTTTGCAGTCGCAGAGAATTAGTTTCTCCAACGTCTGTACTGTTGACTCTTGCTGATGGGGATTTGTAGCAGTCTCTTCTCACGATTGTTTCTCTCCCATTCTGTGGTCTTTTTGTCTGCATTCAACTATTTCTTAACTTCTTAACTTCTTGTTGGGTTGGAGCAAACGAGCCAGGTGGTCCTAGCCACTGGCAGCAAATCCTACGAAGACTGTATAACGAAGGTTGTGCAGAGAATCTTCTTTGTCATCCCTGCCACAAGACATTTGATTACAGCATAGGTTACTTTTTCTTTAGTGACGTTACTTCAAAGGAAATTAGCTGCTACATCAATCAGGTGGGGATCCACCTTGAGAGATATACAAATATTTTTTTTTACTCTGCCAGAAAAAAAAACAGTTCTAGACCAAACGAAATGGTCATTTTTCTACTATCAAAAAACTTTGATAAATAAAACTGTCACCTTCAGCTCCACCTCTGCAACTTTTCTGGAGAAAGACTTAGTAGTAGGTTGACTTAAATCCATTAAGGAATACCAGCAGTTTAATATCCTCATCTACTATAAGGATGAGCCATTTTATATAGCAGATCTGACAATGAGACTGAGAATTCCCTGGCTATCCATTCTGGTTCGGATATAAGTAGTTTATCTTGTCGTACTATAACCACGGTCGATTTTTTAAACATTATGTCACATGCATTCAGAGGCTCATTTATTTTTGGTATAGGGAATTTACTGATATATATTTTTATTTTACGATAAATATTTTTTTGTATCGATAAGTTATCAGGAACTTTTTCACAAACTGACCTCGATCTGTGCTCAAATTAAGATAATTACTGTTTGCTACACATCATTTTCCATGACTTTCGTTATCATAGAATTACTCCATTAGAAGATTTTTTGACAAGAGTCAGTCAAAACCTAAAATTTGGACCTAGGAAAAGCGTTGGAAAAAATTGATAATTTTTTCAAAAGAGCCTATATAGCTTAGAATCTTTCCGACCTACATAGATGAGAATCAAATTGTATCAAACTTAATCTACTTTGGAAATGGTTGCGTACATACACCCATTGGTATATACAGACCAAAAACTAAAATAACTTCGATAATTCTCACGTTTTCTGGTCACCAAAAATTTCCATAAATGCTTCTTTTTTAATTATCGAATTATCTCACAAGTAATTTTTTTACAATGGGGATTTCCAGATATTTTAAATACCATATTCTATTTATTGTTATACAACTTAATTTAATACGTATTTGTTGCGGACTTCATTTTAGTATTCTTGTATTGATAGATATTCTTTCCGTGCCCAGCCTGATATTTTTTATTCTGTAATTTTTGCAGGTGTCTCATCATTTTTGTTATAACAGCTATGTTTCCGATTACCGCATTATCTCATGTTTTTCATAGAGACAAAATATATTTTTACGAAAGAAAAGTAAAAAACCCGAATTTATAGATTTTTATAAAGACTTAAGTGTTAATTTTAATTTTTAATACTAAAACATAGCTAAGAAAGTTGTAACATTACTAAAACCGAGCAATGGGAAGGTCAAGTGTTTAAAAAAGTATACTTTTTATCATTGTGAATATTTTTGTTTCAGATGGCATTTCTTCAAAATCGCTCAATATCACTGGTCGATATGTACATTGATAATTCTGAACCCTCAGAAAATGTTGGACAAATACATTTTTCGTTGGAATATGATTTTCAAAATACAACGCTCATTCTTAGAATTATACAGGTAAATTAATAATTTATTAATATTAATATTTATTATTGATTAATGATTATTCAATAGAAAACAAGGTTACCTACTCTTCCCTTAGTTGAAGTTACCAGGTTTAAATGTCTAATGTGAAATTGGAAATGCATTTAATTTCTTTATGTATTATTTATACGTACCTGCTGATCCTTTAGTCAAATATGTTTATGAATTAGGGATTAATATTCAGATGTGCCAGGTATTAATGAAAAAAAGTAATAAATCAGACCAAACGAATGGTGTTTGGTGTTTGTCAGTTAAAAAAAAATGGCTCGTAAATTCTACACAAACAGTAGAATTACTCTGGGCACATATCAAAGTGTAGCGTCAAAGTTTTATGAACTTTTTATATAGGCACTGAGAGAGACGTTTAATGGGATTTAATAAAATACTGGAAACGCTGAATTTTTCCGAATAGCCACAAGAATTATTCTATTTGATTATAATTTGTTTGTTGGTATACTCAGGCCGAAATTAAACTAAAAATTCATAATAGCATGCAAATATTAAGTGTATGTTCTTGTAAACTAGATTACTATTTTAAACATAAGTTTGCTAAATAAGTTAATTAATTCTAATGAAATTTTTTTTCAACAACCCGGTTGGTCACATAGAAGAAGCAAATGTAAAGTGTTGCTGAGGGAGAGGAATATGTTAATTTGTAAATTGTCTAATTCTAAAAAAAAAGGTTAGGAAAAGTTAAAAAAAATAAGATTTAAAAAATTGAATTTTTATAATTTAATAAAATATAAAAAGTTAATACAATCAAATAACTAAGAAAACATGTATATAAAAACAAAAAATATAAAAAAAAACATCAGGAGTAAAGAAGATTTATAGGTGGAAAAAGGAGTGTTTGAGGAGATGAAATCAAGGGTACTGAAAGGAAGCATATGAAAACAAGAATAGTAGAGAAAATCGAAGAAGTGTAGGGGAGATTAAAGTAACAGAACCACTAGAGATAGTTAGGAGGAAGAGGAATATAAGTTTATGTGAAAAAGCATGTATATTTTCTTGGTTTATTTAGTGTGTTTAATTAAAATGATATTTATTTATTTATTTATTTAATACACCATCCAACAGCTAATGCCACTTTAAGGATGGGAAGAAAATACCAGACTTAAAAAGAGAAATAAAAGAATAAACTTAAACAAGTACAGACATCTTAAATAATAATGACAAAACAAATGTTATAAATTAAATTATAGAATATTATAGATCTGGTAGATCTTATTTAATAAAGAGTGATGGTAAATTTTTTTATTCTATTTTTAAGTCCTTTAACCAAATTTAGTTTCTGCTAGAAATAATAATAAAAGTTTAAATATCTCCCAGACAAAGTATTCATAAAAACGACACTATAAATTCAGTTACGCCTATTTAATTGGAACTTTAAGGGAAAAATATCTAAAAAGATACGTAAATTTTCATACTTTGCCTAACTATTGTTTACTTTGAAATTTACCTACATTCAATTAATTGTCATCCTATCTATTAATTGTAGGTATCTGGACTTAACCTTCAGTACGTTAGATGCCTTGTAGAAGAATGTATGTTAATAAATATAAATTGTTATTAGTTATTATTTTCTTAAATTTGATGTTGAACTGCTTTTATATTGAAATTTAAGGACATCTTAAATTTAGATAAATATTTTACGGACTTTTGTTTAAATGATTTCTTTTTATTAGTATTTGTTGTTTACACCATCTTAATTTTGTAGTGTACTCTGCTAAAGTGAGAATTTTTCACAAAATATATTATGTAGTCTTCTTTTCCTGAAGAGGTAATATTTGAAATCTGTTAGATTATATCTAAACTGGAATTCCTTATATATACCGTGGTAGCCACTGTATCTTTTGAACGGTTATACTTTATAATAATAATGAAAATAAAACTCAATTAATCACTTAAAATCTACACTAATTTATTTTACTAACGCGACATGTTTCAACGCCCAGCGTTTTCTCCAGGCGAATAGTATTTTAAACTATTAAAATAGTATATTAAACAACGCATTTCATATGGCGCTCTGTTACGACACGAGTCCAAATTTAAAAAACGAATCGCGTAGCGATGTGTTTTTTAAAGAACGAATGTCATAACAGCCATATGAAATAAGTTGTTTATAATACTTTTTATATTTTGGGATTTTATTGCTTTTTTAAATAAATTTAAATTTTGTATTTTATTTTAGTTCTTTTTAAATGAGTTGGTAGCAAACAAACAAACAAACTTTTCCTTGTTTGTTACGAGGTTACTTCGTGATGTTTATTTATTTGACGTATCATACTATCAAATGCTACCAACCGCATACAGGAAAAGTTTCCAAAGTTGAGTGCTTTAATGAAACATTATAGTACTCATTTGGGTGTCATAATGAAAAATATTATAGGTGCAAAATATAAAATAGTTATTTATGTATCAAGGGCGTAAAACAGGCGTTTATGGACCGCAACGTGTAAATAAGAGCGCGAGCCGCAGGCGAGGGCTATTAACACGTTAGGTCTATAAACGCTATTTACGCCCAAAATACATACAAACTTTTATGCACGACCGATTTAATAATCATTTACAAAAAAACTGCACTGTCAATTGAAAAAAGTCAACTGTCAAATGGCAACTGTCAATTGACAAAAGTCTACTGTCAAATGTTAAATATCAACTGTCAAATGTCAACTGTCAAATGGCAACTATCAAATGTCAACTGCTAACTGTCAAGTTCCAACTGTCAAATGCCAAATTTGAAATGTCAAATCTCTACTGTCAAATGTAAAATATTATCTGTCAGCTGTCAGCTGTCAAATGTCAACTGTCAATGTCAACGATTGTTTTAATAATAAAACTTATAAAGGATATTTTTCAATTTTATTTTTTGTGAACAATTTAATATAAATGCCATTTCAACTTGCATGAATTTTATACCTCGAACCTCGATATTATTAAAAACTTACCCTGTATAACCATTACCTAATCAGTTGTATTCATTCCTTATTTAAAATAAATAATTTGATTGAAAGTAATATGCACAGAGGCTAGAGATAATATTTTAAAACAATAATCTATATACCTATGTTGTCGTTACCCTAACAACATAGTCAAAATAGGTGGTGGCCATTTTTATTAAGACTCATTGTCAGTTTAGATGATTGCAAGTATTTCAATATTTAAGACAAAAAAATTACTTTACCGCCCACTATTTACACTTTATCGCCCGGCGGGCGGTAAAGTAGTCCACGGGCGCTAAAGTGGCACTTTACACCCGCTAAATGTATGTAATAATCTGTACTTTACCGCCCGGTCGTGCATAAAGAATATTTATAGGTCTTATAGATAATCAATACTGATAATTGGATTTTACCAGAAAGTGGTGGTTATTATTAGCATAAATTTATTTTTTAGAATTCACTATTTTGGATTAGTATTAAAAGATATTAAGTAATGGGGAATTATTTAAATCTGTTTGATCATTTAAAAGTACACTAGCTGTTGCCCGCGACGTCGTCTGCGTGTAATTCGAATAAAATCAAGGTCTTTATGTAAGCACACGCCTGAGTAGCTCGCAGATTGCAGAATTTTTTCAGACTTAAATGACATTTATCGTTATATTTTGGACAATTCACACAATATCTTTATAAATTATAGCCTATATGTTATTCTTATCTATAAGCTACATTACTGTAAAGTTTCATTAAAATCCGTTTAGTAGTTTTTGCGTGAAAGAGGAACAAACATCCATACATCCATCCAAACAAACTTTCGCCTATATAATATTAGTAGGATTTAGCTTTTTTAGTTTATTTATTTCAAGAATTTCTAGTAAATTTAATACTTTTATTTTCCGCGTGTGTAATTTTAAAATCGTAATTGAAATTATGATCATTTTTATTTAAGTGATTAGCGCTGTTGGATTCCGTTTTTAATGTAATGTATATAACTGTTATAATGTACAGTTACTAGTTCTTTGAAACTGTTTTCTCTTTGGTCTATAGATGTTTTTTAACCGAATTCAAAAAAGGGGAGGTTCTTAATTGGACTATATTTTTTTATATATGTTACCGAATATCTAAACGAGTGGAGTGTCCGTGTGGTCCATAAAAATTTGGTTAAGGTCTAGTCATCAATGTGGAAGATATTTCAGGAAATACCACAACAATCAACAAAATGACCTCTGAAGTTAAATTAATATGTTAATAATGATGTATAACATAAAAACATAATAATTAGCCCGTTATTGTCCCACTCTAAGTCCACCTTTCATCACGATGTTTGCCTTCACCGTGCGTGCTTGGTGTCTCTAGGTGTTAGAGAATTAACTTATGTTTCCAATAAGTCACATTGGTGAAATCGAAATCAGTCGGCTTCAATGGTTTATATCTTTATTTAAATTACAAACATTCGGAATCTAGATTTAATAGCTAAGATTAAAATAGAGGGTAATTTGCCATTGGAGCCGACTTCAAGGAAGTCTAAATCAGATACTTAGATACTTCCATTCTTTTTAAGAAATAAAGATGTTATTTCTGGCTTTTTAGTGCACTTTTCTTTTTTTTTGAAGGTGGTTCAATTTAAAAAAAAAAGTTTTTATTTTGAGCTATCTACACACATGTTAATTTGTATACCCCAGATTTGTTATGTTTTTATTTTGTTGTTTTTACTAAATTAATAGTTTTATATGCAATTTTAATATCAAGTTTTTAAGAAATTTTCCTAACACATTACTAAAATTACCGTGATATGTTAATAGTTTGTACTTTTTATTATTTTCATTTTCTGTATGGTAAATCATTTTAATACAATTTTTATATAGTTTTTTCTTCAGAATTAGATCTATTAATATTGAATTATAACCATTGTTGATAGCAATTTGTTTTATTATGTATATTTGTTTTTGAAAGTTTAACGAGAAATGTATCATAACTATGGAAATCAGCGTGTTTGTATTGAACAGGGTGACAAGAAGTATTGTGTATTACTGTATCTGAGTGTTTTACTTTATGAAAAACATGTTTATTATTGGATTTGGATATTGTTTTCAGTAGTAATAACCCAAGGACATTGATAATTATTTGAAAAAATTTTATAACAGATTTCGAAAGCTTGTTGCCTGTAAGCAACAAGCTTGAGAAAGTTGTTAAAAATTTTTTGAGCATTTATCAATGTTCGAGGGTTATTCGGATAGAAAATTTTTTGCTGGTTATGAAATTTTGAAAAATTGAATATTTGAAATGTCAAAATCGAAATGAAACGAAATGTAGGTATCCATAGCTACATGATTGAGTGAAAACAGCCCATGGGATCTGTTTTCAGTATAATGTTGGTTTTATTGGTTGTATTCAATCAGATGACCAGAAATTAATTGATTTCATTGGATTTCTAATTGAGCAAAAAATTTTCAAGAAAATTGAATTTTATGTTTTCTGAATGTTATTAATAGAATCAAAAAACCTAAACAAATTAGTATTATTGTACAGGTTTTTTTAATACCGATAAAAAATCTTTTTTAGGTATTTGAAGATTCTAAATGGTATTTGGGAGGTAGTAGATGAAAAATCCTTATACAAACTGCTATTTGTTAATCAAATTTTATTTTGCAGAAAAATAGTTCAAATAAAAATTAAAGATTTTAAAAAGTCTTTCAATATAAAAGTTATTTTAATCCATAAACAATTAACCAAGATAATTAAAAAACACATGGATATAGAAATTCCCTTCCGTTCCGCCGTGTGTCGTGTAAATAAGTGTCACGATTTGAATAAAATACCGTTTCGAATTTAAAACCGGACCGTACGGCCGTACATGTTGTCTGAACGAGCTGTTATGACTAGTTAGAAACCTACGTCCGTTTATTTGCTCCCTTCAAATTTCAGTATTAACCATTCAAAAGATACGAGGCGAGAAGGGGACTTTTATTAAAGTAAATAAGTATAAAGAACGTGATTTAAATTTTTTCAGCATTTACAGTCACACCGCTCTAAAGTTAAAATTGTAATATTTTCTTAAATTTTCACTTCAAAGTTTACATTCTCTGTTAACAGAGCTTAAGCTTAATTAATTTCGAAACTCCGATCGTCTTTTATTGAAAAATTGAAAAATGTTACAAAAAGAATAAATGTAAATTATAGACAACTTCTTTTTTGATGAAAATATTGGTTTTCGGTTTTTTGACGATAGGCCAAACAATCTTTCTGTTAATTGAAAACGATCAATGAGCAATCAGGTGTAACTGCTGGTCGCTTGCTACGTAATTTTTTTCGCACTTCGTTGATTAATCGATTTTTATACTATGCTCTCCTGCCTCTAATATTTTTTGCCTTCGTGGCACAATTCGTAACAACCCATTATTTTTTATAAAATGTCACCGCTTTTAACGATCGATAAATATTCTACTTACGATGTAAAAGTTACTCGAGAAAATTTATTTCTTAACATACCTATTTTGCATAACTATGAAACGTTTTTTTAATGAAAAAATACGGAATTCTATTTTTAGTACATCAATAAATACATTGCAAGTTGCTATGGTTATTTTGGAATTGATCATCTATGTTTTATATATCTGCATACGGTAGTTTTTTAACTAATTTTGAAATTTAACGTTTCCCAATTAAAACCAGTCCAAGACTAATTTGCAAGAATATTGTTTTACTTTTTTATCAGCGAAGAAAAAACTAAATTTCTAGACCTGCCAACCTACCACCGCATAGGAACAGATATACTTGATTTATAGACCAACGGAAACACACTTATATTAATTAAATATCAATATAATTGCGAAAAATGTAGACTTTATTTAATCCATTCTTAAAAAGTGAAATAAATACTTGATACATACATAAGAAGTAAATATCTATTAAAGATACCAATTCACGAGGAACAAACTGCCTTAAACCTCAAAACTAGTTGGTGTTCTAAGCGAGGACTTACAGCCAATCCTAACAGAGGGAAATCAACGATATAATTATCTGTTATGAATATAGTAAAACTTTTAGAAGAGGAGGTAAAATATTTTGAAGTTATTCTTGTCAGGAAACTTACATAAAATACACACTTCGCAAAAGCAACCTCTATACTATAAGAGCTATATGGACCTGCCGTTGGGTTTTTGAAAAACATGTGGTCCTAAAATGATCTATTGGTCATATCTAACGGTTGTTAGGCCCCTAATCACATATGCTGTGCTGGTTTGGTAAAACAAACAAACGCAACAAAAGGCAATAATAGAGTTTAAGAAGGTGCAAGGATTCTTTTTTATAGGGATCACTGAGGCAGTAAAATTGTGTTCTTGTGTGGTCCTGATGATAACTCTAGACTATCCCCTCTTGCATTTACATGTAAAGAGGATTGCTCTGAAATGTGTCTATGAGTTAACAAGGACTACGTCTCTAAAACCCGCAACCAAACAGAGCATCTCGAGATTTTAAGAGTCGAAGCAACTTATTCCATGAAAAAGACTACAGACATTTTGTCTTCAAAAATAAGTGTTAATGAAAACGACCAACTTACAAAAGGAGTCATCTCTTTTTATACTGATGGGTCTAAAACAACAACAGAAGTAAGTATAGGAGTAACAGGTCCAAACTTTAAGTTCTCAATAGCCCTAGGAAATACTCCTACAATCTTCCAAGCAGAAACTTCAGCAATAAATTCATGTGCTCAAGAGTGCATGAAAAAAAAACGCTTCATTTCAGCTAAAATAATTATTGCCTTCGATATTTAAGCTGCTTTAAAGGTTTACAATCTACCACGTTCGAGTCCAAGGCCTGAAACTGCAAACAGACTCTTAAGCAACTGTCAGAAACAAAATTGCTGATAGTCTCGCTAGAGTAGAAGCTAGTACCCCTTTTATCGGACTTGACCCTTAAAATTTTACGTTATGGATAAAATTCGTAATTGGGAAAAAGAACTTAGTGCAGCCTACTGGAAAAACTCTTCAGGCCAAAGACAATCAAAAGAGATAATACAACATTCAAGGTGCTGTTCTAAATTACTCTTAGAACTTCAGAAAACTAAACTTAAGTCATCGAAGGGATTCTTACAGGACACTGTTCACCTAGGTACATCTCTGTAAAATGGACAAAGTTAACAGTAAAACTTGCAGATTTTGGAAGTAAGTAGATGAAACGGCTGACTATATTATCTGTAAATAAAATAGTACTCAAAATATAACTTATCTGTAAATAAAATAGTACTCAAAATATAACTTTAATTTATTGAAAATAACCTTCTTCATATAATCTGTAACTTCAGAGTAATTGTTTGCTAACGACATAAATATCTAAGATAGGTTTTCGTAGAGCCTGTTTATGTTACAAAGTGCATAATAGTTAAGACCTGATGGACTCGTAATTAGATGTGGGGTATATACAAAAGATTTTTCAAGTCACATTGTAGTTGTAGTAAGGTCACTGCGCCAATCGACCGCACTTATAATCTAAAATCTACAAAACTAAACTTTTTTTATTTAAATTTTAAATCAGAAATACAACTTCCAAAACCATAACCATTTGTTTTTTAGGGTAAAGAACTACCAGCCAAGGATCTATCAGGCACCAGCGACCCCTACGTTCGAGTAACGTTATTGCCTGATAAAAAACACCGATTAGAAACTAAAATCAAGAGACGAACATTGAATCCCAGATGGAATGAGACATTTTATTTTGAAGGATTTCCAATTCAAAAACTTCAGTCTAGGGTATTACATCTACATGTCTTTGATTACGACAGATTTTCAAGGGACGATTCAATTGGTGAGGTCTTCCTGCCATTATGTCAGGTAAGACAAAACTTTGACTCATTTTCTATATTTATTTATTTTACTTTTTTAATCTTCACACTTTTTAAGTAATTTTTTTTAGTCAACATATTATAATCAATTTTAACTCATTCGCTACTGGAGGGTATTTAATGGTACTATTACATTAATGATATTAAACAACAATAAAACAGATAGTATTAATAAAATAAATCGTTCTATAACTGTTTAACTAGCTTAACATATCCTTACCGCTGGTTAGATAATAAATCATTTCTGTTGATCAATATCAACAAAATTGGGAAAAGACTCCAAAAAGGTTGGTTTCGGCAGTTAGAATGTATATATTTATGGTTTTGATTTTCTTTAGTTTCTACAGCTTTAAATAAGCACAATTTACAAAAAGAACTTTTTATAATAGAAAGTTTTTTACTGATTTATAGGTCATATTTTGTGTCATCTCAACAATGCACAGCATCCCTGATTTTGCAAAAATATTAAGTCATACAACGCTGTGATTGATCATAGAGAAGATTGTTTCCTTGTTAACAAAATCAAGGGTAGTTGTATCTAAAAACTTTCTAAAACAGTTTATTTTATTACCAGTTAAAATAATAATTACTGTTTTCACATGTAAGAACAAAAAAAAAAGAAAAAAAAACTTCTCTGTCGCGTAATCGATCCCATTATGATAACATAACAGAACTGTCACAAGTGGACTGATCCGCCGCCTAACCAACTACGCTACGAACGATTTATTTAACAACTTTCAAAATAATATTATCTATACACAACTTAAATCATGTTTAATATCAATTCGGTATAAATTTCGAAATCTATGTATATGCCTAAACATACTTGAAACATGCATTGTCATCCAGTTCTTAGCTATCCTGAAAATTTCAGAGCTCTAGGTAGTCGGGAAATAGGTTTAAATTCGATTACAAACTCCACGGAATGACACAGAGACACAGAACACGGCGAAAATATAAAAAACTTTCCAAAAAACGGTAACGCTTCGCGTTATCATAATTTAAAAATCAACATACTTATTCAAACTATGTAAGTTTTTTGTCCTTAAATACTATAGAACCAATAAAGAGTTTTATCCAAACACAGTCTCTTCTTAAGGTCATTGGTGATTGTTATTTTTTTAAAGTAATTTTTAAAATATATAACAAATTAAAATGGTGTGATGGGACACCAGGTAGGAACGAAGTTCCTTCGGATAATGTAGAATCGACACATAACACTACTCGCTTTTTTATACGACTGTAGCGCCTGCGCACGTCTCATTTAACGGTCAATATAACAAAAATCAGTGAAATCTTGGCGTTAAGAAAGAAGCTTCTTTAAAATTCAAGGTTTAAAGAGTAATGTATACATTTATTTTTTTTTTCCCTTCCTAACTACTTTCAACTATCAAGATTTTTAAAAATTATATCTCATATTACTTTAACCAAAAAAAGGTAAATGTTAAGAGACATATACAAAAAAAAAAAATTGCATTGGCCGGGAATCGAACCCGGCTCATTTAACGGTTTTATTCCACGGACTTTTCGTTACGGTTTTTTACTATTACATTTTTTCAGTTCGGTCACGCAGCAAAATCCCTATCTACTCCAAGCCTGTCGTAAGGAACTTAGTTCCAAAAATTAACAATAAAGGTTTTTTATTCCAAGTAACATTAGCTATTGCATATTATTAGAGATTATTATAATTATTAAACATAACCATTTGTATTTTTTTTAAATAAAAGATTAAGTACGGTTCTCTCTCGTAAGAGTTTGTCCAAGTATACCTTGATTGAAATCATTTTACTTATAGAATATTTTCGATAAAGTGAAATCTTTGTGATAATGCTAATAAATTATATCTATTCAGGTCGATTTAAGCGAAAAACCTTCATTTTGGAAAGCACTTAAACCTCCAGCAAAGGACAAATGTGGTGAGCTGCTTACATCACTCTGTTATCATCCTAGTAACAGCGTCTTGACGTTAACTTTGCTCAAAGCGCGCAATCTCAAAGCTAAAGATATCAACGGAAAGTCGGGTAAGTAATAATTAATTTAATAGAAGTAGATTTAAAGTCGAAAACAATTCTTTCTTTTAACATCACAGATAATGGTAGCTGTTAGTTAGGTATTCGTCGACACATATATAAATTACATATTTTTTTATATTAAATACATTACAACAAGAAAAAATGTCATACAATGTATTATAAAAAATAAACAAAGCACATAAAACATACTGGTTTATGTAATAAAAAAAGTCGATTAACTACTATGTGTTTATGGATAAATCGTGTAAAGCTATCCTAATGTTAAAAAGAAAAAACTAATTTAAACCTGCATATCTTCTATATATATAAAAATGAAACCCGTTTCCCTTGGTCATGGCATCACGCGTGAATGGCTGGACCGATTTTTGTAATTCTTTTTGTGTTGTATTTGTTATTATTAGGAGAAGGTTCTTACGGAAGAAAATATTAAGAAAATCTCTCAGAAATATTGAAAAATAGACATTTAATTTTGCATATTTTAAAAAGCGCGCGTAACGAATGTCAATGTCATTCACAGCCATAGACTATATAATTGAAAGAGCATCGTTTGTTCGGAAACGTGGTTACTTAATTAAATAAAGCGTCCATGTATCAAATTGAATATTGATTAATAGATATCTATACGATTTCATATAACTATAAGTTCGAAAAATATATTTTTGGTGCGATAAGTGAAACAAAACTATAAACTTTCTTTCCTTCTCTATCTCTTCATCTCTTATTTTTCTTAAATTTATTTTAGTTGTTGGCGTAGCAACGCGCACCGGGTACAGCTATTTCATATATTTAAAAGAGTGATCCTTACTAAGACGCCACCGTAAGGTGGCGCAGTTGAGATAGTATAAATTGACATTAGCAATTCTTGCGTAATTAAGTACTATGACGCCACCATAAGGAGGCGCAGTTAATATATGACATATCTAATCGATTATTTACAAAACCGTAAAAATTTGGAACAATGGTAAAAAAACATTAGTAGGCGGTACGAAGTTCGCCGGGTCAGCTAGTATACATATATTGATGACTTAAAACGTAAAACTCTGTATAGATAACAGAAATTTCGAATTCTCTCTTTTCTACCTAACTTCTGTTTAAATTGAATGGCTGCGATTCAAGAAAAACATCAAAGTTGTAACTTTAGTTCTACACAAGAAAACTTTCCTGCTGTCTCTATCCTTAACAGGCATCCTTAAGGCATTTTGTTTACTGAAGCGCTTCAGTTAATATAAACAAACACTGAAGTTAAAAAAAAAATATAGCTATTCTTTTGCAAAGGCAGCACTCAGAAGATTCGTGGATAATCTCTGAGAATTACCTATTTTTATGATCAAAACTGATTAAAACTCTATTGTCAGTATCTAAATTAAAAGAATTCTCGTACATAATATTTTTATAACATAAAGATAACTTAAAGTCAATTTAATAAAGCACTAAAACTTGATAAAATATTAAATAAATGAAACACTCACTTAAAAATCTACACTATTAGCGTCTTCTTCAGGTAAATTTAATCATTTATTTCATCATCATCATCACTGCCGTTCAATCCTAGTAGATTATGGCAATGCCGAGGCACATCGTACTCCGATTTTCCAGGTGGATTATTCCTGTTTAGTCTATTCTTTATAGGTCTGCATATGTTTTTGCGGCGTTGATTATCTTTTTCCAATATTTTCTGTTTCTGCATTTCATCTTCCAGTCTTTTATTTTCATTACTTTTACGTCTTCCTCTATCTGGTTCAGCCATCTTAACCTGGGTCTTCCTCTTCTTCTTGGTCCTAGTGGTGTCCACTTCGTGATTCTTTTTATCATTTCTGTAGGTTTTCTGCTTATATGTGGCCTGCCCATTCTAGTCGCCTTGCTTTTATGTATCTTGCTATGTTCTCTCCTCCCATTTCTTGTTCAACTTCTTTGTTAGTCTTTATTCTTATTTCCTCCATCACTTGTTATTTTTGGTCCCAATATTGATCTCATTATTTTTCTTTCCACTATTTTTAGATCTTCTTCATCTTTTTTTGTAAGCGTCGTGGTTTCCATTGCATAGGTGGTAACTGGTCTAATCAATGTCTTTTACATTTTGATTTTTGTTTTTCTGCTGAGGTTTTTGGATCTAAGTAGTTGTTTATTTCTTCCAAAAGCTTGCATACCCTTCTGGATCCTTTCCTGCATTCTCTCCTTGCTGCCTTTTTTTATTGTTACTTCTAGATAGTTGAACTTGGTAACTTCTTCTAATATATATTTTCCCGTTAGTATTAGTCCCCTTCCAGCATCTTCGTTCACTTTCAGATATTTGGCTTTGCTTTAATTAATTAATATACTTTCATTTATTTAATATTTTTTATTATGGATCTACACCAAGTATCGGCTACATCAATTCAACACTAAAATTTGCCTTACCTCCGAAATATAAATGGCAAGACAGATTTTAATAATTTATTTTGCAATCTATCCAAGAAAGTGTCAGGAAATTTTGGTGCCCTCATGCCTTGATGTAATTTTGTAAAACTGCAATTGTGTATTCAAAAATCCATTTTTAAAGTGCATCTCAAACAAAACTCGTGATTTATAGGCGGAGATAAGTTCAATTTTGTTATTTGGGAGTTTTTGGTCTTGCTGAAAACGAAAATGACATTGAAAATGATCTCCGGAGTACCTCGTGCACAGGATATCTACTGTTTACGTCGTCTCCTGGAGTTTTTTGGTTATATTATTTTTTAATTAGTGAAAATTAATTATTTGTTTTTTTTTTACTTTATCTCATTCTTTTTAAACGGTCCTCCAGTAGGTGAGGTAGAGATTAGGTATTCTAGGTACCAGGTACTCCCTAGATATCATTTGTTCTAGGGTTCCCAAAAACCACCGAGTATTGAGTTTTGACCGATTTTATAACGATATTACCCAAGACCCAAGGTAAACAGTAGATATCCTGTGCACCAGGTACTTTTAATGTTATATATGATTTTAGCAACCCCAAAAACTCTAAGTAACAAAATTGAACTCAGTTCCTGCCAATAAATAACGAGTTCTATTTGAGAGACACTTTAAAAATGTATTTTTTGTGTCCAAAAATAAAGTTTTCTTATATTAAATGATCGCATAAGGTCAGAAAGTTTCCTGACTTTCTCACGAATCGAATACAAAAAGAATCATTAAAATCCGTCTTGCCGTTTATATTTCGGAGGTTCAGTGATTTTGCACGGAAATTTTTTGAATAGTAGCGCGTAATAATAAGTTGAACAATTAAAAGTCAAGTAAAAAATTTAAAATCTAAAAGATACGTTCCTGTATCTTACCGCTGATGATTGTTTTCATCAAACGGATAAGGAAAGGTAACTTAACCATTTGTAAAAAATATATTAACAAGTAACAAATTAGATTAATCTTAAAAACAAATACTCTGGTAACAACGGCCCAAGACCCGCCAGGACATTCTGTGTCCAATCTTTATATTTAATCTAACATTTTATATATTATCGTACATGACAATATCGAGATAAGATAAATCTAGAACTTCTTGTACAATTTTCTTGTACAAGTAGACGCTTAAGTCACACATTTTTAGATTTAATTACTAATAATTAAAAATGTTGAAGAAAAATATGTTTGTTTATATGGAAACATTAAAGATGATAAAAAAAATACTTCAATAAATACAAAAGCTTAATTAAAGTTAATCAGTAAAATGTATCTGCTACTGTAAGTAAAGTTTAAGCAATTAACTTTACCTGAAATTTTTTGCTAGATTTGAAATTGACATAGTTCACGTATGATTACACTTTTCCTCAACACGATATTCCTGGCATAATTCCATTCGCTCTATTTGTGATTTATGGAATCTGCTCATCGCGTTATCAAGATAGATTGATTTAGGAAGGACAGCAGTAATTCACTTCTAATACTAAACTTACTAAACTTGAGTATTGAAGCTTTCCACAGATCTCTATAATTTATAGGGAGTGTTAGTAGTTACTCATATCTTGATTCTGCAAGAAACTGAAACAATGGTTTAAAAAATATAGGTACATTATTTCTACTAAATTTTCTAGTAATCTCTTATCAATTACTTTATAAAATCCAAAACTAATGGCTGAAAAATTTTGTTTTAGATCCGTATGTAAAAGTATGGCTTCAATTTGGAGACAAGCGTATAGAAAAACGAAAAACACCGATATTCAAATGTACTCTAAACCCTGTTTTTAACGATTCATTTTCGTTCAACGTACCTTGGGAGAAGATAAGGGAATGCTCTTTGGATGTTATGGTTATGGATTTCGATAATATTGGACGAAATGAGCTTATAGGACGAATATTATTAGCTGGTAAGTATATACATTGAATCGATTTTCGATCATCTAGATTTTTAATGCAGTAAAAATTTGTAATTTGTTGAGTACCTATATATGTAGTATTTAAAAATTTGCTTGGTTGTTTTTTTTTGTATAAATGTAAAAAATACTTTGTCTTCAATAAAATACAAGAAAAGAATGTCACCATCAAGCTAGGGCAAGGTTCAAAGACTAAAGATACTGCATCCGCAGCAATAAAATTCGTTTTAGACCTTTTACCTATTTACATAATCTGGAAGAGAAAGGCAAGGATGGGCTTCTACAAGCTGCAAGAAAACCTAAGCAACATTTTTGTTAAAATAGGACACAACAAGCAGAAGTATATCGAATCTTGCAATACGCAAGAGAAAAATATTTGAAGGCTTACAAATCTAAGCGAATCAACATATGCACAAATAGATAGGCGGCTATTGGGGCTTTCAAAAACATTAACATTGGTCTTTAGATTAGTACATGAATGCTGATTACAATTCGATATCCTAGCGGGTATAAACAGTGTTAAACTAGTTTGGGTGTCAAGGCAATAAACAAGCTAACAAATTTACAAGAAAATGATCAATCACAACATTTTACGGTCCAGGGCTAGCTTTAGGGGTACTAAAAGTACAGTCCAGACCGAATTAAAGCCTATTTTGAGCAAAAACATAGCAGATTGTGTATTCTCAGGCGTGTTTTAGAAGAGCTGAAACACTGCGCAAGGAATCAGAGACGAGTCATTAAAAGATTTCTTATAAGCCGTACATTACATCAAGAGATACCTACAAATCATGGGATTGTTTAATAGAGATTCAACCTGCAGATTATGCAGTAGGAAAATTACAACACTTAAACACATACTGTACCGTTGCGAGGCACTGAATCCGATTTTTGAGACTTTAAAGTGGCTTTACAAACATATGACACCCATCACTAGGCCTCTACAAACCAGTAGAGGGGTACTAAGATCCTGTAGTAGTAGTAGGTGACATGAAACAACGAAAAAAGTACAATAAGCCTAACTAGGCTGCAGTACGACTGATGACTTCGGCTTCCATTTGTACTTCTCACAATATAACCAAATGAGATAAAAATGACACATTCAACTTTACGCATGCCCGCACTGTTATGTTGAAAGAGGTATTTGATTTATCACTTCGTTTTCCAAAAAAGAGAATTATCATTATATTGTTCTGATTGCATTTTGTGAGGTTTCAAACTATATTTAATTGGTATATGATATCTTATCAAATAATTTGGTTGGTTTTCTAATTTTTAATAGATTCAATCGTTATTTATGTTTTACGTCAAATTTTGCCATTCTCTTGAAACTTTACTTATCTGTTTCTGAGAACAATGAAATCAATAAATTTAAGTATATTTCATGACTTTATCAGACTTTTATATTGATTTTTTAGGTAAGAATGGTTCTGGAGCATCAGAAACGAAACACTGGCAAGATATGATTACAAAACCCAGGCAGACTATAGTACAATGGCATAGACTTAAACCAGAATAAGAAATTATAGGTTTACGATTATAAAACTTTCGAAAGCACCCACCATCTTTCAAAGTAACACATTTATAAACGGATATTATCTTCCCAATATTTTTTAAAGCTATATTGAATATTGTCAAAATTTTACAGCAGCAAATTATAATATTATAAAAAAACAAGGGTAATTAATTCGTATCGCAGTGTTACTAAATATTTCAGTATTTCTATTGTTTATAATTGTAATTTAGATAATCTTTCTTAGCTACTAAGTCTACATCTACTATAAAATTTTGACTATATGTTAATGTTGTGAGTTTTGTACTGTTTGAATATAAAATTATTGCTTCTAGAATTTGTAAAAGGAGACAGTAATTCCTCTTTATACGATAATTCTTTTTATTAAATATTTTTATACATAATGGTGCAATATTAAAAGAAATTTAATTCAGTTTATTCATGAACGGTATTTCTTAACTTAATATTTCTAAATGGTTACATTCACAAATATTCTGATCTACCTATCATTTTACACCAATAGCGAAATAAAATGGAATTTAGAAACGTGAAATTTAAGTTGTTAGAACCAATTCATACGCAAACAGTTAAATTAGTTTCAGAAAGACTAGAACTTTACTTTACATACCAAGGCGGAAAGTTCTTTTTTTAGTGAGAAAAAACTGCAACTTTTGCCAAGGTATGTATACTATTTAGTCATTGAAAATTAAACAATTAAATATATAAATCAAGTCATATAAATTTGGACATTAAATTAGTTTTGAGATTTATATCTTACCGGTTGTCAATAACGCACAAGGGGCAAAGGTCGACAACGGGCCATTGAATTGCCGAGAAAGATGATCCTTCTTGTTCCGAGTAACATTTTATACCAATCCAGACGAAATTTGTAGCCACTGCGTGGCAAATTCTTAGGCTCACCATCCACGTATCGTAACGATATACCGCAGAGCAAAATCGCAGGAGCTTATCGCAAGACGGAGGAGCTCATACACCCAACGGTCAGTCTCAGTGAGTAATTTAAAGTAACGGCTTTCAAAGAAGTAGATGACACGATCGCAGTTGTTAGTTTCGCATTAGCCTTGAAAACAATAAAAAGTAATTACTTAAAAAAACAGTAACTTATAACGTGAGTTGAGAGAAAAGGAAACAGACTATAGGAACTATTGGGTTTTGTTTCATCAAAAACTTTAAAAAAAATAACTAATTTTACGGTACCCTTTTTTCCAGTGATATATTTTCGACTGGTTTTAGATTCAAATGCAGGGGTGAGCCTACTTCATCCATACCCACGTTGTGGTCTGCTCAGCCCTTGCGATAGAAAATATGACTTCTTTACTCTGTCTGTCATATCGCCGGTGATCTGTTCGTTGCTGGGATTTCATCATTCGTACACACGCGATTAACCGCTACGTGTATAACTGGCCTTAGATTTCCTGAGTTCCTTGCCTGTATCAATATACAGCGAAAAATCGACTTTTATTGTAAGTAGGTAGGATGGAAAGTCACATTTTATCTTCAGGTAGTAAAAGAATGAATTATGTCAATACAAAAATTAAGTTATTTAAAAAATTTAGAGTGGTGGAAATTAGCCACTTTTTACACGTTGGTGGAAAGTGAGTAGTTTTCAACCTTATTAACAATTGTACACTTTTTAGTAGGCTGTAAAATCGTATATTTTTTAATACCAATTAGTTATAACAACTCCTTCGATTTGGATGGAAATAGAGAGAAGTATGAAAAAAGGTCAGATTTTGAATGTAAGTAGGTAGGTACATAATGAGAGAAAGTAATATAAAACTGAAAAAATTTCATTAAATACTATAACGCCTTTAATGCATAAAGTTACAAATTGTTTAATGCGAACAATGCCTTTGTTGCCTACTTCTTTCGAACTCTTAAGTTTAACAGCAAAAATTTTATATTGATATTGATTGATATAAACGTATGATCCACCTATTGCAATATTGATGCAATCTCAACTTTAAGTATTGTAGCGAAATTTAATATCTAGGAAACGACTTTTTCTTTAATTTAGTACAAAATTTGCAGAATTTGATTACTGTCATATTTTATTCCTTTGCGTCTTTTATAGTCTTAGAAACATTAATATCTGTATTTTAATCTTATTCGGTATATATTTTATTCTATACATGGAATTTGAAATTTTTAAAGTGATAAATAGGCTGAGATCGCTAAGCTAAGCTATGAATGTGTTAGCAGGGGTGCAGAATATTGTTTCTTAAGTAAAATAAACTTTCCTGAAGTATTTTTCGTATAGAAATGAAATGAATCCCGGACAGAACATCAAAACCCAAAATTGTGAACGACAAATTATCAAAGCACAAATAATCCAAGAGACCAATAATCGAATAGACAATAGGGAATATGCATGTAATTTAGATTTATTTGATTTTAATATCAACAATACTTTATGCTCTTAAAATTATATCTAAACCATTATTTCTATATTTAATTTGGACTTCATTCCATAAAACTTAAATTAAAATGTTAATTTTGTGCGCGATATTCAAATCGGAGAAAACGACCCATCATTGGTCGAAGCGACGTTACGTCACATCGCATCCCTTTGAGTTGTTTACATGTGTTTACAAGATATTTGTGCTTAAAATTGTGTTTTAATTATATCCTGTGGTGTTTTGTACTGTGTGTAGTAAATATCGGTAAAATGGTTTTTTATCTTTTTGCATGATTTCACAGCGAATTAAACTCAAAAATCTCAAATAATCACACTAAATGTAAACAAATGTCACTGACAGGTGGTGCGATGTGACGATTCCGAAGCGCGCGCAAAATGGAGCGTTTGAACATGACAAATTTAAGCGACTTTTTATTTATTTTTTTAAAATTTAATTAGTACATTTTCAACAATACTTTTATTTTTTACTATATTAAAACGAAGTGAAAAGTGAATTAAACGAATAAAAAAAATACATGCATATTCCCTATTGTTCGAATTGACAAAATATCGAATAAACATTTTATGAGGATAATAAATAAATAAAGTAAGCAAAAATAACTATTGTAAGCATAATTACCTAACTATTCTGGCTGATAAGACAAATTATTCACAAACTAATATTAACCGCTAAATGGCTCAATTCCACAAATTACCAGATAGTTAGATGACAGTAGATAATTGACCATTGACCATTATCGGAAGGTTCTCTTCCATTCTTGAATAACAGTTCCAAATTTCAATAGAAAAAACTGGAGGTTAACATCGATTTCTTCTGACTAATCCAATGCCTTCGATGTCTTCGAAGTAATCAAAAATTTGATCTGCTTTCTCTAGTACCTACAACTTTAGCAACTAGATTAAATAATACTAAAACGTGGTCTGTTAGTATAAATGTTAGTATAAATGCTGCTAAAAGATTTATTTTTTAGGCAAAGTGCCTATCTTTGTCGTACTTCTGTTACAATTCGGAACTCTGTATTTTTCTGTATATGGCTTGAATGAAATGACGAACAGACGAACAGAAAAGTGGAGTAACAATGATTTTATTAATTCATGGATTATTATTTCGACATCAATCAAGGTACACTTTCAGAATTTTGATCATATGTCCGTTCGATCCTTTGTCTATTCGAAATTTTTTTTGTTCGATACTTTGTCCATACGGTTACTGTTCTTTCGACTTTTTGCCGTTCGAAATTATGTCGTTTGATATTATGCCTCGATACGAAATGAAATATTACAAGCTTAAGAAATACCGTTTGTAAGCAACAACTTTAACAAATTTTAATTAACTTATTGCACATTTTTTACACTAAACCACAATAAATCAACACAATTTAAATATTTTATTGTTAGTGAGATAAAAAAAGTGTGAACCTCTTTCTCAATGATTCTTCTCAAATACTTATTACATAATCAGAGTGGTTTAGTATTACTGAATGTCTAAATTATTGTTGAGTTACTTTAAGATATAGTTAAGTAGAAATATTTATTTTATATTTAATGTTATTTGGATTTTAATGTATGTATATGTATAATTTAAAAAAAAATGTTCATGTATAAACGACCACAAAGCACAATTTCTTCAGTGGGAGTTTTAAACCAGTTTTTGTTAGAACCATTATGTATTAATAAAACCTTTAGTAAAATTTTTAAAATAATTTATCAAAATATATATATCAGATACTAAAAATGCGCTTTATTATCAAAAAAAATCAGTGACGAATTAGTCCGAATATAATTATGAAAAAAAAATGAGAGTATTTTTAAATTTAAAAATGGTACTTTATTTTTTTATTCTAAAAATCAACTGAATCATAAGTTGCTCCTATATCTGTATCTTTTCCACGAGCACAACTACTTTAATTAAGAATAAATACATTAAAATAAAATATTAACGATGTCTAATACCATAAAATATTCAAAAAGAACTGCGAAAAAGTCTCTTAAAAAGAGAAGTATTTTTTGTGATACCTTATAGTAATGTTATAAATATTGTTATACTAAATGTGAATATTCATAATATAATAATAGTTAAGATCATATTTTACCCAAGTTTTTTTATTTATTACTTAAATATTTAACAATATTGTCCAAAAGTACGTTTATCTTAATCTGTATACACATTTTCTTAAATATTTTAAAAGTATTTGTGGCGACGTAAATAGGAATCCAGATATTTTTTTTTCTTGCTAGTAATATACAAATATTAACCAGATCAAACGGCAACTCGTGTTTTTTAATAAATTTTATATAATTTATACTTATGGTGGTATCACGAAAAAAAGTCGCCGACATTTGGTCGCACAATAAATTGTCGCGCACAAAGTGTATGTAAAAATGTCGCCGACGAAAAATGAGTGCAAACGACAAAAGGTCGCATGTAAAAATGGTGCATATTTAATTTTTTTATGGAAATTTAGAATATTAAATATAAATTAAATAATATCTTTTTGCCGTCACACGTTATCCAAGTTTAGGACTGGCAGGTGGCACCTGGCATGTTTCAAAGATTTTTGTTGTTTTAAACTGAAAAAACGGAAATGTATTAATTTTTGCTTTCAAAATATCCTTTTGTCATTTGTAAAATTTTGTTTACGTCTGAACATAGATTTTATTTTATTTGTGCTTAAAATTATAAGCAATGCCTCTTAAATATTACAAATTTGGACGATTACCATAATGTTCACATATACTTTTTGTTGTGTCCTTATAAATGATTCTTTGTAATTGTTCGTGCCAAGCTATATATTGCTCAATTTTTAAACTATTTAAATTTTCGTATTTTTTAAGGCACTTATAAATTTCCATATGTTTGGATGAGCGGCATTATCAGTCCGATGTGTTCCTTCACGGATAGAATTAAGCACTACTAAAGATTTAATAGAAATAGAGACTGCCTTCTTTGATGTCTTCGGTCCAAACGACCTATTTATGCGTCTTCAAAATAATTAATTATTGGCATTAGAATATTTTTATTTGCTGAAAAAAATTGGCTGTCTTTTAATTCTTCAAATACTTGGATAATTTTTTTTTCTGGGACAAAGACTAAAGCAGCTAGCTATATGTCGAATTTGGAGTCCAAAATCTGCATCTTCTATATAGCGTTGTTGTAATCCTGTTTCTTGCATATTGGGTAAAATTAAAAAAGTAGCCTCGAACCCTGGTTTCAGGATACTCCTCCTCCATGGCACTAATTGCTGCTATTTCAAAATCGGCCATTATAGAAATGAGACGTAACCTTGGTTTTAAATTTTTCAATTTTTGAAAAAGTAATTTATATGTTTGTTCCTTTTTATCAGGAAGTAGAGCATATGTTGGTACAACATTGCTGTACTGTACACCGTTGCTTAAATATTGGAGGAGTATAAGTAAACGTTTCATCAGCATACTAGTGATCATAAAATTCAAATTTATTTCTGTTGGAAATATCAAAATCCTATTTTCTTGTCGTTTACTAGCAAATAATAAAAAAGGTTCGTTGATACCATTTTTAATATATTCTTCAGGAATAATAAGTTCCATAACATTTCTTGGATTTGCCGGAATAGCTTCTTTCTTCTGGTGCACATTTTGTATAGTTCTTTTTAAACTTATATTGTTGGTAATTGTCTAGTCGCTCCCAATTCTTTTGACACGATTGCTAAAATCCCTTGGGTAGTAAGTTCTACTTGTTGAGCCATGTCTTGAATTTTACTACATATTGTTTTGCTAACATCTGCGAAATGATTGTTGCTTGTACTTTTTTTACACATTCTCCTATAATATGAACTCTTCCGGGACATTTTAAATAATAAATTCTGAACATTTCCAAATTGTCTTCTCGCCTAATATACTTTTTCTTTTTTTGTGGATAAATTGATTGTACACCAACATATTTGCACCTTTTTGACTTTAAACACAATTAGGTAACTTCAATACAGATAAACATTATAATATTTAATATGTAGATAATGATAATTCTAAATTAAAAAGTTACCTTCTTAGGTATTTAGGACTCAACTTACCTTTGTCTATTGCAATTTGGGTGTTGGATTAAAAAGCAAACGGAGATTAAAAGTGTAAAATCCTAATCTCAAAATACCACTAGAAAATTATATCCACATTTTAATAAATCATTATGATTTATATATTATTCTACATTTACCAATAGTATTCTAAATTCTCTTAAAAAATTTAAACATGTGACATTTTTACGTGCGATTTTTAATGCACGATCATTTTTTGTTTTAGCCCATTTTTCGTCGGCGACATTTCTGCAAGCGCACATTTGTGCGCGACATTTTTTCGTATAACCCTCATGGTCAAATTTTTACATAAAAAAATCATAAAAATATCTCGAGCACAGTTGTGCGGAGTCAAAGACTTGTTTAAATAAATATTTTCTTTAAATTAATATTTAATAATAATTAAAGTCCTCTTGATGTGTTTAGAAAACACCGCAAATGTTATTGTTGCTATTGAAATAGAAATAATTTTATACTTACTTCCGGTGTTATTTAGTTAAAGGTAATAAAAATATTAAAGAATGTAACAAATTTTCAAATAAAAATTTTATTTTTATTTTGTTTTAACACCAATAATCTCTAGATTTTGATAATAAAAGAATCTCATTTCAATGAAAGGAAAAGTTAAATAATTTTTAAAAAATTATGAAATGTTTTTAATTAGTTGAAAAAAAACTTGGGTGACAATAATATATTATGTAGTTTTTAAACTGTCTACAAGTGTAACGAGAACACGCTTTAACTTTGTCTGTATAGAAAATTATAATAGAAACGAACTACGAATGGATTTTATGAAATAAAAAGATATTTCAAGGGATCGACAGAATATGTGATTTGCGTATGTTTTAGCAAAGAATTTTTATGTGCTTTTTGTAATATAGCGATAGATTCGATATACTTGTAATTTTCATATCGACAAATATTTTTTGCTATTAAATTAGTGTTAAGTGAGTATAAACAGATAGACAAGTAAATAGTATTTTTTAATGTAAAAATATCACAAAAGGCTCGTTTTATTATTAAATGAATTTGTTTCAGATTTCAAATTAAATAAATAATATAATATTTCTTTAGCTCTTTTAAAGTATTATCCAAAAAATAAACAAAATAACTGTTCCCATTTCAAAAGTAAATAAAATTTATTATTAAAGACAATTTTTCACAATAGCACCTTCTAGCACATACTAACTAGAGGCAGCTAAACGAAAGATGAATAACGACAAAGCTAAAATATGAAACTTCTTGTTATATTTCTTTCGATTTTTTTAGGGTAAAGAAGGTTTCGCATTCGAACGTTGGAGAAACTACAAGAATGGAGCAAGAGATATCATGTAGTATCATTTTCTCTCTTTGTCGTTACTCGTCTTGCGCCTCTAGTTAGTATATGATCGAAGGAAATGACCGATTCGAAAAGTGGTAACTTCTAAAATGGGGGCTAAAGTCAATTTAGGTACATGCGTAATCAATGTTATAAGGGAAATCGAAAAATAATTTTTAGGGATCCATGAATACCCATTTGTTTTGAAAGAAAATAATATATTGTGGCAAAATTCATATTAATTATATTTTTAAATATTCTTATATGATATTAAAAGTAGATAATTTATAAAAAATAAACAATGGGTTGGTGGTAATTGAAGGAGAGACGATTTTTTTTATAGAAGGTAATTTTACTGGATTGAAAATAAAGTAATTTCTAATTAAATTAGAATTAAAATATATCATAAAAATTTTCCTGGCAAATAAGGTGTTATTTATTACATTATCTATCTGTTAGTACTTACATGAAGTTATTATTCAAGTATTTTTTTAATAATAATTAAGAGAAACTTACATTAACGTTAACACTGTTAATAAGTGGCCAATTTGTGAAACTCGATGTTGATTATCTGTTGAAATATATTTCAAAGTTTTATCAAGTTAACACCATTTGAGAAAACTGTGGTAGAACAAAATTATTACAAATTATTACAATATTAAAACAATGCTTATCCTACCACAATATCAAATAAATAGACATATATTTTTTAATGAACTACTTACAATTTTCTCAAATGTATCTTACATACAATGTAACGCCTGATACACTGGGTGTAAAAAAATTTTAACTGTAGTGCCTGAAATAAACGTATCGTTTTCGCGAGTACCTACTAAAGAATATTTTGGAGATTACCTAATTTAGGAAATAGTTGTTTGTGTACAGATGTACACCGCAAATATATTTAAAACAATTTTAGCTGTTTAGTGTAGGTACTGATGGATAACATCTGGTATTAAATAGTTCTATGTATTTTTGAAAAGTATAGATTTTGCTAAGCTCATTGGCTGAATGCTTATGTTAGGATTTCTGTAAAATAATGATCATGTAGCAAGTATTTAAATACTTTTTTATATTACAATGGTTGTCATTACAAAACGGCTGCTTCTTAGGTTGTAAAATAACCAATGAAACATGAAGTTTCCACACTAGTACAGAATGGCTCTGAAGCAAAACAAATCCAAAAACAAATATTCTTTTTTTTTTCAATATTTTTTTTCCAAACAAGGGCGGGATTCAGCACTCTACTAATTCAAAAAATATTACTGTATGGGCGTACCACATTATTATCTAAAGTAACCCTGGTAAAATCGTAAAAATGATTGTCATTTCAAGTTCCTCTGGAAAAAATTTACAACTAGTAGGTATCTTAAGCAGTTTTGACAGAGGTATTAATTAAAACCATTTGATATAAATTTTATATATTTTTATGCTCTTATATAATATTTTATTGACATTGATTCAACAACAAATAATTATCTATGTATAAAATGCGAAATAAAATTTTATCAGTATAGAAAAGTTCTTGACGATGGTAATTAACATTCTATAAACGACACTGCAGCAACTAACTGCTTCCATATTTTGTTGGTTAAGGTGGAAGAAGGTACGCAAAAACCTTAGGTCTATGGTTCGAATTTATTTTCACGAGGAATATGCCTCAATAGTTAAATTTTAATTAATTTTTGAACGGTATTTACAGCTATTTGATATTTTTGTTCTATTATTTTTCTTATTCTAACTGTAGAGATCTTTTTAAATTAAACGGATCAATTTTATTGCTCAATTATCAAAATTTTACATTTTAATCATAAAGCAAAACCACAAAGTTAGATTCTAATATTTGGAAGCAAGTATAAATATATGCTTTTTATGGACTGTTTTGGCAGACGGAGAGAACGTAGGGGCGACAGATAGAAAGCGTTACATAGCATATATGTAGCCTACTTCTGCGTTAAGAGATTTTATTGCAATCGTACCAACCGGTACAAAAATGACAGCGAAATGCGTTAGAGTATTTATTTAATAATAATTAAACGTGTTAAAAATCTTGGAAAATTTTAAAAACCTTGACTAACTAGAAAATTAATTAAAAGACCAGAAAGAAAATTAAAATTCTTGAGAAAAAAATCATGAGAAATGAGAACATGTTGTAAAATTGAATTAAACCAAAGACTTATTTAATCATAAAGTTTAAAAACACGGCCAAGTGCGAGTCGGACTAGCCAATGAAGGGTTCCGTACTACCAAGAAACAATATAAAAGTTTTTGTAATTTGTTGTAACTTTGATTGATGTTTAAAAAAACTACTTACTAGATCTTGCTCAAACCAATTTTTGCTGGAAGTTTACGTGGTAATGTTGGTACATCAGATATTTTTTTAGTTTAATGATTCTCTTATTCTAGAAGTTATCTTTAGCGCAAACTATTTAGTTTGGCAAAAATATATACAATTTTTGGAGACCTATCCAAAGATACCCGACACGTATAGGTTTTATAAAAATATATTTTTTGAGTATCAGTTTTAAGTATGGGTAATCCCCAATTTTTTTTCTATTTTTGTGTAAAATCTTAAGGTGGTTCACAGAATACATCTACTTACCAACAGTAAATTTCTTAAAAAAGTGGCCGTGACATATGGACGGACAGACAGACATGCCGAATCTATAAGGGTTCCGCTTTTGTCATTTGGCTACAGAACCCTAAAAACGGTAAACTGTAAATCAAAGAGGACTCTTATTACATATTTTTGCCTAAAAAGTAAGAAGTACAGCTTTTTTATAATTTCATAATACCAGTTTTATTTTTAATAAAACGTTAGAAATATTTTAAGGAAATTTAAATCGAAATATCCAATTAAATAATTACGCTACCTAATGATATAATTTATCAAGTTTTCCTATTTTGGAGTAACAACACGATTGAATATTAAAAACATAAACAATATAACGAAAAAAATTCAAGTAATATACATCATGAATAACAAAGAATTTTTTGAGATAGTTAATAAAATATTTTTAATATTTAGATATGATGTTAGCCTGATCATTTTTTAAGAAACTTTAACATAACTACAGACAACCCAGAAACTAAAAAAATCAGTTAAAATTTTGTTTGATACATACCTTTTACGAAATTTTGCATACGCAATTATTTCATGAGAGCTATATGTAAGTATGATATCAAATAAATGTTGAGAAATAACAAAAAATTTAAATGTGTGTAAATATATGTTAGTTGACAGTAACCTCATATTGTAGAAGTATTAATTAGTAAAAATAAACGTATTTAATTTAAACTGATGGTTTTATTTCATGTTGTCCTTTTATTTATTTTTTGTAGCATTTGTTTAATGTATCTTAATTAATATTTAGGAGTTGAAAGCTCTAAAATATTAAAAAAAAGTAAAATGTCATTTGAGTTACGCTTCTGATAAAAATACTAGGTAACTTTATTTTTTCTTAGTGTTTTATACTCCTTGCCATAAAAAAAAATGAAACCATGCATTGGTTTTTAAATTTTGTTCTGACATGTCGGAAGAATACTACAATAAGAGATAGAATACAACAGGCTCTAAATGTAGTCCCTTATGAATATTAACATAAGCCCTCTAAAGCCTAAGGTTCCACAGTTCCTCTAAATTTTAATGGTACAAACATATAGGTGGTGGAAGAGGTTAAGTATCTTGATGTAATATAAAATTCATAACTCATCTGGAATACCTAATCAAGAGAGACATAACCAATTTAATGATGGCCTAATGCACTTACAGCAAAAACTAGGGTTTCATACCAGCATATTATACTAGATTTATAACATGATATGGTTGCCAAAGATACAACAAAAAAATGCCATCATCAATCTAGGCAAGGTCTAAAAACTTGCTTCTCTTGGCAAAACAGGAGCTCTGAGAGGCACTTCAACAACAGCACTAGAATTCCTGTTAAATCTTCCTCCGATTCACATAATTTTAAAGGGGAAGGCAAGGGTGAGCTTTTACAGGCTCAAAGCAACCAAAAGCAACATTTGTGTTAGATCGGAACACATAAAAAAGGAGGAAAATTTAAGAAAATATCTGGGAGGTGAAAATAGATCACTTTGTTCCAACAACGTAAGGAATGACCAACTGCGAGTACTCCACCCAAGATTGAAGTATATACCTATTACACAAAGGATCAACATTCTACGGTCTAGAGCCAGCTGTAGGGGTGCCAAAAGGTACAGTCTGGAGCAACAATGGGAACACATGTCTGGCAAGTACACAGCTAAAACACTGCTCAAACCAGTAGGACTCAGTTAGAGGCATTACAGAATTCCTTATAGGCCATTCACCTGTCAAGGGACACCTGCAAACCATGGGACTATTTAACCAAAGCAGCAGATTATGCGACAGGAAACCTGAAATAGATAAACACATATTGTACGTTGCGAGGCACTGGAAACAGCAAATTTTTGAAGACCTGAAAGTGCCCCCACAAATATACGGTAGCCTTTGCTTAGATCTATACAAACTACTAGAGGGTACCAAGGTCTGTAAGAAGAAGTATATTAAACATAATAAACTTACATTTTTACAAAAAACATTTTGGAAAAAATATTTAAAAAATTGTAAACAAATATTTGTTATCAGAGTTGTTTTGAAATCAACGACAGGCTTTTATTTTTATTAAACGTATATGCATGGAGGAAAATGAAGGGGCACCATCTAATATGAGAGTTTAGCAGAAAGGTTGCCGCTAATAAACAGTAAATTACAGTTCAAAATTCGACCGAAATAACGCTAACATCAAATGAATTGAGAGAGAATAACGTAAAGTAAGCAAAATTCGAATTACCTATTAAGTAAATATAACCTTAATAAGTACTGTTAGATAACATTGAGAGTCAATAGGTACGGTATTTTTTGATAGTTCCTACTATTTTAAAAACCATCTAAATTATTTACTAATAATTTTCAAGTTTTTAAAAATAGATGATTTGAAATAATTTTCATTTTGTGACAATTCCTGTTTTCTATTATTCCATAATCCACGATAAGTGTAAAAAATATGTAAAAATTATCGTTTTTATATCTATTGACATTTCTTTGGAAATATTCTATTTTCAGGAGTGTTTCATTCTTTATATATCCCTCTCTCGTTATTCTTTAATTTTAGCTTTTTATTTAAAAAAAAATCGAAAAGAGGTTGACCTTAAAGGCCATCCTTGCAACTTCCCGCTAGTTTTAATCGCAAAGCTATAGTAACGTGACGTATTTTAATTTTTTTTTTTTTTTGAAATATTTAAAAAGCCATAATTTTTTAACGCGTTTTTCGATTTTGATGTTCAAGATGGCATTCGACGCAGTTTTTTGAGACCTAAAAATGTTACTAGGAGTGCAAAATCGATTAGTCGAAAAACCTCTAAGTTATTAAAAAAAAACACTTTTTTTGAAATTTTTCGACAACGATATCTCACGAACAAA